>QXEO01001481.1:0-357521 GCA_007115705.1 Dactylis glomerata
TTTTTCCTAGGTGATGCATCACTCACCATGACTCCATGCAGTGTTTTCCATTTTTTTGATTTTTTCTGAATTCCCCAGGCCCCCCTCCGAGATCTAGGTCAGACTCGGCGGTGCCATCGATGTCTGCCAGGTGGGGTGGGAACCATGGTTTGGTCTTGGTTCTAGGGTCCCACACCCCAGGGGACCTCCCTGTATTTTTCCCCAATTTTTCTGGTGTGCATTTCTTGTAGCCCCAGTGCAAAATTGGATTAAAAAGGATTTAGGGCAAAAATAATTCATTATATGGCAGCAGGCCGAGATAATTCCTAGCCTCCTGGATGTGGCACCCCTGGCAGGTCCCCCACCCATGAAAAATAGAGTGGTGATGTTCTGCACACTGCCCTTGGTGGCCCCTTCACAAAAAAGCACCTGTTTCGACCCCTCCGGGCACCGGAAAAATGGGAAATGCATTTTTTATGTGGAAACTGGAAAAACACTAGTTGCAAAAGTGGTTGGGAATGCAAAAATGCACATCTCCACCAAAATAGGGACCATGGTTCCAAAGTTTGCTGTGGAACTTGCACAAACCATGGTCATCTGCCAAGGAAGACCAAGAGAACTCCTGCCTGGAAGCACCTCTCTGTGAGAGAGTCCACATGTGAACCCTTGGGATGGCATGTTTGGTATTTTCCTAGGTGATGCATCACTCACCATGACTCCATGCAGTGTTTTTCCATTTTTTTTGATTTTTTCTGAATTCCCCAGGCCCCCCTCCGAGATCTAGGTCAGACTCGGCGGTGCCATCGATGTCTGCCAGGTGGGGTGGGAACCATGGTTTGGTCTTGGTTCTAGGGTCCCACACCCCCAGGGGACCTCCCTGTATTTTTCCCCAATTTTTCTGGTGTGCATTTCTTGTAGCCCAGTGCAAAATTGGATTAAAAAGGATTTAGGGCAAAAATAATTCATTATATGGCAGCAGGCCGAGATAATTCCTAGCCTCCTGGATGTGGCACCCCTGGCAGGTCCCCCACCCATGAAAAATAGAGTGGTGATGTTCTGCACACTGCCCTTGGTGGCCCCTTCACAAAAAAGCACCTGTTTCGACCCCTCCGGGCACCTGAAAAATGGGAAATGCATTTTTTATGTGGAAACTGGAAAAACACTAGTTGCAAAAGTGGTTGGGAATGCAAAGATGCACATCTCCACCAAAAATGGGACCATGGTTCCAAAGTTTGGTGTGGAACTTGCACAAACCATGGTCATCTGCCAAGGAAGACCAAGAGAACTCCTGCCTGGAAGCACCTCTCTGTGAGAGAGTCCACATGTGAACCCTTGGGATGGCATGTTTGGTATTTTCCTAGGTGGTGCATCACTCACCATGACTCCATGCAGTGTTTTTCCATTTTTTTTGATTTTTTCTGAATTCCCCAGGCCCCCCTCCGAGATCTAGGTCAGACTCGGCGGTGCCATCGATGTCTGCCAGGTGGGGTGGGAACCATGGTTTGGTCTTGGTTCTAGGGTCCCACACCCCCAGGGGACCTCCCTGTATTTTTCCCCAATTTTTCTGGTGTGCATTTCTTGTAGCCCCAGTGCAAAATTGGATTAAAAAGGATTTAGGGCAAAAATAATTCATTATATGGCAGCAGGCCGAGATAATTCCTAGCCTCCTGGATGTGGCACCCCTGGCAGGTCCCCCACCCATGAAAAATAGAGTGGTGATGTTCTGCACACTGCCCTTGGTGGCCCCTTCACAAAAAAGCACCTGTTTCGACCCCTCCGGGCACCTGAAAAATGGGAAATGCATTTTTTATGTGGAAACTGGAAAAACACTAGTTGCAAAAGTGGTTGGGAATGCAAAGATGCACATCTCCACCAAAAATGGGACCATGGTTCCAAAGTTTGCTGTGGAACTTGCACAAACCATGGTCATCTGCCAAGGAAGACCAAGAGAACTCCTGCCTGGAAGCACCTCTCTGTGAGAGAGTCCACATGTGAACCCTTGGGATGGCATGTTTGGTATTTTTCCTAGGTGATGCATCACTCACCATGACTCCATGCAGTGTTTTTCCATTTTTTTGATTTTTTCTGAATTCCCCAGGCCCCCCTCCGAGATCTAGGTCAGACTCGGCGGTGCCATCGATGTCTGCCAGGTGGGGTGGGAACCATGGTTTGGTCTTGGTTCTAGGGTCCCACACCCCCAGGGGACCTCCCTGTATTTTTCCCCAATTTTTCTGGTGTGCATTTCTTGTAGCCCAGTGCAAAATTGGATTAAAAAGGATTTAGGGCAAAAATAATTCATTATATGGCAGCAGGCCGAGATAATTCCTAGCCTCCTGGATGTGGCACCCCTGGCAGGTCCCCCACCCATGAAAAATAGAGTGGTGATGTTCTGCACACTGCCCTTGGTGGCCCCTTCACAAAAAAGCACCTGTTTCGACCCCTCCGGGCACCTGAAAAATGGGAAATGCATTTTTTATGTGGAAACTGGAAAAACACTAGTTGCAAAAGTGGTTGGGAATGCAAAGATGCACATCTCCACCAAAAATGGGACCATGGTTCCAAAGTTTGGTGTGGAACTTGCACAAACCATGGTCATCTGCCAAGGAAGACCAAGAGAACTCCTGCCTGGAAGCACCTCTCTGTGAGAGAGTCCACATGTGAACCCTTGGGATGGCATGTTTGGTATTTTTCCTAGGTGATGCATCACTCACCATGACTCCATGCAGTGTTTTTCCATTTTTTTGATTTTTTCTGAATTCCCCAGGCCCCCCTCCGAGATCTAGGTCAGACTCGGCGGTGCCATCGATGTCTGCCAGGTGGGGTGGGAACCATGGTTTGGTCTTGGTTCTAGGGTCCCACACCCCCAGGGGACCTCCCTGTATTTTTCCCCAATTTTTCTGGTGTGCATTTCTTGTAGCCCAGTGCAAAATTGGATTAAAAAGGATTTAGGGCAAAAATAATTCATTATATGGCAGCAGGCCGAGATAATTCCTAGCCTCCTGGATGTGGCACCCCTGGCAGGTCCCCCACCCATGAAAAATAGAGTGGTGATGTTCTGCACACTGCCCTTGGTGGCCCCTTCACAAAAAAGCACCTGTTTCGACCCCTCCGGGCACCTGAAAAATGGGAAATGCATTTTTTATGTGGAAACTGGAAAAACACTAGTTGCAAAAGTGGTTGGGAATGCAAAGATGCACATCTCCACCAAAAATGGGACCATGGTTCCAAAGTTTGGTGTGGAACTTGCACAAACCATGGTCATCTGCCAAGGAAGACCAAGAGAACTCCTGCCTGGAAGCACCTCTCTGTGAGAGAGTCCACATGTGAACCCTTGGGATGGCATGTTTGGTATTTTTCCTAGGTGATGCATCACTCACCATGACTCCATGCAGTGTTTTTCCATTTTTTTGATTTTTTCTGAATTCCCCAGGCCCCCCTCCGAGATCTAGGTCAGACTCGGCGGTGCCATCGATGTCTGCCAGGTGGGGTGGGAACCATGGTTTGGTCTTGGTTCTAGGGTCCCACACCCCCAGGGGACCTCCCTGTATTTTTCCCCAATTTTTCTGGTGTGCATTTCTTGTAGCCCCAGTGCAAAATTGGATTAAAAAGGATTTAGGGCAAAAATAATTCATTATATGGCAGCAGGCCGAGATAATTCCTAGCCTCCTGGATGTGGCACCCCTGGCAGGTCCCCCACCCATGAAAAATAGAGTGGTGATGTTCTGCACACTGCCCTTGGTGGCCCCTTCACAAAAAAGCACCTGTTTCGACCCCTCCGGGCACCTGAAAAATGGGAAATGCATTTTTTATGTGGAAACTGGAAAAACACTAGTTGCAAAAGTGGTTGGGAATGCAAAGATGCACATCTCCACCAAAAATGGGACCATGGTTCCAAAGTTTGCTGTGGAACTTGCACAAACCATGGTCATCTGCCAAGGAAGACCAAGAGAACTCCTGCCTGGAAGCACCTCTCTGTGAGAGAGTCCACATGTGAACCCTTGGGATGGCATGTTTGGTATTTTTCCTAGGTGATGCATCACTCACCATGACTCCATGCAGTGTTTTTCCATTTTTTTGATTTTTTCTGAATTCCCCAGGCCCCCCTCCGAGATCTAGGTCAGACTCGGCGGTGCCATCGATGTCTGCCAGGTGGGGTGGGAACCATGGTTTGGTCTTGGTTCTAGGGTCCCACACCCCCAGGGGACCTCCCTGTATTTTTCCCCAATTTTTCTGGTGTGCATTTCTTGTAGCCCCAGTGCAAAATTGGATTAAAAAGGATTTAGGGCAAAAATAATTCATTATATGGCAGCAGGCCGAGATAATTCCTAGCCTCCTGGATGTGGCACCCCTGGCAGGTCCCCCACCCATGAAAAATAGAGTGGTGATGTTCTGCACACTGCCCTTGGTGGCCCCTTCACAAAAAAGCACCTGTTTCGACCCCTCCGGGCACCTGAAAAATGGGAAATGCATTTTTATGTGGAAACTGGAAAAACACTAGTTGCAAAAGTGGTTGGGAATGCAAAGATGCACATCTCCACCAAAAATGGGACCATGGTTCCAAAGTTTGGTGTGGAACTTGCACAAACCATGGTCATCTGCCAAGGAAGACCAAGAGAACTCCTGCCTGGAAGCACCTCTCTGTGAGAGAGTCCACATGTGAACCCTTGGGATGGCATGTTTGGTATTTTTCCTAGGTGATGCATCACTCACCATGACTCCATGCAGTGTTTTTCCATTTTTTTGATTTTTTCTGAATTCCCCAGGCCCCCCTCCGAGATCTAGGTCAGACTCGGCGGTGCCATCGATGTCTGCCAGGTGGGGTGGGAACCATGGTTTGGTCTTGGTTCTAGGGTCCCACACCCCCAGGGGACCTCCCTGTATTTTTCCCCAATTTTTCTGGTGTGCATTTCTTGTAGCCCCAGTGCAAAATTGGATTAAAAAGGATTTAGGGCAAAAATAATTCATTATATGGCAGCAGGCCGAGATAATTCCTAGCCTCCTGGATGTGGCACCCCTGGCAGGTCCCCCACCCATGAAAAATAGAGTGGTGATGTTCTGCACACTGCCCTTGGTGGCCCCTTCACAAAAAAGCACCTGTTTCGACCCCTCCGGGCACCTGAAAAATGGGAAATGCATTTTTTATGTGGAAACTGGAAAAACACTAGTTGCAAAAGTGGTTGGGAATGCAAAGATGCACATCTCCACCAAAAATGGGACCATGGTTCCAAAGTTTGCTGTGGAACTTGCACAAACCATGGTCATCTGCCAAGGAAGACCAAGAGAACTCCTGCCTGGAAGCACCTCTCTGTGAGAGAGTCCACATGTGAACCCTTGGGATGGCATGTTTGGTATTTTTCCTAGGTGATGCATCACTCACCATGACTCCATGCAGTGTTTTTCCATTTTTTTGATTTTTTCTGAATTCCCCAGGCCCCCCTCCGAGATCTAGGTCAGACTCGGCGGTGCCATCGATGTCTGCCAGGTGGGGTGGGAACCATGGTTTGGTCTTGGTTCTAGGGTCCCACACCCCCAGGGGACCTCCCTGTATTTTTCCCCAATTTTTCTGGTGTGCATTTCTTGTAGCCCCAGTGCAAAATTGGATTAAAAAGGATTTAGGGCAAAAATAATTCATTATATGGCAGCAGGCCGAGATAATTCCTAGCCTCCTGGATGTGGCACCCCTGGCAGGTCCCCCACCCATGAAAAATAGAGTGGTGATGTTCTGCACACTGCCCTTGGTGGCCCCTTCACAAAAAAGCACCTGTTTCGACCCCTCCGGGCACCTGAAAAATGGGAAATGCATTTTTTATGTGGAAACTGGAAAAACACTAGTTGCAAAAGTGGTTGGGAATGCAAAGATGCACATCTCCACCAAAAATGGGACCATGGTTCCAAAGTTTGCTGTGGAACTTGCACAAACCATGGTCATCTGCCAAGGAAGACCAAGAGAACTCCTGCCTGGAAGCACCTCTCTGTGAGAGAGTCCACATGTGAACCCTTGGGATGGCATGTTTGGTATTTTTCCTAGGTGATGCATCACTCACCATGACTCCATGCAGTGTTTTTCCATTTTTTTGATTTTTTCTGAATTCCCCAGGCCCCCCTCCGAGATCTAGGTCAGACTCGGCGGTGCCATCGATGTCTGCCAGGTGGGGTGGGAACCATGGTTTGGTCTTGGTTCTAGGGTCCCACACCCCAGGGGACCTCCCTGTATTTTTCCCCAATTTTTCTGGTGTGCATTTCTTGTAGCCCCAGTGCAAAATTGGATTAAAAAGGATTTAGGGCAAAAATAATTCATTATATGGCAGCAGGCCGAGATAATTCCTAGCCTCCTGGATGTGGCACCCCTGGCAGGTCCCCCACCCATGAAAAATAGAGTGGTGATGTTCTGCACACTGCCCTTGGTGGCCCCTTCACAAAAAAGCACCTGTTTCGACCCCTCCGGGCACCTGAAAAATGGGAAATGCATTTTTTATGTGGAAACTGGAAAAACACTAGTTGCAAAAGTGGTTGGGAATGCAAAGATGCACATCTCCACCAAAAATGGGACCATGGTTCCAAAGTTTGCTGTGGAACTTGCACAAACCATGGTCATCTGCCAAGGAAGACCAAGAGAACTCCTGCCTGGAAGCACCTCTCTGTGAGAGAGTCCACATGTGAACCCTTGGGATGGCATGTTTGGTATTTTTCCTAGGTGATGCATCACTCACCATGACTCCATGCAGTGTTTTTCCATTTTTTTGATTTTTTCTGAATTCCCCAGGCCCCCCTCCGAGATCTAGGTCAGACTCGGCGGTGCCATCGATGTCTGCCAGGTGGGGTGGGAACCATGGTTTGGTCTTGGTTCTAGGGTCCCACACCCCAGGGGACCTCCCTGTATTTTTCCCCAATTTTTCTGGTGTGCATTTCTTGTAGCCCAGTGCAAAATTGGATTAAAAAGGATTTAGGGCAAAAATAATTCATTATATGGCAGCAGGCCGAGATAATTCCTAGCCTCCTGGATGTGGCACCCCTGGCAGGTCCCCCACCCATGAAAAATAGAGTGGTGATGTTCTGCACACTGCCCTTGGTGGCCCCTTCACAAAAAAGCACCTGTTTCGACCCCTCCGGGCACCCTGAAAAATGGGAAATGCATTTTTTATGTGGAAACTGGAAAAACACTAGTTGCAAAAGTGGTTGGGAATGCAAAGATGCACATCTCCACCAAAAATGGGACCATGGTTCCAAAGTTTGCTGTGGAACTTGCACAAACCATGGTCATCTGCCAAGGAAGACCAAGAGAACTCCTGCCTGGAAGCACCTCTCTGTGAGAGAGTCCACATGTGAACCCTTGGGATGGCATGTTTGGTATTTTTCCTAGGTGATGCATCACTCACCATGACTCCATGCAGTGTTTTTCCATTTTTTTGATTTTTTCTGAATTCCCCAGGCCCCCCTCCGAGATCTAGGTCAGACTCGGCGGTGCCATCGATGTCTGCCAGGTGGGGTGGGAACCATGGTTTGGTCTTGGTTCTAGGGTCCCACACCCCCAGGGGACCTCCCTGTATTTTTCCCCAATTTTTCTGGTGTGCATTTCTTGTAGCCCCAGTGCAAAATTGGATTAAAAAGGATTTAGGGCAAAAATAATTCATTATATGGCAGCAGGCCGAGATAATTCCTAGCCTCCTGGATGTGGCACCCCTGGCAGGTCCCCCACCCATGAAAAATAGAGTGGTGATGTTCTGCACACTGCCCTTGGTGGCCCCTTCACAAAAAAGCACCTGTTTCGACCCCTCCGGGCACCCGGAAAATGGGAAATGCATTTTTTATGTGGAAACTGGAAAAACACTAGTTGCAAAAGTGGTTGGGAATGCAAAGATGCACATCTCCACCAAAAATGGGACCATGGTTCCAAAGTTTGCTGTGGAACTTGCACAAACCATGGTCATCTGCCAAGGAAGACCAAGAGAACTCCTGCCTGGAAGCACCTCTCTGTGAGAGAGTCCACATGTGAACCCTTGGGATGGCATGTTTGGTATTTTTCCTAGGTGATGCATCACTCACCATGACTCCATGCAGTGTTTTTCCATTTTTTTGATTTTTTCTGAATTCCCCAGGCCCCCCTCCGAGATCTAGGTCAGACTCGGCGGTGCCATCGATGTCTGCCAGGTGGGGTGGGAACCATGGTTTGGTCTTGGTTCTAGGGTCCCACACCCCCAGGGGACCTCCCTGTATTTTTCCCCAATTTTTCTGGTGTGCATTTCTTGTAGCCCCAGTGGAAAATTGGATTAAAAATGATTTAGGGCAAAAATAATTCATTATATGGCAGCAGGCCGAGATAATTCCTAGCCTCCTGGATGTGGCACCCCTGGTAGGTCCCCCACCCATGAAAAATAGAGTGGTGATGTTCTGCACAATGCCCTTGGTGCCCCCTTCACAAAAAATCACCTATTTCGACCCCTCCGGGCACCTGAAAATGGGAAATGCATTTTTTATGTGGAAACTGCAAAAACACTAGTTGCAAAAGTGGTTGGGAATGCAAAGATGCACATCTCTACCAAAAATGGGACCATGGTTCCAAAGTTTACTGTGGAACTTGCACAAACCATGGTCATCTGCCAAGGAAGACCAAGAGAACTCCTGCCTGGAAGCACCTCTCTGTGAGAGAGTCCACATGTGAACCCTTGGGATGGCATGTTTTGTATTTTTCCTAGGTGATGCGTCACTCACCATGACTCCATGCAGTGTTTTTCCATTTTTTTGATTTTTTCTAAATTCCCCAGGCCCCCCTCCGAGATCTAGGTCAGACTCGGCGGTGCCATCGATGTCTGCCAGGTGGGGTGGGAACCATGGTTTGGTCTTGGTTCTAGGGTCCCACACCCCCAGGGGACCTCCCTGTATTTTTCCCCAATTTTTCTGGTGTGCATTTCTTGTAGCCCAGTGCAAAATTGGATTAAAAAGGATTTAGGGCAAAAATAATTCATTATATGGCAGCAGGCCGAGATAATTCCTAGCCTCCTGGATGTGGCACCCCTGGCAGGTCCCCCACCCATGAAAAATAGAGTGGTGATGTTCTGCACACTGCCCTTGGTGGCCCCTTCACAAAAAAGCACCTGTTTCGACCCCTCCGGGCACCGGAAAATGGGAAATGCATTTTTTATGTGGAAACTGGAAAAACACTAGTTGCAAAAGTGGTTGGGAATGCAAAGATGCACATCTCCACCAAAAATGGGACCATGGTTCCAAAGTTTGCTGTGGAACTTGCACAAACCATGGTCATCTGCCAAGGAAGACCAAGAGAACTCCTGCCTGGAAGCACCTCTCTGTGAGAGAGTCCACATGTGAACCCTTGGGATGGCATGTTTGGTATTTTTCCTAGGTGATGCATCACTCACCATGACTCCATGCAGTGTTTTTCCATTTTTTTGATTTTTTCTGAATTCCCCAGGCCCCCCTCCGAGATCTAGGTCAGACTCGGCGGTGCCATCGATGTCTGCCAGGTGGGGTGGGAACCATGGTTTGGTCTTGGTTCTAGGGTCCCACACCCCCAGGGGACCTCCCTGTATTTTTCCCCAATTTTTCTGGTGTGCATTTCTTGTAGCCCCAGTGCAAAATTGGATTAAAAAGGATTTAGGGCAAAAATAATTCATTATATGGCAGCAGGCCGAGATAATTCCTAGCCTCCTGGATGTGGCACCCCTGGCAGGTCCCCCACCCATGAAAAATAGAGTGGTGATGTTCTGCACACTGCCCTTGGTGGCCCCTTCACAAAAAAGCACCTGTTTCGACCCCTCCGGGCACCCGGAAAATGGGAAATGCATTTTTTATGTGGAAACTGGAAAAACACTAGTTGCAAAAGTGGTTGGGAATGCAAAGATGCACATCTCCACCAAAAATGGGACCATGGTTCCAAAGTTTGCTGTGGAACTTGCACAAACCATGGTCATCTGCCAAGGAAGACCAAGAGAACTCCTGCCTGGAAGCACCTCTCTGTGAGAGAGTCCACATGTGAACCCTTGGGATGGCATGTTTGGTATTTTTCCTAGGTGATGCATCACTCACCATGACTCCATGCAGTGTTTTTCCATTTTTTTGATTTTTTCTGAATTCCCCAGGCCCCCCTCCGAGATCTAGGTCAGACTCGGCGGTGCCATCGATGTCTGCCAGGTGGGGTGGGAACCATGGTTTGGTCTTGGTTCTAGGGTCCCACACCCCCAGGGGACCTCCCTGTATTTTTCCCCAATTTTTCTGGTGTGCATTTCTTGTAGCCCCAGTGCAAAATTGGATTAAAAAGGATTTAGGGCAAAAATAATTCATTATATGGCAGCAGGCCGAGATAATTCCTAGCCTCCTGGATGTGGCACCCCTGGCAGGTCCCCCACCCATGAAAAATAGAGTGGTGATGTTCTGCACACTGCCCTTGGTGGCCCCTTCACAAAAAAGCACCTGTTTCGACCCCTCCGGGCACCTGAAAAATGGGAAATGCATTTTTTATGTGGAAACTGGAAAAACACTAGTTGCAAAAGTGGTTGGGAATGCAAAGATGCACATCTCCACCAAAAATGGGACCATGGTTCCAAAGTTTGCTGTGGAACTTGCACAAACCATGGTCATCTGCCAAGGAAGACCAAGAGAACTCCTGCCTGGAAGCACCTCTCTGTGAGAGAGTCCACATGTGAACCCTTGGGATGGCATGTTTGGTATTTTTCCTAGGTGATGCATCACTCACCATGACTCCATGCAGTGTTTTTCCATTTTTTTGATTTTTTCTGAATTCCCCAGGCCCCCCTCCGAGATCTAGGTCAGACTCGGCGGTGCCATCGATGTCTGCCAGGTGGGGTGGGAACCATGGTTTGGTCTTGGTTCTAGGGTCCCACACCCCCAGGGGACCTCCCTGTATTTTTCCCCAATTTTTCTGGTGTGCATTTCTTGTAGCCCCAGTGCAAAATTGGATTAAAAAGGATTTAGGGCAAAAATAATTCATTATATGGCAGCAGGCCGAGATAATTCCTAGCCTCCTGGATGTGGCACCCCTGGCAGGTCCCCCACCCATGAAAAATAGAGTGGTGATGTTCTGCACACTGCCCTTGGTGGCCCCTTCACAAAAAAGCACCTGTTTCGACCCCTCCGGGCACCCGGAAAATGGGAAATGCATTTTTTATGTGGAAACTGGAAAAACACTAGTTGCAAAAGTGGTTGGGAATGCAAAGATGCACATCTCCACCAAAAATGGGACCATGGTTCCAAAGTTTGCTGTGGAACTTGCACAAACCATGGTCATCTGCCAAGGAAGACCAAGAGAACTCCTGCCTGGAAGCACCTCTCTGTGAGAGAGTCCACATGTGAACCCTTGGGATGGCATGTTTGGTATTTTTCCTAGGTGATGCATCACTCACCATGACTCCATGCAGTGTTTTTCCATTTTTTTGATTTTTTCTGAATTCCCCAGGCCCCCCTCCGAGATCTAGGTCAGACTCGGCGGTGCCATCGATGTCTGCCAGGTGGGGTGGGAACCATGGTTTGGTCTTGGTTCTAGGGTCCCACACCCCCAGGGGACCTCCCTGTATTTTTCCCCAATTTTTCTGGTGTGCATTTCTTGTAGCCCCAGTGCAAAATTGGATTAAAAAGGATTTAGGGCAAAAATAATTCATTATATGGCAGCAGGCCGAGATAATTCCTAGCCTCCTGGATGTGGCACCCCTGGCAGGTCCCCCACCCATGAAAAATAGAGTGGTGATGTTCTGCACACTGCCCTTGGTGGCCCCTTCACAAAAAAGCACCTGTTTCGACCCCTCCGGGCACCCGGAAAATGGGAAATGCATTTTTTATGTGGAAACTGGAAAAACACTAGTTGCAAAAGTGGTTGGGAATGCAAAGATGCACATCTCCACCAAAAATGGGACCATGGTTCCAAAGTTTGCTGTGGAACTTGCACAAACCATGGTCATCTGCCAAGGAAGACCAAGAGAACTCCTGCCTGGAAGCACCTCTCTGTGAGAGAGTCCACATGTGAACCCTTGGGATGGCATGTTTGGTATTTTTCCTAGGTGATGCATCACTCACCATGACTCCATGCAGTGCTTTTCCATTTTTTTGATTTTTTCTGAATTCCCCATGCCCCCCTCCGAGATCTAGGTCAGACTCGGCGGTGCCATCGATGTCTGCCAGGTGGGGTGGGAACCATGGTTTGGTCTTGGTTCTAGGGTCCCACACCCCCAGGGGACCTCCCTGTATTTTTCCCCAATTTTCTGTTGTGCATTTCTTGTAGCCCCAGTGCAAAATTGGATTAAAAAGGATTTAGGGCAAAAATAATTCATTATATGGCAGCAGGCCGAGATAATTCCTAGCCTCCTGGATGTGGCACCCCTGGCAGGTCCCCCACCCATGAAAAATAGAGTGGTGATGTTCTGCACACTGCCCTTGGTGGCCCCTTCACAAAAAAGCACCTGTTTCGACCCCTCCGGACACCCGGAAAATGGGAAATGCATTTTTTATTTGGAAACTGGAAAAACACTAGTTGCAAAAGTGGTTGGGAATGCAAAGATGCACATCTCCACCAAAAATGGGACCATGGTTCCAAAGTTTGCTGTGGAACTTGCACAAACCATGGTCATCTGCCAAGGAAGACCAAGAGAACTCCTGCCTGGAAGCACCTCTCTGTGAGAGAGTCCACATGTGAACCCTTGGGATGGCATGTTTGGTATTTTTCCTAGGTGATGCATCACTCACCATGACTCCATGCAGTGTTTTTCCATTTTTTTGATTTTTTCTGAATTCCCCAGGCCCCCCTCCGAGATCTAGGTCAGACTCGGCGGTGCCATCGATGTCTGCCAGGTGGGGTGGGAACCATGGTTTGGTCTTGGTTCTAGGGTCCCACACCCCCAGGGGACCTCCCTGTATTTTTCCCCAATTTTTCTGGTGTGCATTTCTTGTAGCCCCAGTGCAAAATTGGATTAAAAAGGATTTAGGGCAAAAATAATTCATTATATGGCAGCAGGCCGAGATAATTCCTAGCCTCCTGGATGTGGCACCCCTGGCAGGTCCCCCACCCATGAAAAATAGAGTGGTGATGTTCTGCACACTGCCCTTGGTGGCCCCTTCACAAAAAAGCACCTGTTTCGACCCCTCCGGGCACCGGAAAATGGGAAATGCATTTTTTATGTGGAAACTGGAAAAACACTAGTTGCAAAAGTGGTTGGGAATGCAAAGATGCACATCTCCACCAAAAATGGGACCATGGTTCCAAAGTTTGCTGTGGAACTTGCACAAACCATGGTCATCTGCCAAGGAAGACCAAGAGAACTCCTGCCTGGAAGCACCTCTCTGTGAGAGAGTCCACATGTGAACCCTTGGGATGGCATGTTTGGTATTTTTCCTAGGTGATGCATCACTCACCATGACTCCATGCAGTGTTTTTCCATTTTTTTGATTTTTTCTGAATTCCCCAGGCCCCCCTCCGAGATCTAGGTCAGACTCGGCGGTGCCATCGATGTCTGCCAGGTGGGGTGGGAACCATGGTTTGGTCTTGGTTCTAGGGTCCCACACCCCCAGGGGACCTCCCTGTATTTTTCCCCAATTTTTCTGGTGTGCATTTCTTGTAGCCCCAGTGCAAAATTGGATTAAAAAGGATTTAGGGCAAAAATAATTCATTATATGGCAGCAGGCCGAGATAATTCCTAGCCTCCTGGATGTGGCACCCCTGGCAGGTCCCCCACCCATGAAAAATAGAGTGGTGATGTTCTGCACACTGCCCTTGGTGGCCCCTTCACAAAAAAGCACCTGTTTCGACCCCTCCGGGCACCCGGAAAATGGGAAATGCATTTTTTATGTGGAAACTGGAAAAACACTAGTTGCAAAAGTGGTTGGGAATGCAAAGATGCACATCTCCACCAAAAATGGGACCATGGTTCCAAAGTTTGCTGTGGAACTTGCACAAACCATGGTCATCTGCCAAGGAAGACCAAGAGAACTCCTGCCTGGAAGCACCTCTCTGTGAGAGAGTCCACATGTGAACCCTTGGGATGGCATGTTTGGTATTTTTCCTAGGTGATGCATCACTCACCATGACTCCATGCAGTGTTTTTCCATTTTTTTGATTTTTTCTGAATTCCCCAGGCCCCCCTCCGAGATCTAGGTCAGACTCGGCGGTGCCATCGATGTCTGCCAGGTGGGGTGGGAACCATGGTTTGGTCTTGGTTCTAGGGTCCCACACCCCCAGGGGACCTCCCTGTATTTTTCCCCAATTTTTCTGGTGTGCATTTCTTGTAGCCCCAGTGCAAAATTGGATTAAAAAGGATTTAGGGCAAAAATAATTCATTATATGGCAGCAGGCCGAGATAATTCCTAGCCTCCTGGATGTGGCACCCCTGGCAGGTCCCCCACCCATGAAAAATAGAGTGGTGATGTTCTGCACACTGCCCTTGGTGGCCCCTTCACAAAAAAGCACCTGTTTCGACCCCTCCGGGCACCCGAAAAATGGGAAATGCATTTTTTATGTGGAAACTGGAAAAACACTAGTTGCAAAAGTGGTTGGGAATGCAAAGATGCACATCTCCACCAAAAATGGGACCATGGTTCCAAAGTTTGCTGTGGAACTTGCACAAACCATGGTCATCTGCCAAGGAAGACCAAGAGAACTCCTGCCTGGAAGCACCTCTCTGTGAGAGAGTCCACATGTGAACCCTTGGGATGGCATGTTTGGTATTTTTCCTAGGTGATGCATCACTCACCATGACTCCATGCAGTGTTTTTCCATTTTTTTGATTTTTTCTGAATTCCCCAGGCCCCCCTCCGAGATCTAGGTCAGACTCGGCGGTGCCATCGATGTCTGCCAGGTGGGGTGGGAACCATGGTTTGGTCTTGGTTCTAGGGTCCCACACCCCCAGGGGACCTCCCTGTATTTTTCCCCAATTTTTCTGGTGTGCATTTCTTGTAGCCCCAGTGCAAAATTGGATTAAAAAGGATTTAGGGCAAAAATAATTCATTATATGGCAGCAGGCCGAGATAATTCCTAGCCTCCTGGATGTGGCACCCCTGGCAGGTCCCCCACCCATGAAAAATAGAGTGGTGATGTTCTGCACACTGCCCTTGGTGGCCCCTTCACAAAAAAGCACCTGTTTCGACCCCTCCGGGCACCCGGAAAATGGGAAATGCATTTTTTATGTGGAAACTGGAAAAACACTAGTTGCAAAAGTGGTTGGGAATGCAAAGATGCACATCTCCACCAAAAATGGGACCATGGTTCCAAAGTTTGCTGTGGAACTTGCACAAACCATGGTCATCTGCCAAGGAAGACCAAGAGAACTCCTGCCTGGAAGCACCTCTCTGTGAGAGAGTCCACATGTGAACCCTTGGGATGGCATGTTTGGTATTTTTCCTAGGTGATGCATCACTCACCATGACTCCATGCAATGTTTTTCCATTTTTTTGATTTTTTCTGAATTCCCCAGGCCCCCCTCCGAGATCTAGGTCAGACTCGGCGGTGCCATCGATGTCTGCCAGGTGGGGTGGGAACCATGGTTTGGTCTTGGTTCTAGGGTCCCACACCCCCAGGGGACCTCCCTGTATTTTTCCCCAATTTTTCTGGTGTGCATTTCTTGTAGCCCCAGTGCAAAATTGGATTAAAAAGGATTTAGGGCAAAAATAATTCATTATATGGCAGCAGGCCGAGATAATTCCTAGCCTCCTGGATGTGGCACCCCTGGCAGGTCCCCCACCCATGAAAAATAGAGTGGTGATGTTCTGCACACTGCCCTTGGTGGCCCCTTCACAAAAAAGCACCTGTTTCGACCCCTCCGGGCACCTGAAAAATGGGAAATGCATTTTTTATGTGGAAACTGGAAAAACACTAGTTGCAAAAGTGGTTGGGAATGCAAAGATGCACATCTCCACCAAAAATGGGACCATGGTTCCAAAGTTTGGTGTGGAACTTGCACAAACCATGGTCATCTGCCAAGGAAGACCAAGAGAACTCCTGCCTGGAAGCACCTCTCTGTGAGAGAGTCCACATGTGAACCCTTGGGATGGCATGTTTGGTATTTTTCCTAGGTGATGCATCACTCACCATGACTCCATGCAGTGTTTTTCCATTTTTTTGATTTTTTCTGAATTCCCCAGGCCCCCCTCCGAGATCTAGGTCAGACTCGGCGGTGCCATCGATGTCTGCCAGGTGGGGTGGGAACCATGGTTTGGTCTTGGTTCTAGGGTCCCACACCCCCAGGGGACCTCCCTGTATTTTTCCCCAATTTTTCTGGTGTGCATTTCTTGTAGCCCCAGTGCAAAATTGGATTAAAAAGGATTTAGGGCAAAAATAATTCATTATATGGCAGCAGGCCGAGATAATTCCTAGCCTCCTGGATGTGGCACCCCTGGCAGGTCCCCCACCCATGAAAAATAGAGTGGTGATGTTCTGCACACTGCCCTTGGTGGCCCCTTCACAAAAAAGCACCTGTTTCGACCCCTCCGGGCACCTGAAAAATGGGAAATGCATTTTTTATGTGGAAACTGGAAAAACACTAGTTGCAAAAGTGGTTGGGAATGCAAAGATGCACATCTCCACCAAAAATGGGACCATGGTTCCAAAGTTTGCTGTGGAACTTGCACAAACCATGGTCATCTGCCAAGGAAGACCAAGAGAACTCCTGCCTGGAAGCACCTCTCTGTGAGAGAGTCCACATGTGAACCCTTGGGATGGCATGTTTGGTATTTTTCCTAGGTGATGCATCACTCACCATGACTCCATGCAGTGTTTTTCCATTTTTTTGATTTTTTCTGAATTCCCCAGGCCCCCCTCCGAGATCTAGGTCAGACTCGGCGGTGCCATCGATGTCTGCCAGGTGGGGTGGGAACCATGGTTTGGTCTTGGTTCTAGGGTCCCACACCCCCAGGGGACCTCCCTGTATTTTCCCCAATTTTTCTGGTGTGCATTTCTTGTAGCCCAGTGCAAAATTGGATTAAAAAGGATTTAGGGCAAAAATAATTCATTATATGGCAGCAGGCCGAGATAATTCCTAGCCTCCTGGATGTGGCACCCCTGGCAGGTCCCCCACCCATGAAAAATAGAGTGGTGATGTTCTGCACACTGCCCTTGGTGGCCCCTTCACAAAAAAGCACCTGTTTCGACCCCTCCGGGCACCTGAAAAATGGGAAATGCATTTTTTATGTGGAAACTGGAAAAACACTAGTTGCAAAAGTGGTTGGGAATGCAAAGATGCACATCTCCACCAAAAATGGGACCATGGTTCCAAAGTTTGCTGTGGAACTTGCACAAACCATGGTCATCTGCCAAGGAAGACCAAGAGAACTCCTGCCTGGAAGCACCTCTCTGTGAGAGAGTCCACATGTGAACCCTTGGGATGGCATGTTTGGTATTTTTCCTAGGTGATGCATCACTCACCATGACTCCATGCAGTGTTTTTCCATTTTTTTGATTTTTTCTGAATTCCCCAGGCCCCCCTCTGAGATCTAGGTCAGACTCGGCGGTGCCATCGATGTCTGCCAGGTGGGGTGGGAACCATGGTTTGGTCTTGGTTCTAGGGTCCCACACCCCCAGGGGACCTCCCTGTATTTTCCCCATATTTTTCTGGTGTGCATTTCTTGTAGCCCAAGTGCAAAATTGGATTAAAAAGGATTTAGGGCAAAAATAATTCATTATATGGCAGCAGGCCGAGATAATTCCTAGCCTCCTGGATGTGGCACCCCTGGCAGGTCCCCCACCCATGAAAAATAGAGTGGTGATGTTCTGCACACTGCCCTTGGTGGCCCCTTCACAAAAAAGCACCTGTTTCGACCCCTCCGGGCACCTGAAAAATGGGAAATGCATTTTTTATGTGGAAACTGGAAAAACACTAGTTGCAAAAGTGGTTGGGAATGCAAAGATGCACATCTCCACCAAAAATGGGACCATGGTTCCAAAGTTTGCTGTGGAACTTGCACAAACCATGGTCATCTGCCAAGGAAGACCAAGAGAACTCCTGCCTGGAAGCACCTCTCTGTGAGAGAGTCCACATGTGAACCCTTGGGATGGCATGTTTGGTATTTTTCCTAGGTGATGCATCACTCACCATGACTCCATGCAGTGTTTTTCCATTTTTTTGATTTTTTCTGAATTCCCCAGGCCCCCCTCAGAGATCTAGGTCAGACTCGGCGGTGCCATCGATGTCTGCCAGGTGGGGTGGGAACCATGGTTTGGTCTTGGTTCTAGGGTCCCACACCCCCAGGGGACCTCCCTGTATTTTTCCCCAATTTTTCTGGTGTGCATTTCTTGTAGCCCTAGTGCAAAATTGGATTAAAAAGGATTTAGGGCAAAAATAATTCATTATATGGCAGCAGGCCGAGATAATTCCTAGCCTCCTGGATGTGGCACCCCTGGCAGGTCCCCCACCCATGAAAAATAGAGTGGTGATGTTCTGCACACTGCCCTTGGTGGCCCCTTCACAAAAAAGCACCTGTTTCGACCCCTCCGGGCACCTGAAAAATGGGAAATGCATTTTTTATGTGGAAACTGGAAAAACACTAGTTGCAAAAGTGGTTGGGAATGCAAAGATGCACATCTCCACCAAAAATGGGACCATGGTTCCAAAGTTTGGTGTGGAACTTGCACAAACCATGGTCATCTGCCAAGGAAGACCAAGAGAACTCCTGCCTGGAAGCACCTCTCTGTGAGAGAGTCCACATGTGAACCCTTGGGATGGCATGTTTGGTATTTTTCCTAGGTGATGCATCACTCACCATGAATCCATGCAGTGTTTTTCTATTTTTTTGATTTTTTCTGAATTCCCCAGGCCCCCCTCCGAGATCTAGGTCAGACTCGGCGGTGCCATCGATGTCTGCCAGGTGGGGTGGGAACCATGGTTTGGTCTTGGTTCTAGGGTCCCACACCCCCAGGGGACCTCCCTGTATTTTCCCCAATTTTTCTGGTGTGCATTTCTTGTAGCCCAAGTGCAAAATTGGATTAAAAAGGATTTAGGGCAAAAATAATTCATTATATGGCAGCAGGCCGAGATAATTCCTAGCCTCCTGGATGTGGCACCCCTGGCAGGTCCCCCACCCATGAAAAATAGAGTGGTGATGTTCTGCACACTGCCCTTGGTGGCCCCTTCACAAAAAAGCACCTGTTTCGACCCCTCCGGGCACCTGAAAAATGGGAAATGCATTTTTTATGTGGAAACTGGAAAAACACTAGTTGCAAAAGTGGTTGGGAATGCAAAGATGCACATCTCCACCAAAAATGGGACCATGGTTCCAAAGTTTGCTGTGGAACTTGCACAAACCATGGTCATCTGCCAAGGAAGACCAAGAGAACTCCTGCCTGGAAGCACCTCTCTGTGAGAGAGTCCACATGTGAACCCTTGGGATGGCATGTTTGGTCTTTTTCCTAGGTGATGCATCACTCACCATGAATCCATGCAGTGTTTTTCCATTTTTTTGATTTTTTCTGAATTCCCCAGGCCCCCCTCTGAGATCTAGGTCAGACTCGGCGGTGCCATCGATGTCTGCCAGGTGGGGTGGGAACCATGGTTTGGTCTTGGTTCTAGGGTCCCACACCCCCAGGGGACCTCCCTGTATTTTCCCCCAATTTTTCTGGTGTGCATTTCTTGTAGCCCAAGTGCAAAATTGGATTAAAAAGGATTTAGGGCAAAAATAATTCATTATATGGAAGCAGGCCGAGATAATTCCTAGCCTCCTGGATGTGGCACCCCTGGCAGGTCCCCCACCCTTGAAAAATAGAGTGGTGATGTTCTGTACACTGCGCTTGGTGGCCTCTTCACAAAAAAGCACCCGTTTCGACCCCTCCGGGCACCTGAAAAATGGGAAATGCATTTTTTATGTGGAAACTGGAAAAACACTAGTTGCAAAAGTGGTTGGGAATGCAAAGATGCACATCTCCACCAAAAATGGGACCATGGTTCCAAAGTTTGCTGTGGAACTTGCACAAACCATGGTCATCTGCCAAGGAAGACCAAGAGAACTCCAGCCTGGAAGCACCTCTCTGTGAGAGAGTCCACATGTGAACCCTTGGGATGGCATGTTTGGTATTTTTCCTAGGTGATGCATCACTCACCATGACTCCATGCAGTGTTTTTCTATTTTTTTGATTTTTTCTGAATTCCCCAGGCCCCCCTCCGAGATCTAGGTCAGACTCGGCGGTGCCATTGATGTCTGCCAGGTGGGGTGGGAACCATGGTTTGGTCTTTGTTCTAGGGTCCCACACCCCCAGGGGACCTACCTGTATTTTTCCCCAATTTTTCTGGTGTGCATTTCTTGTAGCCCTAGTGCAAAATTGGATTAAAAAGGATTTAGGGCAAAAATAATTCATTATATGGCAGCAGGCCGAGATAATTCATAGCCTCCAGGATGTGGCACCCCTGGCAGGTCCCCCACCCATGAAAAATAGAGTGGTGATGTTCTGCACACTGCCCTTGGTGGCCCCTTCACAAAAAAGCACCTGTTTCGACCCCTCCGGGCACCTGAAAAATGGGAAATGCATTTTTTATGTGGAAACTGGAAAAACACTAGTTGCAAAAGTGGTTGGGAATGCAAAGATGCACATCTCCACCAAAAATGGGACCATGGTTCCAAAGTTTGTTGTGGAACTTGCACAAACCATGGTCATCTGCCAAGGAAGACCAAGAGAACTCCTGCCTGGAAGCACCTCTCTGTGAGAGAGTCCACATGTGAACCCTTGGGATGGCATGTTTGGTATTTTTACTAGGTCATGCATCACTCACCATGACTCCATGCAGTGTTTTTCAATTTTTTTGATTTTTTTGAATTCCCCAGGCCCCCCTCCGAGATCTAGGTCAGACTCGGCGGTGCCATCGATGTCTGCCAGGTCGGGTGGGAACCATGGTTTGGTCTTGGTTCTAGGGTCCCACACCCCCAGGGGACCTCCCTGTATTTTTCCCCAATTTTTCTGGTGTGCATTTCTTGTAGCCCCAGTGCAAAATTGGATTAAAAAGGATTTAGGGCAAAAATAATTCATTATATGGCAGCAGGCCGAGATAATTCCTAGCCTCCTGGATGTGGCACCCCTGGCAGGTCCCCCACCCATGAAAAATAGAGTGGTGATGTTCTGCACACTGCCCTTGGTGGCCCCTTCACAAAAAACACCTGTTTTGACCCCTCCGGGCACCTGAAAAATGGGAAATGCATTTTTTATGTGGAAACTGGAAAAACACTAGTTGCAAAAGTGGTTGGGAAAAACACTAGTTCCAAAGTTTGATGTGGAACTTGCACAAACAATGGTCATCTGCCAAGGAAGACCAAGAGAACTCCTGCCTGGAAGCACCTCTCTGTGAGAGAGTCCACATGTGAACCCTTGGGATGGCATGTTTGGTATTTTTCCTAGGTGATGCATCACTCACCATGACTCCATGCAGTGTTTTTCCATTTTTTTGATTTTTTCTGAATTCCCCAGGCCCCCCTCCGAGATCTAGGTCAGACTCGGCGGTGCCATCGATGTCTGCCAGGTGGTGTGGGAACCATGGTTTGGTCTTTGTTCTTGGGTCCCACACCCCCAGGGGACCTCCCTGTATTTTCCCGCAATTTTTCTGGTGTGCATTTCTTGTAACCCCAGTGCAAAATTGGATTAAAAAGGATTTAGGGCAAAAATAATTCATTATATGGAAGCAGGCCGAGATAATTCCTAGCCTCCTGGATGTGGCACCCCTGGCAGGTCCCCCACCCTTGAAAAATAGAGTGGTGATGTTCTGTACACTGCGCTTGGTGGCCTCTTCACAAAAAAGCACCCGTTTCGACTCCTCCGGGCACCTGAAAAATGGGAAATGCATTTTTTATGTGGAAACTGGAAAAACACTAGTTGCAAAAGTGGTTGGGAATGCAAAGATGCACATCTCCACCAAAAATGGGACCATGGTTCCAAAGTTTGCTGTGGAACTTGCACAAACCATGGTCATCTGCCAAGGAAGACCAAGAGAACTCCAGCCTGGAAGCACCTCTCTGTGAGAGAGTCCACATGTGAACCCTTGGGATGGCATGTTTGGTATTTTTCCTAGGTGATGCATCACTCACCATGACTCCATGAAGTGTTTTTCTATTTTTTTGATTTTTTCTGAATTCCCCAGGCCCCCCTCCGAGATCTAGGTCAGACTCGGCGGTGCCATCGATGTCTGCCAGGTGGGGTGGGAACCATGGTTTGGTCTTTGTTCTATGGTCCCACACCCCCAGGGGACCTCCCTGTATTTTTTCCCAATTTTTCTGGTGTGCATTTCTTGTAGCCCTAGTACAAAATTGGATTAAAAAGGATTTAGGGCAAAAATAATTCATTATATGGCAGCAGGCCGAGATAATTCATAGCCTCCAGGATGTGGCACCCCTGGCAGGTCCCCCACCCATGAAAAATGGAGTGGTGATGTTCTGCACACTGCCCTTGGTGGCCCCTTCACAAAAAAGCACCTGTTTCGACCCCTCCGGGCACCTGAAAAATGGGAAATGCATTGTTTATGTGGAAACTGGAAAAACACTAGTTGCAAAAGTGGTTGGGAATGCAAAGATGCACATCTCCACCAAAAATGGGACCATGGTTCCAAAGTTTGCTGTGGAACTTGCACAAACCATGGTCATCTGCCAAGGAAGGCCAAGAGAACTCCTGCCTGGAAGCACCTCTCTGTGAGAGAGTCCACATGTGAACCCTTGGGATGGCATGTTTGGTATTTTTACTAGGTCATGCATCACTCACCATGACTCCATGCAGTGTTTTTCAATTTTTTTGATTTTTTTTGAATTCCCCAGGCCCCCCTCCGAGATCTAGGTCAGACTCGGCGGTGCCATCGATGTCTGCCAGGTGGGGTGGGAACCATGGTTTGGTATTTGTTCTAGGGTCCCACACCCCCAGGGGACCTCCCTGTATTTTTCCCCAATTTTTCTGGTGTGCATTTCTTGTAGCCCCAGTGCAAAATTGGATTAAAAAGGATTTAGGGCAAAAATAATTCATTATATGGCAGCAGGCCGAGATAATTCCTAGCCTCCTGGATGTGGCACCCCTGGCAGGTCCCCCACCCATGAAAAATAGAGTGGTGATGTTCTGCACACTGCCCTTGGTGGCCCCTTCACAAAAAAACACCTGTTTTGACCCCTCCGGGCACCTGAAAAATGGGAAATGCATTTTTTATGTGGAAACTGGAAAAACACTAGTTGCAAAAATGGTTGGGAAAAACACTAGTTCCAAAGTTTGCTGTGGAACTTGCACAAACCCTGGTCATCTGCCAAGGAAGACCAAGAGAACTCCTGCCTGGAAGCACCTCTCTGTGAGAGAGTCCACATGTGAACCCTTGGGATGGCATGTTTGGTATTTTTCCTAGGTGATGCATCACTCACCATGACTCCATGCAGTGTTTTTCCATTTTTTTGATTTTTTCTGAATTCCCCAGGCCCCCCTCCGAGATCTAGGTCAGACTCAGCGGTGCCATCGATGTCTGCCAGGTGGTGTGGGAACCATGGTTTGGTCTTTGTTCTAGGGTCCCACACCCCCAGGGGACCTCCCTGTATTTTCCCCCAATTTTTCTGGTGTGCACTTCTTGTAGCCCCAGTGCAAAATTGGATTAAAAAGGATTTAGGGCAAAAATAATTCATTATATGGAAGCAGGCCGAGATAATTCCTAGCCTCCTGGATGTGGCACCCCTGGCAGGTCCCCCACCCTTGAAAAATAGAGTGGTGATGTTCTGTACACTGCGCTTGGTGGCCTCTTCACAAAAAAGCACCCGTTTCAACCCCTCCGGGCACCTGAAAAATGGGAAATGCATTTTTTATGTGGAAACTGGAAAAACACTAGTTGCAAAAGTGGTTGGGAATGCAAAGATGCACATCTCCACCAAAAATGAGACCATGGTTCCAAAGTTTGCTGTGGAACTTGCACAAACCATGGTCATCTGCCAAGGAAGACCAAGAGAACTCCAGCCTGGAAGCACCTCTCTGTGAGAGAGTCCACATGTGAACCCTTGGGATGGCATGTTTGGTATTTTTCCTAGGGGATGCATCACTCACCATGACTCCATGAAGTGTTTTTCTATTTTTTTGATTTTTTCTGAATTCCCCAGGCCCCCCTCTGAGATCTAGGTCAGACTCGGCGGTGCCATCGATGTCTGCCAGGTGGGGTGGGAACCATGGTTTGGTCTTTGTTCTAGGGTCCCACACCCCCAGGGGACCTCCCTGTATTTTTCCCCAATTTTTCTGGTGTGCATTTCTTGTAGCCCTAGTACAAAATTGGATTAAAAAGGATTTAGGGCAAAAATAATTCATTATATGGCAGCAGGCCGAGATAATTCCTAGCCTCCAGGATGTGGCACCCCTGGCAGGTCCCCCACCCATGAAAAATGGAGTGGTGATGTTCTGCACACTGCCCTTGGTGGCCCCTTCACAAAAAAGCACCTGTTTCGAACCCTCCGGGCACCTGAAAAATGGGAAATGCATTTTTTATGTGGAAACTGGAAAAACACTAGTTGCAAAAGTGGTTGGGAATGCAAAGATGCACATCTCCACCAAAAATGGGACCATGGTTCCAAAGTTTGCTGTGGAACTTGCACAAACCATGGTCATCTGCCAAGGAAGGCCAAGAGAACTCCTGCCTGGAAGCACCTCTCTGTGAGAGAGTCCACATGTGAACCCTTGGGATGGCATGTTTGGTATTTTTCCTAGGTGATGCATCACTCACCATGACTCCATGCAGTGTTTTTCCATTTTTTTGATTTTTTTTGAATTCCCTAGGGCCCCCTCCGAGATCTAGGTCAGACTCGGCGGTGCCATCGATGAATGCCAGGTGGGGTGGGAACCATGGTTTGGTCTTTGTTCTAGGGTCCCACACCCCCAAGGGACCTCCCTGTATTTTTCCCCAATTTTTCTGGTGTGCATTTCTTGTAGCCCCAGTGCAAAATTGGATTAAAAAGGATTTAGGGCAAAAATAATTCATTATATGGCAGCAGGCCGAGATAATTCCTAGCCTCCTGGATGTGGCACCCCTGGCAGGCCCCCCACCCATGAAAAATAGAGTGGTGATGTTCTGCACACTGCCCTTGGTGGCCCCTTCACAAAAAAACACCTGTTTTGACCCCTCCGGGCACCTAAAAAATGGGAAATGCATTTTTTATGTGGAAACTGGAAAAACACTAGTTGCAAAAGTGGTTGGGAAAAATACTAGTTCCAAAGTTTGCTGTGGAACTTGCACAAACCATGGTCATCTGCCAAGGAAGACCAAGAGAACTCCTGCCTGGAAGCACCTCTCTGTGAGAGAGTCCACATGTGAACCCTTGGGATGGCATGTTTGGTATTTTTCCTAGGTGATGCATCACTCACCATGACTCCATGCAGTGTTTTTCCATTTTTTTTATTTTTTCTGAATTCCCGAGGCCCCCCTCCGAGATCTAGGTCAGACTCGGCGGTGCCATCGATGTCTGCCAGGTGGTGTGGGAACCATGGTTTGGTCTTTGTTCTAGGGTCCCACACCCCCAGGGGACCTCCCTGTATTTTTCCCCAATTTTTCTGGTGTGCATTTCTTGTAGCCCCAGTGCAAAATTGGATTAAAAAGGATTTCGGGCAAAAATAATTCATTATATGGCAGCAGGCCGAGATAATTCCTAGCCTCCTGGATGTGGCACCCCTGGGAGGTCCCCCACCCATGAAAAATGGAGTGGTGATGTTATGCACACTGCCCTTGGTGGCCCCTTCACAAAAAAGCACCTGTTTCGACCCCTCCGGGCATCTGAAAAATGGGAAATGCATTTTTATGTGGAAAATGGAAAAACACTAGTTGCAAAAGTGGTTGGGAATGCAAAGATGCACATCTCCACCAAAAATGGGACCATGGTTCCAAAGTTTGCTGTGGAACTTGAACAAACCATGGTCATCTGCCAAGGAAGACCAAGAGAACTCCTGCCTAGAAGCACCTCTCTGTGAGAGAGTCCACATGTGAACCCTTGGGATGGCATGTTTGGTATTTTTCCTAGGTGATGCATCACTCACCATGACTCCATGCAGTGTTTTTCCATTTTTTTGATTTTTTCTGAATTCCCTAGGCCCCCCTTCGAGATCTAGGTCAGACTCGGCGGTGCCATCGATGTCTGCCAGGTGGGGTGGGAACCATGGTTTGGTCTTTGTTCTAGGGTCCCACACCCCCAGGGGACCTCCCTGTATTTTTCCCCAATTTTTCTGGTGTGCATTTCTTGTAGCCTTAGTCTAAAATTGGATTAAAAAGGATTTCGGGCAAAAATAATTCATTATATGGCAGCATGCCGAGATAATTCCTAGCCTCCTGGATGTGGCACCCCTGGCAGGTCCCCCACCCATGAAAAATGGAGTGGTGATGTTCTACACACTGCCCTTGGTGGCCCCTTCACAAAAAAGCACTTGTTTCGACCCCTCCGGGCACCTGAAAAATGGGAAATGCATTTTTTATGTGGAAACTGGAAAAACACTAGTTGCAAAAGTGGTTGGGAATGCAAAGATGCACATCTCCACTAAAAATGGGACCGTGGTTCCAAAGTTTGCTGTGACATTTAGTAGAAGTTGGTGAAATTTTAAAGTTAGAAAAAATTCAGGAATTGGATGCAATATGAACTAACTAGTCTGAAAACATTTGAAATAGTTTGGACTACCTGTTCCAAAGTTTCATTAATTTCTGTGAGATTCAGTCAAAATGTGTGAAATTTTCAAATTTTTCATAAAGATCGAGACACGCTAAATGATGTCATGTGTACATGCAATGCCACATCAGCACTGACTAGTGGGCCCCTTGCATTAGATGTCTTGTTAATCCGCTTAAGTTGTGATTTAGAACTAGTTGCAAGCTATTACCCATGGAAGGGAACTCCTCCATCTACTGAACTAGTCGCCAGAGTAGAGTGAGCAATGATGATGCTACTGAGATCTCTTGAGCACGCCTTGTCAGACTGCGGCGTGTCTCGTCAATGTACTTGCCTTTGAAATCTCGCTGCCCTATCAATTCTCATCCCGCTGCTACGCACAACTTGCTACCACGCTTCAGTTGTTTGGGTTTTTCCACTGGCCACGAACCCTAACCCTTATGACATGTGGCCCCATGAAGGCCGGGAACACTATGACAAGTGGGGCCCTAGACACATGTCGGACCAAACCTAACCCAGACAAGTGGGTCCCCACACGCTTCGGATTCTAAACCTGGACTAGTTTGTCTCACTCGTTTGGCTCATGGAGCAGGTGACCTCGATGAGAAGCATTTCAATGGTAAGATTTTATTCTCTATTCCTTCCGCGTGTCAGACGAGAACGGATTTATTCCCCCCTTGCACGCTATCTCTTTTTTCAGACTGTCGCTCTGCTGCATGTAGTCAAACAACGAGGGGACCCAACAACGAGACTCTCTAATAGCTGCCTGGCAGTAAACGTACGTACATCCTTACCCACGATAGCAGCCTCTCACTTACAAGTGGGCCGGAGTACCGGGGCCCGTGGTGACACGTCGGTCTAGCGCTCTCTCAAAAACGAAATGAAGCGTCTGGTTCAATTTCCAAAGCGCTAGACTGGCATTTACCGCGGCGTGCCTGCAAAACAATTGCTTCCCCAACTTCCTCTTCTCTCATAAACGAAGCGACGGGGGCTCGCATGGGGGGTTCAACTTCCAAAGCACCCCCAAATCGCTGCACTGCATTTACTTACGCAGCGTGCCAGTGACCCATCGCGCAGTATTTATCCCACGATCTCGTGGCCTGGAAAACAATTGGATCCCCAACTTCGTCTTCTCCAGAGATAACCCCCTCCCCCCTCCACTCCCACTCCTTGCGCCGCGGCCGTCATGGAGATCGACGGCAATGTCTTCACCGACTACCACAAGGTCCCTGCTCATGGTGACACTATCCTCACGGTGATGCACACAACCGACCCGAGAGAGGCGGCCAAGTTCATCGCCATGTTTGAGCGTTGGCTCGGCGAGCGGGACCAAGAGCTGATCGTCGGCCTCGACCTCGAGTACACCATCGCCAAGCCTCCCCGCGCCGCCCTCCTACAACTTTGCATGCGCGATCACTGCCTACTCTGGCACGAAGCCGTGGCAACGAGGAACTGTCATGAACTCATACAGTTCCTCAACCGCCCCGACATTTCCTTCGCATCTGTGGACAAGCGCCAAGACACCCCAAAGCTTGAAGCCCTGGGCGCCCACATACCAAACCATGTGGACTTACAAGATCACTTCAACGCCCCGGGCCAAGCCAGGACCGGCTTGGCCACCATGGCGAAGGAAATCATCGACAAGAAGTTCAAAGACCACAAGGAGCTTTTCCGCAAGCTGAACCTGCACAACACCTGTCATCTTCGGGAACTACGGCCGGAGCATATCCACTACGCAACAAAGGATGCATATGTATGCTACGACGCATTCCGTAGAATTAATAACATGAGAAGATGCCTGCTTCCTCTCCCTCAATACTAGATTCATGTACTGTTCGTTCCACCTATATATGTAAGTGTCCGAGCGAGGACCATCCTTATATATGATTTAGTAAGTGTGTTTTCCCTATGTACTGAAGTGTATCTGTATAAGGGGCCGGAGATGCCCAGAGCGCGGCCATGCCTTCCATTGATGTCCAGAGCGCGCTCTGTGCGCGCTCTGCCGGAGATGCCCAGACATGCCGCATGAGTGTCATTGATGTCTGGAGCGAGGCCCTGACTTGCCCACTCTGACTTGTCTCTGACTTGCCCTCACTGTACGCGGGCCCCATCACATGGGGGACCCATCTGTCAATGACTCTCAGGTTACGCTTCGCAAGTCAGAGCGCCCGTCGTGTGCACCTTGTAAAATAATATACTCCCAACACTTTGAGAATTTTGAAAAGTTCATAAAAGCTGTATCATTGGATTCGACAAGGGATTTGGTGCAAATGGGCATCGATGCTCCTTACACTTTCAGAATTTTTCAAAGTTCAAATTCTCAAACTTTTATGTTTTAAAAAAAATTGGCGTTAAATACATACAAAGATATGTTGAATTTTGAAAGATATAAGAAGATAAATTTGTGAATGTAAATAGTATTAAAATAGTAGTAAGAAAGTACATCTTTTTCTTAGGAATTTGTCTTTTTTTGTGATAGTCAATGTTGAATCCTACAAACCGGTACTAATTTCAATATGAAATTCTTTATATTCTAGGCTACACAAATATGGTAAAATCTAATAAAATTATAGTGTTCTATCGTGTACTATTCACTATATAATATGTCAGATTTTGTCTTTTTTGTGTAGAATAGAATATAAAGTATTTCATATTGAGATTTGTACCGGTTTATAGCATTGAACAATGCCTATCACAAGAATTTTGTTTCGAATTTTTTTGAAACATTAAAATACAAATTTCATGGCATAATTTGTTGGAGAAAGATGGACGTCAAACTAATTTTTGAACTGCGTGCGCATGCCTTGTACGGGGATTGCACGGATTGCACTGGCGGACAGGAAGCTTGCTGCAATGAGGGCCCACGACGGAGATAAAATATTATTTCCACTCCTTGTACAGTGAACCGCCGCCGCCGCCCCTCCCCTTCCCAACGCCAACTTCCACTTATTACCCTGCGCTAGGCAGTTCATCGCCTTATTCCCCATCTTCTCCACAACACCGCTGCGCCCTCTTGTTTCCATTCCATCACATCGCCGCTTCTCTTTCCATCACATCGCTGCCGCCCGCATTTGCTGGCACAGGTCATGTCTGGGTCTGGGTGGGACGAACCCCAAGGGGGGAAGCGTCAGCGTTCGACTCCAAAAGAGCCCATTGCTGATCGTTACCACAAATCCATGGGGTGGGGTAATCTCCACTACCCATCGGTTGAGAACATAGTCGAGCGGGTCGATATCTTAAGCGCTGCTCGCCTTGCTGTCGGCATGGTTGGCATGCGTCGTGCCATTCGAGGGACCCCGAATCTACCGCTTGATGCGCCGGGCCTGCTCCACACCGACGAATCCTCATGGCCACATGATAGCAATGCACAAGTAAGAGTAACTAGATTCAGTATTCTGTTATATATATATATATATATATTGATCTCCTGTCTGTTTATGTTCTTGCAATCCACCGATCTCTCTGTCGAACACCTTGCATGCATCGACTTTTTAGATACAATATTTCCGAAAAATGAAGTTATTCCGCCCATGACGCATTTTAGGGTTTCGGTTTACGGACTTAGTTTTCCATCTTGTATGTGTTTATGGTATATTCAAGCATAGTTATCCTTCTGTCGAACATCTAGTAGGCACATCATTTTTTACCAAACAATGTTCTTGCAATCCAGTGAGCATTCTGTCGAATACCATGCAATGACTTTTTAAATAGCAAAAATTGGAATGGAAAAGTTTTTGTCTAAGCAGGGTCTCACCTACACTCCCATACTTTTTTGAATTTGTCTTTTTTATATCTCTCAAACTATGTAACATACAGATTTCAAACTTTGCAGATCGCTGTAATATTACAACTAGAATGTGGGAAAAATATTTTTGTTTTTTTGTGTGAAATTTAACTTATTCAAATATTTAAAATTCAACAAAAATTGTTTTAAAAAGTATATATATAGTATAATAAGAATCCCCAACTATTTTTCCCACATTCTATCTCAAATGTTTGAGTAAACTGCAAAGTTTCAGATTCAAATGTTATATAGAGTGAGAGATACAAAAAAGAGAAGTTGTTTGAGAGGGAAAAAAAGACTAGCACGTATCTTGATGCACCTATTAATAGTTCACATAGAGGGTACAGCTGAGGCAGTGCTTAGAAAATGCTGTACAACTGTTACTCTGCCCATGACCGCTCTTTTTGTAACGGTTTACCTATATAGTTTTCCATCTATTCAAGCAAACTTTTCCTTCTGTGGAACACCTTAATTTTTACAAAGTTTCCAAACAAATTCAATTGTAGGGCATTGACGCCCTCTTCATGCCATTAAACAAGAAGATGCTTAAAGCACACGTGCATTGCAATGACTCCGATGGAAGAGGGCATTGGGTAGGAAGTAACGGTGACTGGATGGCATTACTCATGAATAACGGCCTCCTGAAGATCCGCCACATGTACAGAGAAGTGACTCTGCCTCTCCCATTACTAGCTCATATTGGAGTTTTCCCCAGGTTTCGAACATGCATGTTTTCGTACAAGCAGTGTGAGTTATAGCTTCTGAAGATAAAGATTACAAAGACCCCTTACAAGGAAAAATGCAGTGATCAGTGGCATTATGAAGCAATCGTGATCTTTGAAAAACTGATCACCTATGTAGATAGTCAACAAGACAACGGCTGGGTCATCCTCAAAAATTACCACCTTGCACCTTGCAGGTATGTCGACGCCTGTGCAATTCATCTATTCGGTGATCGGACCGATTTGTTCCACATGTACGCGGTTACAGAACCACGAGAAGATGTTCTGGTTTGGAAACCACATAGTTGGGGTGAGTTATGCCCTCTTTCTATCTGAATTTACAGGTAGTTCTACCTGCTTACTGCATTGTTGTATTGTGGCCTATCTTCTTCCGTACGCAGGCACAGATGAAGGCCCGCGTCTAATACTTGCCCCGAACATCGAGGATCCAGTTGCAGGGGATGTGGCTGAAGGCGCTGCATGTAACAACTCAGAAAATTGTAATCCTTTTCTATTAATTAAAGTGCCAAATTTTGGGACCAAATAAAACTTTTTCATTCATATTTCATGTATGCATGTATTTGCTATTATATGTCTTCTATGATTTCATGTGTATTATTCTTTGTTGTGCAATAGTTAGTTAGTTCTAACTTAACTAACAGAATCATTAGAGAAGAATTATAAGAACCAAAGAAACCAGAAACAAAAGAAAGAAAGAAAAAGAGAAGAAAAAGTTGATCTATAAATTATTATTGACTACCCTACTTTGAGCACTTAGAATAAGAAATCTGTAACTCAAGCAAAGGTTTGGCCAGTTAGTTGAGCTTAACCAGATCACATACTAACTCAACCAAGAGGTTTCCAACAAAAACTCAAACCAGAAACCCACTCAAACTTCTGCCAAACTTTGAATCTGATTCAGCAACCAAACCCTAATTTCAAATACCAATTTCTGCAAAACATGATATTTTCTCCAAACAAAAATAGTTCTAGAACCCTTGTCCAATATGTTGACGAACCACAGTGGCCATTTTCAAAAATTCGAATTCAAATTTCTTGCGGGCATTGTGTCGAACACCTGGCAGGCAAAAATCGGAGAAAATCGAGTTCACTGTGAGCGTTGCTGTTCACGTTCGCCTGAACCCTGTAGCCATGCCTGGGGAGCCTCCGCGGTCGAGCCCAGCCCCCCCTGCCCCGACCCGAGCCGTGAGAAAGGGAGGAGAAGAGGAAGAACGTGCCCAGGACCCCCTCTCTTCTTCCTCTGCTCGCTGCACGTCACCGACCGCCGTGACCTCGCCAGAGCCGACCCACAGCACTCCGTCGCCGAGACCAAACCCCTCCAGCACGCTCGCAAGGCCGCCGTGCCCGGTGTTGCTCGACGCACGTTGCCAGGGCCCCCGCACCGGCGAGCTACTGGACGCCCTCGCCCTCGACTCCCTGGCCTATAAAAACCCCCGCCGATCAAACGAGCGAACGCACACCACTCCCAGCTATCTCCCAGACAACTTCTCTCCCTCCCGCTCACTCTCGTTCGACGTCGCCAGCCCCGCCGGCGAGGTACTGGACGCGGGAGGCACCGCCGCGTTTGGCCTCAGTTGAGAAAGCGGACGCCGGGAATTGGAGGAGGAGCACCGCCGGAGCCTTTTCCGCCCGTCGCCGTCAAGCTCTGCTTCCTCTACGCTCGCCGCCTTCGCCATCGTCTTCTTCTCTGCGCGTAGGTGAGCTCCACCCTCGCCGTCGAACACGAAGCCGACGCGCCGTTGGATTAGAATCCAACGGCAGCGTACCGCTTCGGGTCACTTAAGTGACCTGACGAGTAGGACCCACATGTCAGTTTGTTTTAAAATCTTTCCCGCCCGGAGCGAAGTGTTATTGGGCCGGCCCGTTTGGGTTCTGTAGGGAATAGGCCCAGTTCATTTAGAATCGGTCCGAAACGTTTTTTATTTATATCCCGCCTATTTCGAATTAATTCAAATATGTTTCAGATATGATTTTCAAACTTGAATTCCAAGAGTTTTAGAAATCCATTTTTAGCAAATGAATATGCGTTGGAAAGCTTAGGAAATGCTCTACCCTCTGAAACTGGTTAGAATTCAATTGGAGTTAGGGATTTAAATAAATAAGAATACTTTGACCATAGCTTTATTAATCATAGGAAAATTCTAGAAAATTGTTTAAGCCTCCTAAAATTATGAAACTTGGTTTGTGAACTCACTAATTAACTCCCCTACTGTTTAGTTCAACCTTAATCAACTCAAACCTTGTTAGTGGTACCAATTAGACCCTAATCCAATCCTAGTTGGTAGCATAAAATGATAGATCTCTATTATACACTTAGAATTAATTTTTCCCTCAATACCAATTTACTTAATTAGTCAATCTCCACTTGAACTAGCCCTAATAACCCTAGTTACTTACCCATACTCAAAAAGTAAACAACACATGACACCTAGTAGAAAATCTAACTTGCACACTTAATGAAAACTTGGAAGAAAAACTTGCAATCCAACTCAATAAAATCCAACATGAACTCTATTGTTTGAAAACAATGATGTGTGCTTGAAGTGATGTTAGTATGGTGTGGTGATTGTGTGCTTTGTATTTATTCGTTATTAGACACTAGTGTTGCTGAGGAGGATATTGAAGGGGAATTTTATCAAGAAGAAGAAGACTACCCCGGACACTTTGCCAACCAAGGAAAGCCATCTTTTGAATCATACTCCACATGCCTAGTTTTAATATTGCATTCTACTTGTTTTAAGTAAATTGCATGATTGAATATCTAGAGTAGAATGATAGATGTGTAGTGATATCTTGCTTAGCAAGAGCATCAAGCTGAGTTTATCCAACCCTATTTTAGTGGTATCATCACTCAATGTAGTTGCTTAGTCGCTAATAAAATTGAGGCCATCTCTAAGTGGAACCCCATTTGAACTTGGTGACTTGAACTTGAAAGCTTGAATTGGAGATCCCTCCTACATGATGGTTTTATGACTGAAATTAATCTTGACTAAGGACTATGGAATGTATTTGCTAAATGATAATAAGTGATGTACCATGTGAGCCAACCATTACCGTACGACCACATTACCCCTAAATGGGAAGGGGCTTAGTCCGTAGCTTGTTCACCCTAGTATGGGAGGTCTTGTATCATCCTTTATAGAAGTGCACCGTGCACGGGTACTTCCGAACCGGGTGGAATTTCCATTCATCCAGCATCCTGGAGCGGGCAAAACTAGAGACGCCGGAACGGAGATCTCCGTGTCTCGGGCTCTAGGAAAGGATCCTCTACTAGAGTGAGCAAGTGAAAGAGTTTGTTTGATTATCTGAACCTCGCATACTTTGTGTATGACGATCCGTGGATTTCTCCCGGCAGATGTATCGAATCTTGTGGGTAAAGTGTACCCCTCTGCAGAGGTTTCAAACTATTCGAATAGCCGCGTCCTCGGTTATGGACAGTTGGCAAGCTGTACTTGACTTTTGTCAAGAATGATAATAACTTATGGTGAACTTGGTGAAGGACTTGACTTGACATTGATATTGACACACTTGAAGTTCCTTTTAGATTGAACTTAGAGAACTAAACTTCTTTTCTACCAATGAACATCCTTGGGAAACAAAACTAGCTTTTGCAACTAAACTTAGCGCTTAGTCCACCATATCAACCTTGCATATCTACTTCATCATTTCATTTATAAGATGGTTTGCGAGTGCATCCAATGTACTCATGGCTGTATCCCTGGCTATCAACTTGGCCAGACTATGGGGAAGAGTATCCGGAGGAAGGGTATGAAGAAGAGTATCAGAACTAAGATCTTCTACCGAGTTGCCATTGCCTATAGGGTGAAGGCATGGACCTGAAGACGTTATTTCCGCTGCTATATTGTGTTGTAATCTGAACTTGGTCATTATGACCATTGTATTTGCACCATCGTATTGTAATGTCTATGGAACTGGTTACCGACTACGTTATGTGTATCACAACAATGATTCTGGGATTGTGGTGGAATACATAACGGGCACTTCGAATTTGTGATAAATTCAGGGTTGTCACAAGTTGGTATCAGAGCCTAGGCTGACCACAGGAGACCTTAGTTAGAATGGGCGTTAAATGAAACCTTTATAAAAGCAAAGATATAAGTAATGGTTTAAAATTGCTTAGTCTTTTCCCCTCTATTTACAAAGTTTTGTACATGCTTCAGTTTTTGCCTACTTAAAATTTTGCACACTTGAGTTGATCACTAACTTAATCTAGTCTAAAATTTTGTAGATGGCCCCGGTATTCACTGAGCAGTACCAGTTGGGCCATGGTGGCAGCCTTTGTTTCGAGCGCGACCTCACCACCCTGACCTTGTTCCTGGATCGTCTGTATCCGGAATTCAAGGGAGCCGTGCTCAATGAGCACCCGGATGGAGAGCTACGGTGGCTTATCAGGGCCAGTTGCCGTGGCAAGAAGGGAGATTTGAGTTCTCCAAGGATCAAGTTTGAGCTTGTGGAGAACACTTGGGCCGATGGTTTGGTCCGAGGTATGCAGGAGATGCACGCCCGCTTGTGCGGACTGCATGTGGAGGAGGTCCAGGGGGAGCGCTTTAGGAACTTTGCTCGGCGTGATGCGGACGGGCGTCCCGCAAACATGCCAGGGCAAAATGAGCCGAGTACCTACATCGATCACATGGACTTCTTGCTGTACTCCACTCAGCAGGAGGCAGATCGTGCCCGTACCAAGGCCAACCTTGAGCACTTCGTGCTTGTGGAGGCAAGAAGCACTATCAGGATCCTCGCTAGAGATCGCAAGAGTCTTCGCCGCCAGCACGATGAGAGGGATCAGACCATTGTGGAGTTGAAGGCCAATGTGGCTGAGCTGACTGAGTACATTGAGGATCTAGAGAGCCACCTTGGTGAGGAGGAAGGCATTGATCTCCGCAAGGAGGATAATGCCCTCATCAGTGACGAGGATGATTTCATGGAGGACCTTGATGATCAGGAGGATGATGAGGATAATGGATTCATCGAGGATGATGAGGAGGAGGAAGACCCCGAGGAGCCCGATGTTTAAGGTGGAGATCCGAGTGTTATCTAGTTATGAGTTTACTTTAAGTCACTTCGTGTAGGTGTGAGTTGTATCCCCCTCTCTAGTAGACGAGTCGCAATGGTTTGATGTAAACCATTTGTAATGTGTGAACTCGTATGTGTGGTATGTTTGATGCTTGTTGAATGAAATATGAATTTGGCCCTTAAGGCCTTAGTAAGACAAAAATTGCATCATCTATGTTACATTAAATCTTAGCAATTAGTTTTTCCCTCTTGTCTTACACACCTTATCTTCAGATGCCGCGAGCACCCCCACCTCCGAATCCGGAAATGGCCGAACTGCTAAGGTTGATCATGGAAGACCGGGAAGCAGCCCGAGCTGAGCGCCAAGCTAACTTGGCCACTCTTCAGCAGCTAACCCAGATGGCAATGAACAACAACAATGGAAATGGGAATGGCCGTGGTGAAGGAGAGAACAATGGCCATGGTGATCACCGATCCAAGTTAAGGAGTTTCCAAAACACCAACCCACCTATGTTCACTAAGTCTGAAGAACCCTTAGATGCTGATGACTGGCTTCGCACTATGGAAAACAATTTGGCAGTTGCCGAAGTTGGTGAGACTGAGAAGGTTTTGTACACCACCCACTATCTTGCTAGAGCCGCAAGAGCTTGGTGGGACAGCACCCGTGCAATGCAAGCCCAAGGGCATGTGATGCCTTGGGAGGAGTTCAAGAGCAAGTTTAGCAAAGCTCATGTTCCTTTGGGATTAGTTAAGAGGATGAGAGATGAGTTCAGAAATCTGAAGCAAGGTTCCCTATCTGTGGTTGATTACCGTGACAAGTTCCTTACCTTGTCTAGGTATGCCCCAGATGACACCAACACCAACGAGAAGAAGCAAGAAAGGTTTCTGAATGGACTTCATGATGAGATGCAATGTGTCTTGGTCAGCATCCCCTTTGCAGACCTGGAGTCATTGGTTGACTCTGCCATTCAGATGGAAGGCAAACTCAAGCAAGCTGCAGAGAACCGCAAGCGCCGTATGATGTATCAAGGCAACTCAAGCAACTCACAGAGGCCAAGGGGAAATCCACCTACGGGTTTCGCCCCTAGACCTATGAGGCCATCTGCACCTGCTCCGCGTCCCAACTTTCCCAACCGTCCACCCGGCAACAACTTCAACCGTGCACCTCCAAGACCTAATGGCAACAACTTCAACCCCAATACTCCAAGGCCGAATGGAGCAACTGTGCCGCCGAAGTTTGGTGACAAGTCTGGTGTTACCTGTTATGAGTGCGGAATTAAGGAGCACTACTCCAATGAATGCCCTAAGAAGCTGAATGATGCATCCAAGACCACCGCTCCTGCTCAGCAACAGCGCCGTGTGGGAAATGGCAAGAATTATCCACCAAGGAACCAGCCTCACCCTCGAGGCCATCTGAATCACATGAATGTGGAAGAAGCTCAGGAAGCAACCGACGTTGTGCTTGGTATGTTCCCTGTTAATTCAGTTCCTGCAAGAGTTCTGTTTGATTCTGGAGCTTCACATTCGTTTGTTACCCAGTTATTCGTTGATAAAAGTGGACTTCAACCAACACCCCTGAAAAATACCATGTCTGTGCAAATACCTGGGTCAATCACAAAGGCTAGTTGGACCTGCTTGGCAGTGCCCATAGAAATCCATGGGATATCATTCCTAGCCAGTTTGATTGTGTTAGGAACCAAGGGTTTGGAAGTAGTCTTGGGTATGGATTGGATGTCTCAACATCAAGGAGTGATAGATTGTGCCAAAAAGACCATCACTATGAGGAGTAGCCATGGAATTGTAGTAAAGCATGTGTCAGTTAAACCCACCCAAATCCCCAGATGTCATAAGAGTATCTCAGGGCCAACTTTGGAGCAAGTCCCCATCGTCTGTGAATACCCGGATGTTTTTCCCGATGAGCTACCCGGAATGCCACCGGATCGGGATATTGAGTTTATCATTGAGCTTATTCCCGGAACAGGATCTATAGCCCAACGACCCTATCGTATGAACCCAGCTGAACTAGTGGAGTTAAAGAAGCAATTGGATGACCTTTTGAGTAAAGGATTGATTCAGCCAAGTTCTTCTGCCTGGAGATCACCCGTCTTGTTTGTGGATAATAGTGACGGTTCCAGCCGACTGTGCACTGATTACCGCAAGCTAAATGATGTCACCATCAAAAATAAGTATCCTCTCCCAAAGATTGATGATCTGTTTGACCAATTGACCGGAGCTCGAGTCTTCTCCAAGATAGACCTTAGAACTGGATACCATCAACTGAAGATCCGTGCAACTGATATACCCAAAACAGCCTTCACTACCCGATACGGATTGTATGAGTACACCGTAATGTCCTTTGGATTAACCAATGCCCCTGCTTATTTCATGAATCTCATGAATAAGGTTTTCATGCAGTTTTTGGATAAGTTTGTTGTTGTCTTCATTGATGACATTCTTATCTACTCCAAGTCCGAAGAAGAGCATGCAACCCATCTGAGATTAATCTTAGAGACTCTGAGAGAGCATCAGCTATATGCCAAGTTCAGTAAGTGTGAGTTTTGGTTGAAAGAAGTTGGATTCTTAGGCCATGTATTATCAGCGGGAGGAATATCAGTAGACCCAAAGAAGATCAAATCCGTCATGGAATGGGAAGCCCCTACCACTCAAACGGAAGTTAGAGGTTTTCTCAGATTAGCGGGATATTACCACAAATTTGTTGAGGGATTTTCGAGCATTGCCAGTCCAATGACCCAAATGTTGAAGAAGGACAAGAAGTTTGAATGGACTCCTAAGTGTGAAGAAAGTTTTCAAGAGCTCAAGAAGTGATTGGTGACCGCCCCCGTCCTAACCATGCCCGATATCACCAAGAACTTTGATGTCTATTGCGATGCCTCCAAACTTGGACTTGGTTGTGTGTTAATGCAAGAAGGCAAGGTCATAGCTTACCTCTCCCGGCAGCTTCGACCTCATGAAGAAAACTATCCAACCCATGATCTGGAGTTAGCAGCCGTAGTTCTAGCTTTGAAGACCTGGAGGCACTATCTTATGGGCAACCGTTGCGAGATCTACACTGATCACAAGAGTTTGAAGTATATTTTTACCCAGAAGGAGCTGAACATGAGGCAAAGAAGATGGATAGAGTTGATCAAGGATTATGATCTGGAAATTCATTATCACCCCGGTAAGGCCAATGTAGTTGCCGATGCATTGAGTAGGAAGCCGTGCTCCCTGAATATGATGATCAAGGAGGAGCAACCTATGTTGCACCAAGAGTTTGAAAAATTTGGATTGGAACTAGTCAGTCAAGGATTCTTAGCCAACCTTGAGTTTCAACCCACCTTGATGAGCCAAATCAAAGAAGCCCAGAAGGGAAATGAGAGTATTGACGGAATTAAGCGCAGAATTAGTTCCGGCAAGGTGCCAGGATTTGAAGAAGATGATCAAGGAGTTCTTTGGTATAAAGGACGTATTTGTGTGCCTGCGGACTTAGAGTTGAAGGAAGTTATTATGAAGGAAGCCCATGAGACACCTTACTCCATTCATCCTGGTGGAACTAAGATGTACCAAGATTTAAAGGAACAATTTTGGTGGCATGGAATGAAGCGTGAGATTGCATCGTTCATATCTAAGTGTGATATTTGTCAAAGAGTCAAGGTTGAACATCAACGTCCTGCGGGATTGCTGCAACCTTTGCAAGTTCCGGAATGGAAGTGGGAATCTGTTGGAATGGATTTCATCACTGGATTTCCAAGGTCTAGCCGTGGAAATGACTCTATCTGGGTCATTGTGGATAGAGTGACCAAAGTTGCCCACTTTATTCCTGTCAAGACCACTTATACCTCAGGAGAGCTAGCAGATCTTTATCTATCCAGGATTGTTAGTTTGCATGGAGTCCCTAAAACCATAGTTTCCGATCGAGGAACCCAATTCACCTCAAGATTTTGGAGAAGTTTGCATCAAGCCTTGGGAACCAAATTAGCCTTTAGCACAGCTTACCACCCTCAGACTAATGGACAGACTGAAAGAGTAAATCAAATACTTGAAGATATGTTGAGAGCCTGTGTTCTAGCCTATGGAGCTAAGTGGGAAGATTGTCTGCCTTTCGCGGAATTTTCCTACAACAACAGTTATCAAGCCAGTTTGCAAATGACCCCATTCGAAGCTTTATATGGAAGAAAGTGTCGTACCCCTTTGAATTGGTCTGAAACAGGAGACAATCAGATATTTGGACCGGACATTCTGCAAGAGGCTGAAGAGAAGGTTCGCATGATTCGTGATTACCTCAAGGCAGCCCAGTCCAGACAGAAGAGTTATGCCGACAAGAGACGTAGAGAACTGACCTTCAAAATTGGAGATTTTGTTTATCTTAGAGTGTCACCTCTCAAGGGAATGCAAAGATTCCAAGTAAAAGGGAAGCTTGCACCAAGGTATATTGGACCCTTCAAGATACTAGGCCGCAGAGGAGAAGTGTCTTATCAGTTGGAAATGTCCCCTGAATTGTCTGAAGTGCACGATGTCTTTCACGTGTCCTTACTTCGGAAATGTCTTGAAATGCCGGAGAAACCAGAATTCTTCAAGAATATTGATCACCGTTCTGTGGACATCAACAAAGATTTGACCTATCGTGAAGTGCCTACCCGTATCCTCGAGGAAGCATATAGAACCACTCGAACCCGAAGCATCAAGTTTCTGAAAGTTCAGTGGAGTAATCACACCGAAGATGAAGCTACTTGGGAACGAGAAGATTACCTTCAGAAAGAATTTCCCAATCTTTTTAGTTCTTAATTAGTGAATCTCGAGGACGAGATTCTTTTTAAGGGGGGAAGATTGTAACAACTCAGAAAATTGTAATCCTTTTCTATTAATTAAAGTGCCAAATTTTGGGACCAAATAAAACTTTTTCATTCATATTTCATGTATGCATGTATTTGCTATTATATGTCTTCTATGATTTCATGTGTGTTATTCTTTGTTGTGCAATAGTTAGTTAGTTCTAACTTAACTAACAGAATCATTAGAGAAGAATTATAAGAACCAAAGAAACCAGAAACAAAAGAAAGAAAGAAAAAGAGAAGAAAAAGTTGATCTATAAATTATTATTGACTACCCTACTTTGAGCACTTAGAATAAGACATATGTAACTCAAGCAAAGTTTTGGCCAGTTAGTTGAGCTTGACCAGATCACATACTAACTCAACCAAGAGGTTTCCAACAAAAACTCAAACCAGAAACCCACTCAAACTTCTGCCAAACTTTGAATCTGATTCAGCAACCAAACCCGAATTTCAAATACCAATTTATGCAAAACATGATATTTTCTCCAAACAAAAATAGTTCTAGAACCCTTGTCCAATATGTTGACGAACCACAGTGGCCATTTTAAAAAATTCGAATTCAAATTTCTTGCGGGCATTGTGTCGAACACCTGGTAGGCAAAAATCGGAGAAAATCGAGTTCACTGTGAGCGTTGCTGTTCATGTTTGCCTGAACCCTGTAGCCATGCCTGGGGAGCCTCCGTGGTCGAGCCCAGCCCCCTCTGCCCCGACCCAAGCCATGAGAAAGGGAGGAGAAGAGGAAGAACGCGCCCAGGACCCCGTCTCTTCTTCCTCTGCTCGATGCACGTCACCGACCGCCGTGACCTCGCCAGAGCCGACCCACAGCACTCCGTCGCCGAGACAAAACCCCTCCAGCACGCTCGCAAGGCCGCCGTGCCCGGTGTTGCTTGACGCACATCGCCAGGGCCCCCGCACCGGCGAGCTACTGGACGCCCTCGCCCTCGACTCCCTGGCCTATAAAAACCCCCGCCGATCAAACGAGCGAACGCACACCACTCCCAGCTATCTCCCAGACAACTTCTCTCCCTCCCGGTCGCTCTCGTTCGATGTCACCAGCCCCGCCGGCGAGGTACTGGACGCGGGAGGCGCCGCCGCGTTCGGCCTCAGTTGAGAAAGCGGACGCCGGGAATTGGAGGAGGAGCACCGCCGGAGCCTTTTCCGCCCGTCGCCGTCAAGCTCTGCTTCCTCTACGCTCGCCGCCGTCGCCGTCATCTTCTTCTCTGCGCGCAGGTGAGCTCCACCCTCGCCGTCGAACACGAAGCCGACGCGCCGTTGGATTAGAATCCAACGGCAGCGTACCGCTTCGGGTCACTTAAGTGACCTGACAAGTAGGACCCACATGTCAGTTTGTTTTAAAACCTTTCCCGCCCGGAGCAAAGCGTTATTGGGCCGGCCCGTTTGGGTTCTGTAGGGAATAGGCCCAGTTCATTTAGAATCGGTCCGAAACGTTTTTTATTTATATCCCGCCTATTTCGAATTAATTCAAATATGTTTCAGATATGATTTTCAAACTTGAATTCCAAGAGGTTTAGAAATCCATTTTTAGCAAATGAATATGCGTTGGAAAGCTTAGGAAATCCTCTACCCTCTGAAACTGGTTAGAATTCAATTGGAGTTAGGGATTTAAATAAATAAGAATACTTTGACCATAGCTTTATTAATCATAGGCAAATTCTAGAAAATTGTTTAAGCCTCCTAAAATTATGAAACTTGGTTTGTGAACTCACTAATTAACTCCCCTACTGTTTAGTTCAACCTTAATCAACTCAAACCTTGTTAGTGGTACCAATTAGACCCTAATCCAATCCTACTTGGTAGCATAAAATGATAGATCTCTATTATACACTTAGAATTAATTTTTCCCTCAATACCAATTTACTTAATTAGTCAATCTCCACTTGAACTAGCCCTAATAACCCTAGTTACTTACCCATACTCAAAAAGTAAACAACACATGACACCTAGTAGAAAACTTGGAAGAAAAACTTGCAATCCAACTCAATAAAATCCAACATGAACTCTATTGTTTGAAAACAATGATGTGTGCTTGAAGTGATGTTAGTATGGTGTGGTGATTGTGTGCTTTGTATTTATTCATTATTAGACGCTAGTGTTGCTGAGGAGGATATTGAAGGGAAATTTTATCAAGAAGAAGAAGACTACCCCGGACATTTGCCAACCAAGGAAAGCCATCTTTTGAATCATACTCCACATGCCTAGTTTTAATATTGCATTCTACTTGTTTTAAGTAAATTGCATGATTGAATTGCTAGAGTAGAATGATAGATGTGTAGTGATATCTTGCTTAGCAAGAGCATCAAGCTGAGTTTATCCAACCCTATTTTAGTGGTATCATCACTCAATGTAGTTGCTTAGTCGCTAATAAAATTGAGGCCATCTCTAAGTGGAACCCCATTTGAACTTGGTGACTTGAACTTGAAAGCTTGAATTGGAGATCCCTCCTACATGATGGTTTTATGACTGAAATTAATCTTGACTAAGGACTATGGAATGTATTTGCTAAATGATAATAAGTGATGTACCATGTGAGCCAACCATTACCGTACGACCACATTACCCCTAAATGGGAAGGGGCTTAGTCCGTAGCTTGTTCACCCTAGTATGGGAGGTCTTTTATCATCCTTTATAGAAGTGCACCGTGCGCGGGTACTTCCGAACCGGGTGGAATTTCCATTCATCCAGCATCCTGGAGCGGGCAAAACTAGAGACGCTGGAACGGAGATCTCCGTGTCTCGGGCTCTAGGAAAGGATCCTCTACTAGAGTGAGCAAGTGAAAGAGTTTGTTTGATTATCTGAACCTCGCATACTTTGTGTATGACGATCCGTGGATTTCTCCCAGCAGATGTATCGAATCTTGTGGGTAAAGTGTACCCCTCTGCAGAGGTTTCAAACTATTCGAATAGCCGCGTCCTCGGTTATGGACAGTTGGCAAGCTGTACTTGACTTTCGTCAAGAATGATAATAACTTATGGTGAACTTGGTGAAGGACTTGACTTGACATTGATATTGACACACTTGAAGTTCCTTCTAGATTGAACTTAGAGAACTAAACTTCTTTTCTACCAATGAACATCCTTGGGAAACAAAACTAGCTTTTGCAACTAAACTTAGCGCTTAGTCCACCATATCAACCTTGCATATCTACTTCATCATTTCATTTATAAGATGGTTTGCGAGTGCATCCAATGTACTCATGGCTGTGTCCCTGGCTATCAACTTGGCCAGACTATGGGGAAGAGTATCCGGAGGAAGGGTATGAAGAAGAGTATTAGAACTAAGATCTTCTACTGAGTCGCCATTGCCTGTAGGGTGAAGGCATGGACCCGAAGACGTTATTTCCGCTGCTATATTGTGTTGTAATCTGAACTTGGTCATTATGACCATTGTATTTGCACCATCATATTGTAATGTCTATGGAACTGGTTACCGACTACGTTATGTGTATCACAACAATGATTCTGGGATTGTGGTGGAATACATAACGGGCACTTCGAATTTGTGATAAATTCGGGGTTGTCACACTGCAGTTGCTGGTGATGCGGCTGAAGGAGATGCATTTCCTGCTGATCCGGATGAAGACATTGAAGAAGTTCTAGTGCCTAATTCACAAACTACCTGGTTCTTGGCATCCAATACCTACCATTATGGCAATTTCGATCTACTTTGGATTCAGATAGATGGTGATAGAAACAGCAATGCTCATGTACAGTTTGAAGATGGGATACGGTTGAGCACTTATCCTAGTCTACGGTGCCATGTTTTCGCAAGGCATCCCTTTAATCTTCGCCCGGAAGCCAAAGATCCTGTTGATGGTCCAGTGTGGATCAGGCAGGAGCATCTGCATGGGCTTTCAGTATTTCTTGGAATCAACAACCCAATCTTCCACCGAGAACCCTGTTATGATGTTGGAAGAGCTGGTCCATCTGCTGGACAAGGGATGTCCTTGTTACAAGAAGACTGTGTGTTTGTTGCATACCATCGAGCCCGTCCCTACACCCAGAGGCCAGTGCCAGAATGGAGCCGTATACACATGAATGGAGGAGCTCCGACAATAGGATCAGAACTGATATACGGACCCACTTATTACAATGAGTGGGAGGCGCCAATGTGGATCTTCCCAACAATGCCTAGGGCTCCCCCAACTCATCGTTGGGAATAGCCAGAAGACTAGTTACCTTGAAGTGTTCTACTTTTAAACTTTAGTTAACGAACACTAGTATGATGATGTGTAATGACTCTGTGATTGATTATCTGCTTGTAACAGACATATTTTGTTGTGTTATGTTTATCTGTATGACCAAGCAATGGAATAATCTTCCGTTGTTTGGATTTGCTAAATTGACATATTTTTTCGTGTTATGATTATCTGTATTTTGCTGTTACTTAAAAGCTAGGTACTGCCAATTCCCCCTCTAGCCTTCTCGGGAAGCTGTCATGTTCCCTCTGTTCTTTGCAAGATTCAGAAAATGCACCATTTTTGTTGATTTTTATGTGCTAGTTTTCATGCAAAGCATAGCTGTTCAGTTGGTGGATTTGCTAAATTGACATGATCTAAGTACTCCAGCATCAGAAAATAGTAAATTAGTTAATGATACACACATAGTTGACATCGACTGAAAGTTGACAGTACTGAACCTATATGCTGATCACACAAAATTTGTGCAATGTTTGAGAAGTGATTTGCTCAAGCATGGAAGGGCACATGAGCCAGCAGTCAGACTGACCATCTACTTGGCAACATAATATCTACTGTATCACATCAGAGAAATGAGAGAAATGTTCAAGGAATTGGTGTCGAGTAATATTTCATAGAAATCATGGAACTACTCAAGAACCACAACCACCAGTAGATATTCATACAAGTCATAGAACAGGACAAGAAACACAACCAGAAGCAGAACAGTCTACTTGTCAAGAAGGAGAAGCAGATGAGGATACCTGGCAAAAAGATGCCGCAGATAATCACATTTGTAATGCTACAGTTGACAGAAAGGCTGACGATCATAACTAAGTTTAGGACATAATAGAGCAAGAGGATGATGTTGTCCTGGAACATGATAATCTGCAATTCACCAGAGAGCAAGAGCAACATAATAGAATCCAGCGTTATATGTGCATATTCAGAGAGTATTCATCGTATATATATTCAAATTCAGAGAGAATTCAGATTTTGCATACCTGTTACTTCTCCATTTCTCTTAGAGCTGCTAGAATTGATGGAAGGCTGAGAACAGCCTCCATTTCTCCAGTACGAGAACAACCTCCGCATGATAACTGGCTTCCGCCCCAACTTCTCCAGCACGAGAACAGCCTCCTCCAGATCTTCCCAGTTCCCGATCCCGATCTTGCCAGATCTGCAGCGAGGAGAACCCGCTTTCAACCTCGAGGTCATGTCCCCTGCGCGGCGCTAGCAGCGCTGTGGTACTCTAAGATCTCGGTAGGCAAGCGGGAGCAGGAGCTTGAAGAACAATGGGGGGAGAAGAGAAAGGTTACGTGGATGAGGTACGCCACTTGGCAGCCATGGTGGCAAACCAGTAAAGGGGTATCCTACCAAGAGGAGCGCCGAGTCATCACCGTAACGGAGATATTTGTGTTCAAATGATTTCAACCGGTATTATTTGGGCTATTCGAATTTGACCCTGAAATGACCCTCTCAGTAATTGACACCATCAACTTGTGGTACCGCGATGTGATTGCAGTGAAGAAAGGCACCTGTGAGCCTATGCCAAACAACTTGGTGACCGCAAACTGAATAGCCCATGAAGAAGGAGCTTGGCGCTCTCGCGCATGACGCCCATGCCTGGATCGCGGGTCTGCCTAGTGGGCCGGCCCATCTCCATCACCGCGTGACAGGTTACCAGCTCGGATCGATCACCGATCGTGCCTTGCATCGCGTGAACGTGATCGCTAGGCCATAGATAGCTTCTGTCCTCGGACGAGACCAGTCTCAGCCGCGATACTGCTGCTGCCATTCCTGCGTTTTGTCTTGGAAAGGAATCGACCAGATCATTTTGCATATATCTGATTGGAAATTGTTCCAGCTAAAAGCTAATCACGAACATTTTACTGCTGCTACGGCAATACAAGGATAATTCAGGTATGGGTTTCTCAAGACCTATCCATGTGACTGACAAAGCGGACGATATATACAGTGATTATTTAGAGATCTTGGTTGGTTTGAGATATGATGCAACTAAAATCAAGTGGAGATTGGATAGTGCTGCAACGTTCGCCGAGTATGAGTCTTGGGAATCACACATGGAGCGTGGCTTTGCACAATGTCGTGCCCGTGATAGCAAGTTTGGCGGTTATACTGAATTTGTACTTGCCTATCGGCGTGTGGATGCGCAGGTGGTTACTTGGTGGCGTGAAGAAAGGTGCGCAAAGGGCATCACCCTTGGAACATCTAATTGGAAGGATTTGAAGCAATTTTTGCATACTCGATTTTTGGACAAGTCCGTAGCGTCGGACAAGGCGGTTGTACCAGAGGTACAAGCCAAGGTTGATGGAGATGACACACCATTGCGAGGTATAAGTATACAACTTCATAAATTGTCCAATGGTGATGGGGCAGTAAGGAGGAATCAGCGATGCAGCCTTTTTCAAACACAGTGCACCATCAAGGAGAAGGCATGCAAACTGATTATTGATAGCGGTAGTTACTGTAATGGCATCAGTAGGGCTGTGGTGGCATCATTGGGGTTGTCCACATGGCGTATTCCTAAACCTAAGCATGTTGAGTGGTTGAATAACTGCGGTGTGCTAAAGGTTACTCATAAGGTACGTGTGCCATTTATAGTTGGTGATTATGTTGATGAGGTGGAGTGCGATGTGTTGCCATTGGAGGTATGTGGGCTGTTACTTGGACGTCCATGGCAATATGATCGCAATGCTATGCATGCTGGGAGAACAAATACATATTCCTTTATGCATGATGGCAAACAACGGACTTTGAAGCCTATGAGAGATGACCAAATCAAGTCCGATGTCATATTGGTGGTTCGCAAAGAGAAGTTGCATAAAGCTAAGCCACAACCAGGGCTAGCTAAGGTGCAGCATGAGGAGCATGATGCGACAAGCATTAGTGGTGATATTGTTTCAGCCAAGCCTGTAGATGACAAGCCAGTTGTTCTTGTTAGTGACAAGCCGGTTGAAGTCAAGCCTCATATTGATGAAGGGAAGGATATGACAGCATGTGTTCCATGTGTTCCACTTCCAGTTCGTGTTGACATGGGTGTTCAAACCGATGACGGTGGTGCTGATCGTGTTCCGATGCATATGGTGCCGCGGGTAGTCAGCCACAGTTTTGCGAGAACACCTGAGAGACGTTTTGTTGGAGCAGCAGTGCATGTGCATACAGGCAAGGATGGACATGTTCGTCAGTTGTGTGGCCCAAGAATTACTACTTTGCAGGGTCGTGCTAAGCAGGTTCATGTTCAGCAACGCAAGGTTCCAGCAAGGATTGAGAAGAAGAAGCTGGAGGCGCCTAAGTACAAGTTCATTTGGCAAAGAAAAGAGGTGCAACCACCTAGGGCTGTATCAAGTCGAGCAGGCCAAGAGGGAGGATGTGGTGAGGAAGGCAAGCAAGACTTGAAGACGACGAATATGCGTGGTGCTATTGTTGATATTCCGCCACCCTTTCGAGCAGACCCTCACACGTTGGGGACAACGCTTTTTGAAGGGGGGAGGATGATATGGGCATAGAGGAGGAGGTGCAGCCTAATTTTAGGACTCCGCTAAGATGAGGGCAGCTCATTGAAGATTGGCACGCCAGGATGACCTACGATATGAAATAATTTAGTCTAAGGTTGTGTCTACAATTTATATACTTGTTTATGTTATTCCGTAGTCAGGTCATGTTGTGGGCCACTTAGGTTTATTTGCGTTTTGGGTTTGGGCCTGTCCAAGCCCAACAGTTTTCTGGCCATCTATATAAGGAGGCCAGCAGTCTAGGGTTTAGGGGATTTCAGTTGTTTAGTCAAAAACTATCGTGTGCTCCACCGTGTATCATCCCTCCGGGGAAACGGCGCTGCCGTGTTATAAAATAAAGATTGCTGCGAGGGTTCTTACGTCATCAAGGATTATCGAGGTGTGGTTTGAGGCATGGTGATCTTCATCGTGCTGCTTGCTGGATTTGTTCCCCTTCTTTAGGTGACGTTCTTCGCATTATTGGAAGATTTCTATCTGGGTAGACTCGCTGTGAAAGATCGGGACAAAACTCATAGGATCATCGGCTTGATCCTTTATCAGTTCTAGGCAATGAAAACAAATATGTTGGCATCCAACCATTTATTGCAGCAAACAAAACAAAAGAAAACTGAAATAAAAAATAAAGACACTCCATGAAAAACACATAGCATATGAAGCAATAAAAATAGTGTCTTGAAAGATGACCTGATATTTTTGTTAATGAAGAAGGGGTGCCATGGGGCATCCCCAAGCTTTGATGCTTGTACTTCTTGGATATTTCTTGGGGTGACATAGGCATCCCCAAGCTTGAGCTTTTGTCCATACTTCATCTCATCTCATTACACTTGAAAAAACTTCCTTCATACAAAACTTCACACAATTCTTATTAGCAACATTAGTGTATACAAGATAGTAGATCCACTTTTGGTTCAGTTTAAATTCAAGTACAACACTTATTAACACATTAGCTACTATGGCAACTTCTCTCAAAAGTTCCGTGATCAAAAGAACTAAAAAAGAAAGAGATCAAAAGGCAAATGCAAATAGTGGCAGAAATCTGTCAAAACAGAACAGCTAGTAAAGATCAATTTTTTCGAAAATCTTTTGTTGCTCAAATCAAAAAGTGCAAAACTAATGAAAGTTAGATAATAACCTGGCGCATGTGAGAAAGAAATCTCAGATCAAAACGACGTTCTGGGAATTTTTACGAATTTTTACAGCGAGGCGTAGAAATCTGTTTCGGGACAGCAACTTCCCCAAAACTTACCTTCCTCCAATTAGAGGCTACTCTTGGCACAAAAACGAAATAAAAATGATAAGGAGAGGTCATTACAGCAGTAACAACTTCCAAGACTCAACAAAAAGAAAAATTACTGAAAGAAAACACTAGTGGAAAAAGGGCCTTTGGCCAGGACCCTTTAGTCCCGGCCTCCATCTGGGCCGGGACTAAAGGCCCGGCCACGTCGCCCGAAATTCGCCAGCCGCCCGGGAGGCTTTAGTCCCGGCCCGTAACAAGCCTTTAGTCCCGGTTTGAGACACAAACCGGGACTAAAGGGCTATGCGCTGAGCGGCCCGCATGTGCGCACCCTTTAGTCCCGGTTTGTGTCTCAAACCGGGACTAAAGTCCTCTGCCTATATATATGGCTGCAGCGCAGCCCCTCTCTCCCCTCTTGCATTTTTTTGGATGAAAGTGTGTGAGTGTGTGCTAGCTCTCCTTTTTGCTTGGATGCACTAGAGGTGTTTGTTGAAATGTTTGTTAGAGCGATGCCGCTTCAGTTCACCGAACATAACTACGATATGAGGTGCCCGAGCCACGCTTAAGCCTCTTCCTCTTTATTTCCACTTATTCTAAAAGGTTGAAACGTCTGTTCAGAAATAAAGATCATGCGAAGTTGTTGCGATGGCACATGGAAGATCGTATGAAAGACGATAAGTTGAGGCACCCCGCTGATGGTCGGCAGTGGAGAAAAATCGAGAGAGAGTTCCCGAGATTTGCAGGTGACGCAAGGAACTTATGGTTTGGTCTGAGTACAGATGGCATGAATCCTTTTGGGGAGCAGAGTTGCAGTCACAGCACCTGGCCCGTTACTCTATGTATCTACAACCTTCCTCCTTGGTTGTGCATGAAGCGGAAGTTCATTATGATGCCAGTGCTTATCCAAGGTCCAAAGCAACCCGGCAACGACATTGATGTGTACCTAAGGCCATTAGTTGACGAACTTTTACAGCTGTGGGCCGAACCAGGTGTACGTGTGTGGGACGAGCACAAACAAGAGGAATTTGACCTTCGAGCCTTGCTTTTCGTAACCATCAATGATTGGCCTGCTCTTAGTAACATTTCAGGACAGTCAAACAAGGGATACAATGCATGCACGCACTGTTTAGATCAGACAGAAAGTATATATCTGGACAAATGTAGGAAGAATGTGTACCCGTTCAATCGTCGTTTTCTTCCGCCCAAGCATCCCTTAAAGAAAAAAGGCAAGCATTTCAATGGCAAGGCAGAACCCCGGGGGAAGCCTGTCATCCGTACTGGTGCTGAAGTATTTGATATGGTCAAAGATTTAAAAGTAATCTTTGGAAAGGGTCCTGGCAGCCAACCTGTTCCTAACGGCCCTGATAAGCGCGTACCCATGTGGAAGAAGAAATCTATATTTTGGGAGCTACCCTATTGGGAAGTCCATGAGGTCCGCTCCGCAATCGACGTGATGCACCTGACGAAGAATCTCTGCGTGAATATTCTAGGCTTCCTGGGCTTGTATGGGAAGTCAAAAGATACACCGGAAGCACGGGAGGACCAGGAACGTCATAAAGGAAGAGATGGCATGCATCCAGGGCAGTTTCAAGGGCGTGCCAGCTACGCTCTTACTAAGGAAGAGAAGGAAATCTTCTTTGAAGTCCTTTTCAGTATCAAGGTCCCGACTGGCTTCTCGTCGAATATAAAGGGAATCGTAAATATGAAAGACAAAAAATTCCAAAACCTAAAGTCTCATGACTGCCACGTGCTTATGACGCAATTGCTTCCGGTTGCATTGAGGGGAATTCTACCGGAAAATGTTCGCCTGGCAATTGTGAAGGTATGTGCATTCCTCAATGCAATTTCTCAGAAGGTAATCGATCGAGAAAGTCTATCAGGGTTACAGATTGATGTGGTCCAATGTCTGGTCAGCTTTGAGTTGTTGTTCCCGCCATCCTTCTTCAATATAATGACACACCTCCTAGTTCACCTAGTCGAAGAGATTAGAATTCTCGGTCCTGTATTTCTACACAATATGTTCCCCTTCGAGAGGTTCATGGGAGTCTTAAAGAAATATGTTCGTAACCGTGCTAGGCCAGAAGGAAGCATCTCCAAGGGCTATGGAACAGAGGAGGTCATTGAGTTTTGTGTGGACTTTCTTCCTGACCTTAAGCCGATTGGTGTTCCTGAATCTCGGTATGAGGGTAGGCTGACAGGAAAAGGCACACTAGGAAGGAAAGCAAAAGTATGTATGGACGGGCATTCTTTCTCTCAAGCACACTACACAGTTCTACACAATTCCACTGTGGTGGCTCCGTATATCGTGAGACACAAGAATATTCTAAGCTCCGAAAACCCGGGGAAGGCTGACTCTTGGATTAAAGGGGAACACGAGAAGACTTTTGGTAGTTGGTTGCAGACACATCTCATGAATGACGACACCGTTGGCGATCAGCTGTACTGTTTGGCCAGGCCACCATCTTCGACTATATGTACTTTCCAAGGGTACGAGATAAATGGGAACACATTTTACACGGTTGCCCAAGATAAAAAGAGCACCAACCAAAATAGTGGTGTCCGCTTTGATGCAACAGACGAGAATGGGCACTGTTTGGAAACATATTACGGGTACATAGAGGAGATATGGGAACTTGACTATGGACCTACTTTTAAGATCCCTTTGTTTCGGTGCAAATGGGTGAAGCTGACAGGTGGCGGGGTAGTTGTAGACCAAAAGTACGGCATGACAACAGTGGATCTCAATAATCTTGCGTACATGGATGAACCATTCGTCCTAGCCAACGATGTCGCTCAGGTTTTCTATGTGAAGGACATGTCTACAAAAACGAGAAAAAGAAATCAGCAAAAGAAGACATCGTCCGATGAGCCAAAGCACCACATAGTTCTTTCAGGGAAAAGAAACATCGTGGGAGTAGATGACAAGACAGACATGTCAATAGATTATAATAAGTTTCATGAAATTCCGCCCTTCAAAGTGAAGACTGACCCAAGCATCCTACTGAATGATGAAGATTCTCCATGGCTACGACCCAGAAGAAAATAGAAATAATAGATAGGATTGTTGGTGCAATAATGTAATAATGTATTAAATCTTTTATGTAATGCATGATGTGAATAATTGTATGGATCGGTCATCACCGCTCTTTAGAAAAAAAGTCGGCTCACTAGTTCTTTCGTTCCTATGGCACTCCTCCCGGCGGGCTACTACCTCTCCCCTACCCCTGTCGCCGCTATACCCAGTCCTGATTTCTTCGCCTCGCAGTTCTTGTACCCACAGCCTCCACATAGAAAATTGTTTTGAATTACTTATTCAATTTTAAACACTTTTCATATTCATAGTTTTATCAGATTCTAAAATATACATAAAGAATATAAATCAATATAGTTTTAATTGAAAATGGCAAACTAGTTAATAGTTTGGATAGTTAAAATAATTAATTTTTAAAATAGAAAATAGTTTTGAATTATGTATTCAATTTCAAACACTTTTCATTTTTATAGTTTTGTTAAATTCTTAAATATGCAAAAAGAATATTAATAAACATAGTTTTTAATAAAAAATGGCAAAATAGTTAATAGTTAGGATAGTTAAAGTAATTAATTTTTAAAATAGAAAATAGTTTTGAATTATTTATTCAATTTCAAACACTTTTCATTTTTATAGTTTTGTCAAATACTCAAATATGCAAAAAGAATATTAATAAACATAGTTTTTAATTAAAAATGGCAAAATAGTTAATAGTTAGGATAGTTAAAGTAATTAATTTTTAAAATAGAAAATAGTTTTGAATTATTTATTCAATTTCAAACACTTTTCATTTTTATAGTTTTGTCAAATACTCAAATATGCAAAAAGAATATTAATAAACATAGTTTTTAATTAAAAATGGCAAAATAGTTAATAGTTAGGATAGTTAAAGTAATTAATTTTTAAAATAGAAAATAGTTTTGAATTATGTATTCAATTTCAAACACTTTTCATTTTTATAGTTTTGTTAAATTCTTAAATATGCAAACAGAATACTAAACAAATAAAAGAAAAAACAGAAAATAGGCCTTTAGTCCCGGTCCGTGCCACAGACCGGGACTAAAGGCCCTGGCTGCGGAAACCCCACCCGAGGCCTTTAGTCCCGGGCGGTGGCACGGACCGGGACTAAAGGGGGGCCTTTAGTCCCGGTCCGTGCCACCGCCCGGGACTAAAGGTCCCGGGGTATAAAACTCACCTTCTTCCCCGCCGCGAAACACTTAGCAGTTTCGCGCGCGAGGAAGCACAGACGACGCCGGTAGGCTGCCTCTCCATCGAACGGCCGCCCACCGCGCTAGCCGCGCCGCCGCATTGCGCTGCCGCCGCCGCCGCCGAAGTTAGCGCGCGCAGCACCCGCGCCGCCTGCACGCGCCGCCAGCACCCGCCGCCGCCGCGCCGCCTGCACCCGCCGCCGCGCCGCCTGCACCCGCCGCCGCGCCACCTGCAAGGTTTTTTTTCAAAAAACTTTAATTTGTTAATTAGTTAATTAGTTAATTAGTGTTAGGGTTAGGGTTAGATATTAGGGTTAGGGTTAGAATTTAGTTTAGTTAGCTATATATTGTTAGGGTTAGGGTTAGATATGATATAGAATTAGTTAGAATATAATTAGTTAGAATAGAATTAGTTAGAATTGTTATTATTTTAGTTTGATATAGAATTATTTAGATAGATATAGTTAGAATAGAATTATTTAGATACATATAGTTAGAATAGAATTATTTAGATAGATATAGTTAGAATAGAATTATTTAGATTGTTATAGTTAGAATAGAATTATTTAGATACATATAGTTAGAATAGAATTATTTAGATACATATAGTTAGAATAGAATTATTTAGATACATATAGTTAGAATAGTATTATTTTAGATACATATAGTTAGAATAGAATTAGTTAGAATTGTTATTATTTTAGTTTGATATAAAATTATTTAGATAGTTATAGTTAGAATAGAATTATTTAGATACATATAGTTACAATAGAATTATTTAGATAGATATAGTTAGAATAGAATTATTTAGATAGTTATAGTTAGAATAGAATTATTTAGATACATATAGTTAGAATAGTATTATTTTAGAGATAGTATTATTTTAGTTTATTAGTTAATCAAATGTTCGTTTTTTGCAGAACTATGGATCCACATAGCAGGAACCTCGAAGAGGAAGAACTTATCGAAGATATAATCAAAGACGCCCCCGACGTTGAACCTGCAGAATCTCCGTCGTCATATCTAAACCCCTCCGGAGATGGAATGGAGGTTGATCGACACGAAGATGAAGCCGATGGGGCTGGAGATAGCTCCAATGACGGAGAAGGTGATAGCTCCACTGATGGAGAAGCCGGTGGAGAAATAATAAAGTCCGGCGAGGTATACATATGAAGTTCGACAATCACTTGTAATATGTGAAAAATATTGGAGATAGCTCTATATTGTATACATATACATTCATTTGACGAATGTTTCTCCCTCTTAGGCCTCCACATCGAGCAAAGCTACGAAACGAGGCCCGACTAAAAAGTTGGACGCACGGACGCATTACACCTTTGAGGTGATATTGCCTACGGGCGAACCAAAGCTTCCTAAGAATGCTGCTGACACATTCAAGAAGCAATGCGGAGTTCTTGTTAGGGATCACGTCCCGATCAGCGTTCGGGAGTGGAACAAGCGCAAAGGGGCAGCCGATAGTGACTATGTCGCCGAAAGGTACAAAGATAATCTTTGGAATGATATCATGTCACATTTCAACCTGCCAGAATGTGAGAATGAAGACGCCGCAAAAAAACTGAGGGCCAAAGTCAAGCAGTGGACTCTAAAGAAGATGGCCGAACTGTTCCGTAGCTGGAAGAAGAAGCTATGGAAAGACTATCTGAAGACAAAGAAAGTGCCAGTATTCGAGGGGTATCTAGCCAAGCAGGCGAATCACTGGAAGGCATTTCAGGAGTACAAGCAGTCAGAAGATGCCAAGGCATTATCAGAAAAGAACAAGAAAAATGCCGACAAGAAGAAATATCACCACACGCTGGGGCCAGGGGGCTATGAGACTGCCATCCCAAAGTGGGATAAGAAAGAGCAAGATCTGCTAGCTAAAGGCATCGTACCTGAACCCATCCGTGATGAGTGGGAAATGAGAGCAAGGAATTGGTTCCTTGCACATGGTGGTTCGTACGACGAAGAAACAGGGGACCTCATCTGCAGTGGCGGTCTTAGGATACCCAGGGAGAATTGGAAAAAGATAGTGAAAGAAATTAAAGAGGGAAAAAGACAGTTCACTGCAGATAGAGAGAAAGATTTGCTCACACTGGTCCTCGGCAATGACGAACATGGAGGACGAACGCGAGGCTTCGGTCCTTCTTACCCGTGGTGGCTTGGGTTTGCCAGAGACCAAGACACTTACAGAAGCCGGGCGAGAGCAAAGAAGCGACAGCAGGATGAGGAGAATGACAAGTTCAACCAGTTGCTTGCCAGGCTTAACGAGCAACAGAAGCAGATTGACGAGCTTAGAGGAGTAGCGCGCCAGGAAGATCCTGGACTCGATATTATCGGCGCCCCATCTAAGCGGAAAAGCAGCGTGGCTGAATCTGAGGCCCCGCCCGACGATGCACGAAGAATGATAGAGGGCGGTCCCGGCTACCCCGTGGATGGAATCAAGGAGTCAACATCATGTGAACTCCATTAGAAATTCAAGAACATATCCATGAAGGTGGCCGTCGGACAAGCTTTACCTTCTGGCCCTGATGCACGCTGGCATGGCCGTGAGATTCCAGCTGGCTTTGCTAAAGTCGGGGTGGATGAAATCATGGCGGGGTTTCATGATATGGAGCTCGACATGGCTGGACCCGAAGATGAGAGGACACTCGGAGAAGTACTGGGTGGAGTCATCCTATGGGACAAGAACTACATCAAGCTTCCAGGCTCGGCCCCAAGGACAACACCGCCTCCGAGTCGTCGCAGGTCACCTACACCTCCATCACCTCCAAGCCCTCCACATGACGACGGCCACCACAACACGAGTCCATCTCGATCACCGCCGCCGGACTTGGGTCGGCCGTCTCCGCCGCCGCCCGCTAAGGATACTAAGCGGAAGCGTGCCAGCAAGAACGCTCCGTCCATGAGTTCTAAGCGACGGAGCTCCCCAAAGCGCAAACTGTCGCCCCTCCCAAAGGTACCTCATGCTAATCTTCCTATCAGACCTTATGATCGTACTGACGAGGAAAACGCCAGGATAGCAAAGGAACATTATGAGGCGCAGATGAAAAAGAAGGAACCCGAGCCCCGCCCGGAATACACCGAGAAGCAAATAGCATATGCAAAATACTTCATGACCCTTCCATCACAGTATGACTTACACCATAAGCCTGACGACTATACACGCACATTGCAGAAGGAAGGGCAAAAGAGCAAGTCACGTGCAAGTGCAAGTGCAAGTGGGAGCAAATCAAGTTCAACTACAAGCAAAATAAGATCAGACGTTCCTCAGCTTGGACAACAGGCCAAACAGTCGATCCCACCCCTCAGGGTGTTACCCGAGAATGTTCCCTCTCTGGTGCAGGGGCAAGATTTGGGATTAGCAAAGAAGTGGGCGGATGAATGGGGTATCCCGGTTGAAGTCATTCTGGCTTCCCAAGACGACGTGGTACCCAAGGCTGTGGTAGCCCCTAAGCCACAGTTTGTCATGGGAGCGCCTTTGGTCAGCAAAGATAAGTTTGATGATCTCCCAACAAATATGCGTTACTTGCATACATGGTACTTAAGTGAATCAAAGAAAGGGAGAACGATGATCGTGGCGCTTGTCCCACGGGAGTACTACGGCCGTCCCGAAGACATCCATATCGACTTTGATGAACTCTTCCAGATGTACAATGCCGACGCCCTCGACAAATCGCTTATGAGTTGCTATTGTCTGTAAGTTTTTCAATTCGTTGTCTACATATAACTTGTTCAATTATTTCAATTCATTGTCTACATATAACTTGTTCAGTTATTTCAATTCATTGTCTACATATAACTTGTTCCGTTCTGACTTGTACTCTATTATGCAGAATGAAGATTCTGGAATGTAAAAGTAGGAACATCCTAAATATTGGGTTTATTGACCCAGATAAAATACATATAAAGACGCTAACTGATAACCCCAAGGAGACAGAGGAAAACCTTCTAAGGTTTCTAACAGATCAAAATTTCTGTGACCACATACTGTTTCCATACAACTTCAAGTGAGGGTCTTACTCTGTTGTGTCCATTCACTTATGAGTGTTATTGATAAGTTACTGACACACACATATATATATATATGTGCAGCTTCCACTGGATTCTGTTGGACATTCAAATTGATAAGGGAAGAGTTGATGCCTTCGACCCATTATCGAGACCCTTGGAACAGTTCCAAAGCCTGCAGGACATGCTCCAAGGGTAATTTCAATCATTCTTGCGCTCTATCGGTCTCTTTCGATGATTTTCTGATATATCAATTAATGAAAAACTTAGCAAATCATTTTCCTTATCGGGCAGGGTTTGGAAGCGGTTCAAGTGCGTGACTCCCGGTATCCGGCATGAGAAGCTGACCTTTAGAGCGGCTCAGGTAAGTAGTAGTATGATATACTTCTATTTTCAATACTTTTGTAATGCTAGATTATTATTTTGATTATATATATTCTATTCTCGTAAAGTGCGACCAGCAGCCATGGGGGACGCATCTATGTGGATACTATGTTTGCGAGACCATTCGCACGTTTACCTCTGAGCACAAGGATTACAGATACGATGTAAGCAATAAACATTCACACCTCTATTTTTACTCGTCATTCTTTGTTATCATGATTGATATTCATATTCATCTCCTCTTCTTATATAGTACACGGCCATGCGGGAGAAGTACCTACCAGAGCAACGCGCGATTGCTGTTGCAGAGGAGCTGGCGACCTTTCTGAGAATAGAAGCTATAGACGACAAAGGACGATTTAGTGTAGCTAGGGGCCATTTCTAATGTTGGTCCATGTAATCGAATAGACGGGCTCTTGTCCCGATAATTCTGATCTCCATATAATTGTATATATATGCTCGCTTGTAAGATAAGTTAATCTTATATATATGCATAAACTAATTCCCGAACACCAAGGCACCAAACGAGGCATCACGTTAATCTCCCACCTAAAACCCTAAAACCCCTAAACCCTAAAACCCTACAGCAAAAAACAAAAATCTGCAGATGACCTTTAGTCCCGGTCTGTGTTACAAACCGGGACTAAAGGTCCTGGCCCTGATTCGCTCCGAGGTGCCCACGTGGACACCCTCCAGTCCCGGCTGGTAAGCGGGCCGGGACAAAAGGTTCAGCCTTTAGTCCCGCGGCTGGGGTCCCGGTTTGCAAACCGGGACTAAAGCCCCTTACGGGCCGGGACTGGAGGCCCCGTCCCCACTAGTGAAACATTGGGTTATCTCCCATGAGTGCTTTTCTTTAACGCTTTTGAGCTAGGCGCAGAAAGTAAGAATCAAGTATTTTCAAGCAAAGAAGCATCAAGATCAATACCAGAAGTCTTTTCAACAAAGAATTGTATTTTCTCAATATAAGTTTTAGAAGATCCTCTCTCCACACTTCTGGGTTCACTACTTTCATCAAAGGGGTTTTCAGGAACAATCCAATCAAAGTTCTTTTCCAAGGCTTCATGCATTCCTAAGAGTTTAAAAGGTATTGGTATTTTGATTTCCTCCCCCTTTTTGGGTTTGGTTTTTTCAAGTGTACCAATAACATCTACACATGAGCCAAGCATATTAAAATGATAAAAACTTTCCTAGCTTCTATAACAACATCTCTAAATTCTTTATGCAAAGTTCCCAAAATAAAATCCCTCTTTTCAGCGTCTTCAACATCATGAAGTTTAAGAAACATTTGCTGTATTGTGGGGTTAAGGTTAACAAACCTAGCCTCCAACATGTGAAATAAGTAAGCAACAATAGTTTCATAATTAGGTGCAAATTCGGCTAAGGATCTACCCTCAATATCTTTTTTCTTACTAACATGATTAAACAACTTTTCAATCTTATTCTTCCCAATGATAGAACCGCTACCTACTGATCAGTCTTTCAGAACATACTCATGGATCAACATAATGAACTAAAAATAAAGTAACAAAGTACCACTATAAAAGGAACTAATTTTTTTGTATTTTGATAAACAAGAAGCAAACAAAATAAAATAAAGAAACTAAGCAAAACAATAACAAAGTAAAGGATTGGAAGTGAGAGACTCCCCTTGCAGAAATCCTCTTTCTCCCCGGCAACAGCGCCAGAAAAAGTCTTGATGTCTCACATGACCAGTTGGGAAACCCCAAGAGGAAGGTATGATAAGCACAACAGTAAGTTTTCCCTCAGTTATGATACCAAGGTTTAATCGACCAATAGGAGAAAGAAACCACTTCCGAAGGTTGTTGCTAGCTGACTTTGGCAACAGCGCCAGAGAAAGTCTTGCACGTGGTGTCGGCGCCAGCAGCAACGTGGAACCTGCACACAACACAACCAAACTACTTTGCCCCAACTTACGGTGAGGTTGTCAATCTCACCGGTTTGCTGTAAACAAAGGATTAGATGTATAGTGTGGAAATAAATGTTTGTTTGTGGTGGTGCGGTGTTGATGTAGGAGTTTTGTAGATGATCGCCCAGTTGGAAACCCCAAGAGAAGGTGTGATGAGCACAGCAGCAAGTCTTCCCTCAGTATGAAACCAAGGTTTATCGAACCAGTAGGAGAAAGAACCAAACTTCAGAAGGTTGATGCTTGCTAGCTTTGCGACAAATCCGGACAATTTGTATATGGCGCCTTGTCCACGGCGTAGCTTTGCACCAGCAGCAATGTGGAACCTACACACAACACAACCAAGTACTTTGTCCCAACTTACAGTGAGGTTGTCAATCTCACCGGTTTACTGTAAACAAAGGATTAAGCGTATCGAGTGGTAATAGATAGTAGTTTGCAAGAATGTAAATAAAACGAGTAAATGGTAAATGGTAATAACAATGTCAAAGAATGGACCAGGGTCCATAGTTCACTAGTGGTGTCTCTCCATAAGATAAATATCATGCTGGGTAAACAAATTACAGTTGGGCAATAACAATGTAAAAAGAATGGACCGGGGTCCACAGTTCACTAGTGGTGTCTCTCCATAAGATAAATAACATGCTGGGTAAACAAATTGCAGTTGGGCAATTGATAGAATAAAGCAAGCGTACAAATGTCATGAGGATCACAATGAGATTCACTTGGGCATTACCACATAATACATAGACCGTAATCCAACTGCATATATGACTAATAATCCACCCTCCGGATGTCGTCCGAGCAACCATTGGGTATTAAGTTGCAAGCAACAGATTATCACTTTGAGCAAAGTGTGTAATGTAAACAATACAAATGTCCTTGAACACAAGATTGTTGTTTTGTCCCTAGTAGGAACAACACATCTACAACTTTAGAGGTTTCTGTCACACCCCAAGTTACTACAGGCATGAACCCACTATCGAGCATAAATACTCCCTCTTGGAGTCACTAGCATCTACTCAGCCAAGATATCTACTAGCTACGGAGAGCATGCAAGATCATAAACAACATAGAGATAACATAAAGATGATAAATCAACAATTTAACTTGACAAAGTACCAATATTCATCGAATCCCAACAAACACAACATGTAGAATTACACAACAATGATCTTGATCATGATAGGCAGCTCACAAGATCTAAACATGAAGCACATGAAGGAGATGACAACCATTTAGCTACTGCTATGGACCCATAGTCGAAGGTAGACTACTCACATATCACTCCGGAGGCAGGCATGGTGATGAAGAAGGGCTCCGGCGGTGATTCCCCTCTCTGGCAAGGTGCCGAGAAGAGCTTCTGGACCCTCCCGATCTCGCGTCGACGATGGTGGCGGCTTACAGTAGGTTTCATGGAAAATTGATCGGGTCTTTTAGGTTTTCCCGTTGAGGGGAATATATAGGCAGAAGGGCGGCGTCAAGAGGTGGACCAGGGGCCCACACCACACCCCGGCGCGGCCTAGGGGTGGCCCGCGCCATGGGCTGGTGCGACCGCCTCCTGGCCCCCCTCTGTCTCTGCTTTGGACTCCGTCACGCTCCAGGAAAAATAGGAACTTTGGCTTTTGTTTTGTCCAATTCTGAGAATATTTCCTGTGTAGCTTTTCTGAAACACAAAAACAGCAGAAACAGGGAACTGGCACTGTGGCATCTCGTCAATAGGTTAGTTCTGGAAAATGCATAAAAATGCCCCGAAGTGTAACAAAACACAAAGCAAATGGTGCATAAACAAGCATGGAGCATAAAAAATTATAGATACGTTTGAGACGTATCAAGCATCCCCAAGCTTAACTCCTGCTCGTCCTCGAGTAGGTAAGTGATAACAAAACAATAATTTTTGAGGTGACATGCACCATCACAATCTTGATCAATGATGTAAAGCATTGAGTGCTGAGATCAAAGTACTCTAAACATGGGCATAAAAGATATAATCTTGACAATAAAACTTAGCAACCATGTTATAACATGAAAAGTGACACAAACAAAAGATCATGAATAATGAAGCATTGAAAGTCAAGTGTGTGTTTCAACCATATAGAAAAACATAGCAAAGTGGTTTTCAGCTTGTCCTTCATGGAATAGCAAAACATAAATGCATAGGACACCTTCAAGTTTAAGAGGGCGACTAGATACAAATCATTTAAGAACAAACAAAACCATAATCATGAATCAGTCAATAATAAATTTTGGGACTATGTACATTAAATAAAGAATGACAACTATGCTCTCTTAGACGGTGCATAAAGGTAGAAGGTGGAGACTCAACATGAAAGTAAAAGAAAGGCCCTTCACAGAGGGAAGTAGTGATTGCAAGTTTTATAAACCTCCAAAAATTATGATACTTACTAGCTTTGAGCTCTTATTGCCCCATCATAGGCATCTTGAATGGTTAAGGTTAATGCGAGTACAATTACGAAGCATATGCTTAACAAATCATAAGTTGAAAATCTCGTGTCCCGTGAAGTACGAATACCCAAACCTCATGCTACTCGACTTAGGTCCCAAGCAAGTTCTTGTCATTGTAAGCATACATGTATCATCGAGAACGCCAATGGGGTACCTCTTGCTCGATGACATGGAACAAGACCACATCAAAATGACAAGACAAACAGACAATGAACACCTTGGCATGTCTTTTATTTACCATTGGTATAGCTTTTTATTGTGAGATGTGTCGTCGAATGTCCACTATGGGCATGCTGTAAATTTTCACCATGAATGATGCATGGCTTAGATTAGCAGCCCAGGCGTTTCGCTAACACATATACAAACTCCATGAGCTCACAAGTTTCCAACTTATTTCACATCGCAGGTATCCATAAACAAAAGATCACGATATCAACTAAATGAGAGAAAGTGCAATGTTGAAAACTTTCCCCATGACGGCATGGCTGGGCTAACCTCCAACTTACAACTTGCAAGCATAACGTCAACATAAGAGAGCCACAATGTCAACTTTATTAAAAGAAAGAAAAGTAAAGTGTGCTGTCAGGTTCGTGAGAGCTTTACTGACTAATTTTCACATAACACAAAAAGATTAATTTGAAGGATAGATAAAAGCAAGACGAATGTCCTTGGAATAGCAAATTGCTAATAGGTAGATATGGTGGACACATTGGAAAACTTGTTTTTTGGGAGTTAGATGCACGAGAAGTATTCCCTCTCAGTACAAAATAAAGACTGGGAGCGACCAACTAAGAGAGCAATAACGGCCATAATCATGCATAGTGACAAAACATCATTAACCAAAGCATAAAGTGGTATCACAAGTCAAAAACTATAACGACTCAAAAAATCCCCAATATTAGAATTGCTGGTTATTTTCTTTTTCGCGTCATCTTGACGTCATGCATCCTCATACATCTATCACCTTGCATATTTTTGTCAAACCCAACATTATTTGGTACAAACCTCTTTCTATTTCTCTTGTATTGTCTATAAAAACCCTCATCTCCTTTTCTTATTTCAATTAAATCTAACAAACCAAAATATTTGCAAAACTTTAACGAATGTTTGGGCCAAAAATCAAGATTTCAAAACATTGTTGAAACTTGTTTGCAAAACTTTCCCTTCTTCTCATGTTTCTTTTCTCCTTATCTTTCTTCTTTTTGATCTTTGGAAAAACTGAAATAAAAATGGGTTGCAGTCTCCCCTCGGTCCACTCCTTTCTCTGCAACCGGACAGCCTACTTTCCTTGACCGAGCAGGAAACGTTCGCTCCTTGTCCTCTTCCCTAGGAGAGCACGCGAGGTAAGTGACTCCTTCCATCACCACGCCACCACCAGCAAGCTCCTCCCTTTAATCCCCTCTCAGACCGAATCTTCAGAGATCCGAGCAAACCCTAGCCTCTTCCCTCCCTTTTCCGCCTGCTGCTGCCACCAGTCTTCCCCTCTCGATCCCTTTCTTCTCCATGCACACCGAAGCTTGCAGCGCTGGACAAAATTTGAAGCTTGTCCTCGTCGCTGCTACGTTCTCTACAGAGCTCTAGCAAGGGAGGGAATCGATCCGCCTAACCATGCTCTTCCTTGTCGTCTACAAGAACGCCCCGACCGCTGCTCCAAGTCGCCGACTTCCTCCATGCTCCATCTCTCTGCACGTTTGTGTCCGTCAGCGTCGGCCAAGGTCAAGCCGCCTTGTTTCCTTGTATTTAAATTTCATCTCCTTCACTAAAAACAGAAGTGAGCTCACACCACAGTGGTTGGATCCAAACACTTCATCCTTGCAGAGACCCGGAGTTTAAATCCCCGCAGGCATCCAGCTCTGCATCGTCGTTTCGGCGTCTCCAGTTTAGTCTGCTTGATTGCAACAGCGTTGGCCACTTCTAGATCCCGGCCAATCTGGTTCATGAAGCCTCGCGTCCCATGTTTGACAAGATCTGCTCGTAACCCCGTTGGTCTGTTCCTTGCTCGTTTCCCTGGAGGTCTTCAGATCGAATCCCGGTTCAAGCATTATTTTTTATCTATGTTTCTTACCCCGAACTGACAGATGGGCCACGACCGTCAGCCACCTCTGCTCCCCGCATCGCCAGCACCCCGTCAGCACCTCCCGGACGCGCTGGCAGCAGCTTCGGCAAACTCTGCCTGGGTGAGAAAAATTCATCCCTTCTCTTTTTTTGCTAACAAATGCAGAAAATGTATGAATCTTGCTAAATGAATATCTTTTAATCCGTAACTTGAAATACAAAGTATTTTATATGAAAATTTATCAAAAAAATCTATAGATTCTGAATATGTCATCCATATACCTGTTTGCATCTTGCATCTCACTTAATAAATAACATATGGAGTAATTGTGAATTGCCATGGTATCACCACTTCATTTAATTTTGTGTAGATCACCCATGCCTTGTTTTGCCATGCTAAATATTTAAATTGACGTTTAGTAAAACAACTTGAACCATATATGTGTGTGTCGGGATCCCGATTCCGCTTAATTTGGATAAGTTGCATTGCATCATAATTGCCATGTCATGCATGCATTCACATCATCATGCTGATTCTTTTACCATAGTAGTAAGTGTTGCATCCGTTGTTTGTTGTAGCGATTTGCTTCTTCTTGGATAGGCCACTTCATGGTGATGTGAGCAACGACAAGTTCTTCAGAAGTTTCTCGACCATTTCTTCAGGCGAGCCCTTTTCTCTCTACCCATTTAATACTTTTGCTCTCGCTAGCTCTATATTCTAGCCTTGTGTCGCGATGCTTTGTTCGAGTCTCATGTCCTATCCACCTATTTATTCAAAGCAAAGCCGTAGAACCTTCCATACATCCTATTAATCATGTGCTTGTTGTTTGAGTTGGCCTTGCGAGTCGTAGGCATGTTTAGGTTATTTCATGTGGTTTTATCTTATTTGGGTTGGGAAAGTTATCACCTGCTCTACTTTATGAATATATGTTGTTGGAGATCTTCACGGCTTACTTTACTGTTAATAATTAAAATTGAATTAAGCAGAGGCATCGGTGAGTCATTTTGCCAGTTTTACGACGGCTCACTTGTGTCTCCTAGGACCCCGAGATCGCATGAACTGTTCTGAGACTGAGCGCTCAAACCAAACGTGGGTACGTTTACGGGCCTCCCCTTGATCACTGCCAGAATCTACATACTTGTCCAGTGGCCACAACTAGTTTGCGGTGTTTCAATTTGGTTCTTGTCGAGCGTGCAGCTCTTGTTTCTTATGGTCCGATTTTACTTTGGGGGGAGCCAAGTGATCCTTGTAACCCCTTGTTTCTGCACGCTCGTCTAGGTGCGGGACGACTGCAGGTGGGCACCCTCCCCAGAGTGAGGTTCCAGTCCATTATGCAGCGCCGACGCAAACATCTAAGTCCGTTCGGAGATTCGGCCGGACTCTCGATACGGGATAAACTTAGTTAGGTGGCTTCCTAGACTTGTTTGTAGTGAACGAGAGTGCGAGTCGTGACCTCCTACCGGCACACCATCAGAAGTGTGCTAATCGTAGGCATCAAGGGGTGATCATGCATTTGGGTACAGTTGGGCACCCCTGCAGGGTTAAATCTTTTCAAAAAGCCGTGTCCGCGGTTATGAACAACTTGGAGCTATACTACTCGATCATAGAACAACTTGCACCTGCTTTTTCAATACTAAGCAACTTGTGTAGTAAGGTAGCACAACTACAACAACAAACCTGCAATAAAATTTGGTAACCGTGTGAGTGCCTTTGATACTTGCTTCTTCGTTTGGTCACGAGGAGGTGATTCATCGGCTGGGTTATGTTTGGTGTTAGTTTCTAGTTGGTTACTTTTATGCGCTCTCTTATCTTATTCTATTTAGACGAAAGTTATAGTGTGTCTTTGTAGTTTAGTGCTTTTTCGTTGCCGCTAAGTCCACCATATAGCCTGTAGGAGAGCACAGCTGAATTCCAGTCTCGCGAGTACGTGCCTCGGTACTCACCCTTGTTTTTGTCTCTTTCTCCCTCCTTTTCGGCAACCGTTGGCCCGATTCTTGTTCACAGGTTTGGGAGCGACGACGTTAACAAGGTTACCCTTCCGACTTGGCCTGGGCAGGGTTTGGACGCCATCGTTTATCTTCAGGCCTCTTAGGCCCATTTGTATTCTTGTCCGTACTCGGACACTATTTTGCTTTATCTTTGTATGTATATTTGGATTTTTGACTCGTGGAGTCTTCGTGGTTATTATATATTCTTTTGTGGGTTCCATCATGAACTTGTGTAACTGATGCCACCTTGATTCCACCCGCGTAATGTGTGTGTTGTGACGTGCACATTATGCTTGGTGGTGCATTTCTAAAGTGACATCATGTAGATTGTGGCGTGATCGCTATAATCTGCAAGGTGCCGGTTTTGGGGCGTCACAAGTGGTATCAGAGCAAGGTTTTTGTCGATACCCACGGGTCCAGTCTGCCTGTAGGTTAACCTTGCTAGTGGACGTTGTTAAGTCTAGTGTCAAAACTATTTTGTTAAAAATGAGTTGGATAGATCTGAGTAGTCTGCATTTTTCTCCTTACCTCTGTGGTTCTCTCCTCTTACCTTTGCGAGCTTTGAGTCCTCTTTCTTGCCTTCTTCAAGTTATAGGTTCCTACGTGGGTGGTCGATTTCTTGCCTTTTATCCTAATAGGTTCGTTTCGTTGGAAGGTCTTCATCATCAACGTGAGCAAGAATCCCTTGTTGGTAGTGCTGAAAAGGAACCTCTTGTTAGTGGTGTCGCAAAGATCAACACGGTGCAAGAAGATTCGATAGTCTAACCAACTGCTCCCCGCCTTAACGTGGATCTCGGGGTGAGATCCCGTGTTAGTGGTGTCGATTGTAACGACCCGAAAAAATCCCCAATATTATAATTGCTTGTTATTTTCTTTTTCGCGTCATCTTGGCGTCATGCATCCTCATACATCTATCACCTTGCATATTTTTGTCAAACCCAACATTATTTGGTACAAACCTCTTTCTATTTTGCTTGTATTGTCTATAAAAACCCTCATCTCCTTTTCTTATTTCAATTAAATCTAACAAACCAAAATATTTGCAAAAATTTAACGAATGTTTTGTGCCAAAAATCAAGATTTCAAAATGATGAGGACATCCCATCTATTGATACACCCAATGCACCTACAGCGGAACACATACAAGGACCTATCACTCGAGCTCGTGCCAAGCAACTTAACTATCAGGTACTTTCGTTTCTTGGAACTCTTTCTCACATACATGAGAATATGATGCTGCCTAAATCAGATATGTTTCTTACTCTTAGGAATGATGGACGTAGCATGGATGAGAGGGACAAGCATTGGAGCATGATCGTGCATGGAGATGGCAGCAAGCGTTTGAGGATGGAAGAAGATGCCACGAGTGGAGATTTCAGAACTATGAAGCCACCATAATGAAGGATGAAGACTTGGACGAAATATACAAAGAGCTACTTCATAAATTCATCCATAGATAAATATGGTGCTGCGTCACTTTTATTTTTGGGCCAGGCCCATGTAATTTTCGCAGCAAATAAGATAACCACTTTTAGGAGTCCGAATTTGAGGAGAAAAGGCCTGTTAGGGTTCCGTTCGACCACCATACCCATGGCTGGTCGCACCCCTACCTTTTCCTCCTCAAATACCCCCCATAGCCATCATTAGAACTCGGATTTTGTTTAGACTAAAGTTAGCCATTGCTGCAACTACGAGCTCGACTTTTGAGGCCAATCGCCTAGAAGAAGACCGCCTATTCGGAATCCCACCTTTTGAATAAAGCATACATCTTTCATCCGCAATATCTTGATTGCTGTATTAGTTCTTACTTGTTCTCGATTTCGGGTAGGAATTAAGACCCTCGCTGGTCAGGCTGATCGTGCATCCGCAAGATCAGTAACTCCCAGAGATTGTCCTAGCGATTGCATTAGCGCACGAGCTTTGCACGTGTAGTCAGATCGTCAAGCACGAACTCCACCCACCAAATCGACATATCAAGATCTCATCGAAAGATCGGACACCTTTGCCCTATCACAAAATATTGTTGAAACTTGTTTGCAAAACTTTCCCTTCTTCTCATGTTTCTTTTCTCCCTATCTTTCTTCTTTTTGATCTTTGGAAAAACTGAAATAAAATTGGGTTGCAATCTCCCCTCGGTCCACTCCTTTCTCTCCAACCGGATAGCCTACTTTCCTTGACCGAGTAGGAAACGTTCGCTCCTTGTCCTTTTCCCCAGGAGAGCACGCGAGGTGCGTGACTCCTTCCATCACCACACCACCACCAGCAAGCTCCCCTCTCAGACCGAATCTTCAGAGATCTCAGCAAACCCTAGCATCTCCCCTCCCTTTTCCGTCCGCTGCCGCAATGAGTCCTCCCCTCTCGATCACTTTCTTCTCCACGCACACCGAAGCTTGCAGCCCTGGACTGAATTTGAAGCTTGTCCTCGACGCTGCTACGTTCTCTGCAGAGCTCCAACAAGGGAGGGAATTGATCTGCCTGACCATGCTCTTCCTCATCATCTACAAGAATGCCCCGACCGCTGCTCCAAGTCGTCGACTTCCTTCACGCTCCATCTCTTTGCACCTTTGTGTCCGTCAGCATCGGCCAAGGTCAAGCCGCCTTGTTTCCTTGTATTTAAATTTCATCTCCTTCACTACAAACATAAGCGAGCTCACACCACCGTGGTTGGATCCAAACACTTCATCCTTGCAGAGACCCGGAGTTTAAATCCCTGCAGGCATCCAACTCTGCATCATCATTTCGGCGTCTCCAGTTTAGTCTGCTTGATTGCAGCAGCGTTGGCCACTTCTAGATCCTGGCCAATCTGGTTTATGAAGCCTCGCGGCCCATGTTTGACAAGATCTGCTCGTAACCCCGCTGGTCTGTTCCTAGCTCGTTTCCCTGGAGGTCTTTAGATCAAATCCTGGTTCAGGCTTTATTTTTGATCTGTGTTTCTTACCCCGTACTGACAGATGGGCCGCGGCTGTTAGCCACCTCTGCTCCCTGCATCGCCAACGCCCTGTCAACACCTCCCGGACCCGCTGGCAGCCGCTTGGGCAATCTCTTCCTGGGTGAGAAAAATTCATCCCTTCTCTGTTTTTGCTAAAAAATGCAGAAAATGTATGAATCTTGCTAAATGAATATCTTTTAATCCGTAACTGTAACACCCCACTTTTTGTAATCCTGTTTAAGTAGTGTTGAGTGAGCAAAAAAAAAGAGGGCCAACAAAAACTTTTTGTGCAAACCTCTGGAAGTACTATTTCTTGCTTGTTTGTCTTGATTGTTAAGTTAACAATGTATGTTTGAGTTGCTTGTTGAACAATATTATGGACCAACCCCTCTTATTTCCAATGGTGTGACTCTGTGTGATGGGTTGACTTGGTGTGACCTGTTGGACTTTGATTGAAGTTCCTTGTGTGTAGCTATGATCTACGGGTAGGCATGTGGCCTAACCTATCTAAAGCACACCAAATTATAAGGTGGTTAGTGGGGATGTTCCTATAAATTGCTTTCAATATATTTTCTATATAAAACCTAATTTTGATGTTTCCCTCTTTGTAAAATCCTACAACTCTATTCCTTATGGAAGGAGTATTTATTTTTGAACCCAAGTTTATCAAAAACAAGAAATGAGGTTCCCTCTTTATGAGCACTCATTTCATTTTTCAATATCTTCTATAAAAGTATTTTCCCAACTACTTATTCTTATCTCTGAAAATTATGGGAATAGTACCCAGGGTTTATAAATGTTTTGAGATTTCTCTCTAATATTCAAAAATCCCACTTGGCTAGAATCAACTCTTGTTTGTAAATAGAACCTATCTTGATGTTTTCCTCCCAATCCTAAAACCCAAACTTTAATGTCTTACCATAAGAGATTATGATCCCTTCTTGAGGACTTTGGCAATAATTAATTTTAGCCCATTAGAACACCCTTGAGGTTACAGTAACCATCCCCATCCAACCCTAAGAAGTTCCTCTCAATTTTCAAAATTATTTTCTTGCAAGCATTTCATCAAACACCTTGTGTGTGCACCATCTTCACTCCTGTTAACAGATTCAGTTTTCAGATGTTTGTATTAAGCTCATAGGTTCTATCCATAGCAATGAACCTATCTAGAACTCATCCTTGTCATCTAATCTTCCATTCCTTCCATTACCACTTAATCATTTGAGGTCATCTGCTACTTGTTCTAATCCTGTTTCTGACCCTAATCAAACCACTGACCATTTGACTATTATTAGATACAGTTTTGGTCACACTTCTAGATTTCGAAATTAATTGTTCAGAGACCATCCTATGACCTATTCCTCTTATTTTTGATCTACTCTAACTACGTATACACTTGCGTGTGCATTTTGAAGCATGCCACCTATTTATGTGACTAGGTTTTGAACCCTAGTCAAAACTAATTTCACTTTTTCTAGTTTTCCTTGATCCTCTTGGTAACTTGTCAGCAACTCATCACAAAATTCCTCCATAAATTCATTCCTCTCTGCTAGCACTTGGAAAGGTTATTCATACAATCATTCCCTCTCCATCAAAAATACCTATTTCTATTTCAACTTTCTTATCTAACACTTGCATAGGAATAGTAGCAATGCTATTGCATGCACCCTTCTCAAATGAATTTGATGGAACTCCACCATGCTATATTATGCATGCCTTCTCCTATGAACCCCAAAACTCCTAGTTATTCCTATCTATCATTTCCTAAATCTTGTCCAAAGTATATTCCGGGCAAAACTTCAAAAATCCAAATTTTGGTGATAACTCTATTTTGGCAAAACCTTTATCATGCCATACCCAAATTTTGCACCACTCTCTCTGAGCTATCTTCACATGCCCTTTTCTTGGAGGTCATGCCATACCCAAAGAATTGGTCATGCATGCATGACCATCCATCAAGCACTACCTCCTCAAATTAAATTGGATCACCACTAAACCCTAGCTTTGACCACTTCAGCACATTTACCCCTCTCTGGCCGAGTTTTACTGTAGCATCACCCCTCTCTTTTTGTCCTCTAGTGTTCGGAAGGAGGAGACCAACATCTATGCCAAATCTTGCACTTTGAAAATTATTGCAGTAGCCTCTCTCTCTCTCCCTCTGATCCTTCTCGAGGAAGACACCCCCTGGACCCCCAGGACCCTCTCCACCACCTCTCTCCCCCAACCAGAGCACCTCCCTAGCCCCCACATGCCCAAACCGACCTTACCAACATGCCCCACACCCCTCTCTGAAATAAAAGGCCACAGCCTTTCTTAGCCCTCCCTTTCACCCCCATTCTGTTCCCTCATCTCCACCACACCCTCCCTGGATGCAGAAGCCATCCCATTGCTCTGTAGCAGAGAAAAGAAGAAACCCTAGATTTTGTTATGCAAGGAAGAGGAGATCCTTGCCGTCGCTCTGGACCCTCTCTGAGCCCTATTTCTGCATGCATGCACTTGCGACATCCCTATGAACCTAACCCCTCCCTTGCTTTGACCCAGGGATGCCGAGTCATCGACCCTCTGGAGCACCCGAGCAAGCTCCTCCATTGCCGTCGCGCAGGTCTGCCTCCCGGGCACTAGATCGGACGTGCCGCCCCTCTTTGAGCTCGTCGTCGTGCGTCGCGCCACCCCATCACCTCCTCGTCGACCGAGAAGCCCCCGAGGTGAGCCCCTGCGAGGTCCTGACCTGACCTAGGGTTTCCCACCAGTTTACCTGGGCCGGAGGTAGGAGACGACGGGCAACCGTCGATCTCAACTAGATCCGATGGCCCTGGTCGTCCGATACCGATTCGGCCCCCGCTTCCCCTGACGACTGGGCCCTGCCGGTCAGGCGATTTGAATCGCCATACCGCGCGCGCTGCGCCTGGAGTGGTCCAGCCCAGTACGGATCCTCCCCGGACCGCCAGATACCGGCCCGTATTTATTTTTTTCAGTAAAATTCTTTTGCTAATTAGATTTTTTCTGCTAGATTCAAAAATTCACCAAATATTCTCAGAGTATGCAAATTGGGTGATTCAAACTTCTGTGGACTCCTAATTTAGTTATATGTCTAATAGTTCTGCATGCATATTTTATAGGCCCATGTAGATTGTTTGATGATTAAATGTGTAGATCTGGTTCTTTTTCATTCATAAATCCAAATCTAGGGTTTTGTATATTGAAGATGAGCATTTCCAATTTTTAGTGACGATCTGTTGTGTTGTGATGCATGAGAAACTTGTTTTGCTATTTTAGGAGTATTATTTTTCCTGCAGTAGTTATTCCGGTGTTAATAGAAATTAGCATTGTTTGATTTATTGTGCATGATAGAAATAAGCTTTTGGAGTGATTCAAACTCTTGTGTGTTGTGCATTGCTGTAGCTCTTCAACTTGACCTCTGGTAGGATTTTAGAAGCTACAGAAAGATTTTTGGATTTACTTTGCACTTCTAGTGATATTTGAGACTGGAAAAAATATGTATAAATCAACCCCAACCTATTTTGGGATGATTCCAATTGGGTTGGTTTTGTAACCTTGTTAGCTATCTGATGCTATGCTGGTTGTCATGCTTTGATCTAGATTGATGCCTGCAAGGTGTTTTCTTTGTGCATAGGGTGTGTTCACCATTAGAAAATTGCCTTATTTTTTTATTGAGTGATATTACTTTTTGTAAGATGGATTCTTGGTTCAGAATCTAAACTTGTTTGTTTCTGATACTCTTTGATTGAAATGTGCTATTGCATGGTGTATCTGTGAGCGATAGAATCGAATGACGAGTGTGCGGAAGAAGAAGGAGTCTTTGAGTACCATGAAGAAGGAGATCAGGGACAAGCCAACCAAGGCAAGCCATCTAACTTGATGCATATCTGAATCCTATCTATCAAGTTTGCAGTTTGCATAAATGTTTATTAAAATGCATGTTTTATTGTTGCTATACCTCTTGTAGCAATTATGTTGATGGCTCAAGCTCCACGAGCCATATTGTTATCATCCTTCGAGATGATCCCTTTGAACACCTATTCCTTACCCCTGCAGTAGTGGCATTGTTGGATAGCAGCAAGCCATTGGAAAACCTTAGTGGAGCCAAAAAACTCTAGGTTGGGAACACTCAAAGAAAGTTTTACGAAAATGTTCTTCGAAAACCTTGGAGTAGTACTTACTCCACTGAGATGTTTTCAAAAAGTGGTTTCCCTTGAGCAAAGGGAGGTTTCTATGAAGAAAAGAGGAGTTGGTGGTTTTCAAATGACATTGGTGATCACTAGGTATCCACCGGAACAATTAACCCGTGCAACCACATTACCCCGGTATGGGATGGGGCTTAGTCCGAAGTTTATCTGCCTTGGTGCGGGGAGTCTCATACTATATAAGGGTTCGTGGTACCTTGGAAATCTGGTGCGCGATACCCCAGAATCCGGGTTGTCCCCGAGCATGGGGCAATACATATCACGGCATATCCCGAGCCAACGGAAGACACTTGGGTTCTCCCGCCGTGGCGCCGGAGTTATGCTCTGAAGAAGGTACTGCCGGGGCGTGCCGGGGAGGTAGACTCCACAGGGTAGGCACCCGTGCTAAAGTAGATAGATGGAAGGCTATGATCGATTCTCCGAACCCCGCATACTTGTGTATGACGGTCCGTGGTGGAATCCCGGCGGATTTATCGGATGGTGTGGGTAAAGTGTACAACCTCTGTAGTAAACTATTCGAATAGCCGAGTCCTCGGTCATGGACGGTTGGAATGGTCGCTATCTAGCCCCAATGTCGGTTTTGTTTTACAAGGTGATTTTCGGGAAAAATGGAGGGAGGTGCCGGTTCGGAGTACTTGGAGGGTACTGCCGTGGCACAGTTATGGTTCGGAGTACTCGTAGGGTACTGCCGAGGAAAGAAGGTGGTCATGTTTGATTGACCGTTGTTATTCTTGGAAAGAAAATGAGTTCCCCCTTCCCTAGAGCTTTTCACTAAAATGATTTACAAAAACTCTTCTTTAATAAGGATATAGAGATGTCGTATGACATGCTATATCGACAAGAGAAACTATGACTAGTATAGGTCCACTAGCCTTGAACCAACCTCTCTTGCTACAGCCAAATAGCATGCAACTTGTTCCTGTTAGGTGGTTTGTGAGTACAATTCCAAAATGTACTCACGGCTTTGTCCCTGGCTATTAACTTGGTCAGACTATGAAGAAGGCTATGAGGAAGACGATGGTGGGAACGACGACGCTGATGAGAACTAGGAACGTCTCCCAGTCAGTTGCCTGTAGGGTAGTAGGCATGACGTGGGTCATCAATACTGCTTGGTATCCGCTGCTTAGTTGTAGACTTGCCCTGCGCGGCAATATCATGCTTGGTCATGTGACCAATTGTAAGTATATTATTCGGTACTGTAAAGGATGATGTAATTCTATTATCAACTCGGATATGTGGATTCACGATACACGGATCATGGGATCGTGAATTGTATGCATATCAGGTATTCCGGATAGCTAATCCGGGGTCCCTACAGAGTTGGTATCAGAGCCATCCTGACTGTAGGAGACCTTAGTTAGTATGGGCGTTAGTTAGGGAAATAATTTTTGAGTAAACCTACTTGGAACAGTTATTTTCTTATGTAGCCAATAGTATGGCTTATACCTTACTTACTGATACGTCCAAAACGTATCTACTTTCCCGAACACTTTTACTATTGTTTCTCCTCTAATTTGTGTGTTTTGAATGCAATTAATGCGAACTAACGCAGTTTTTAGCAGAATTGCTCTGGTGTCTCGTTTTTGTGCAGAAATCCAACTTTCAGTAAAAATTCAGGAAAAATTGGCAAAAATCCTATTTCACCAGAAGACCCACAGAGCCAGAAGATGAGACGGAGGAGAGGCACGAGGCCTCCTCACACATAGGGGGCGCGGCCCAGCCCTGGCCGCGCCCACCTGGTGTGAGGGCGGCTCGGCCGTCTCCTCGACCCCTCCTTCCGCCTACATATACCCCTTTACCTAAAAATATCGGGGAGACGGCATTTTCCCCAGATAGACTTCTGCTGCGCCGCCGCCATCAGAAACCGCGATTCGGAACCAGAAACTCCGTTCTGGCACCCTGCCGGGACGGGGATTTGGAGGAGATCTTCATAACCATCATCACCGACGTCTCTCCATCAACCATCCATGACTCCCCCATCCATGTGTGAGTAATTCCCCCGCTGTAGGTGAGGGGATGGTAGGGATTGGATGAGATTGTTCATGTAATTTGATATGAGATTGTTAGGGCATAGTGCCTAGTATCTTCTATTAGTGCTTATGACTTTGTTGCAACTTGTTGTGCTTAATGCTTGTCACTTTGGGCCCGAGTGCCATGATTTCAGATCTGAACATGTTATTATGTCTATGATGATACTTGTTGTTTATGGTCTTACCTACAAGTTGTATACACATATTGTTGTCCGGAACCCGAGGCCCCAAAGTGACAGAAATTGGGATAACCGGAGGGGATGGTTACGACGTGAGGATCACATGTGTTCACCGAGTGTTAATGCTTTGCTCCGGTACTTTATTAAAATAAGTACCTTAATTACCAGTAGTTTCCCTTGAGGCCCTGCTGCAACAGGCTGGTAGGACAAAAGATATCGTGCAAGTTTCTCCTTGTGAGCACATACGACTATATACGGAACACATGCCTATGATTGTTTGTACTAGGATGTTTTATCATTATTTATCTGCAATGCCCATGTCTCATTGATTTCATGAATTATCTTATCCATGCAACGCCCGTACATCCATCCCTATGCCTGCAATATTTGTTCCTACTGCTTACTATTGCTACTATTACCGCTGTTATTTTACTGCTGTTGTTAATGGTTCACTACTATCACCACTATAAAACTGTTGCTACTGATAAACCGCTGCGAGCAAGACTGTTTCCAGGTGCAGCTGAATTGACAACTCATCTGTTAAGGCTTACATATATTCTTTGGCTCCCCTTGTGTCGAATCAATAAATTTGGGTTTTATTTCCCTCGAAGACTGTCGCGATCCCCTATACTTGTGGGTCATCAAGACTATTTTCTGGCGCCGTTGCCGGGGAGCATAGTTTTATTTTTAAGTTCACTTGGTATTCATATTGTTCGCTGCAATCCTTTCATCATGGGTAAACCTTGTGATGGAAAAGTTCCTATATTGCCATCCACTACAAGAAGAGGTACGACTCTCAACACCTCTGTTGCTCTTGATTCACCATCTGTTATGAGTAAGTTGCTTACACCACCACACACACACACACGCTACTGCTACTACTTCTGCTGAGTTTGAAAATGCCACTGATAATTTAGATGATGCTTCTACTGTGCTTGATAAGAGTGGTTCACTAGGTTCCTTTTTAGATGCTACAATTGCTAGAGCTAAGTTGGGAAACACCACTGTTGCACCTGTTAGTTCACCTGAGTTTAGGGAATGTCCTAGTGATGATTTTGATGATGTTTATATTGAGCTTAACGATGATTTTATTGCTGAAGCTCGTGCTACTCGTAATGCTGTTGATGTTAAGGAACTTTTAGCGAGACGTGCTGTTAGATATAAATTGTCTCCTGATCCTAAGTTTGCTGCTTCTCCCATAGATATTAGAGACAAGGATTATGAATTCTCTTTAGATTTATCTTACATATCTATTGTTGAGAAAACTCCTTTTTGTGGTACTAAAGATGAGAGTGCTATGGAGCACATGAATGAGCTTTCTACTTTGAGTAATTTGTTTTCTGATGATATTAAGCTCCGCACTTACTTTGTTGCTAAGATTTTTCCTTTCTCGCTGAAAGATGCAGCTAAAACTTGGTTTAATAGCTTGTCTCCTGGATCCATTCATATTCCTATTGCTTTGGTTAATGCTTTCTTTCAGAAATATTTTCCTGCTAGTGCTCAACATGCTACTGTGCAGAAAATCTTTGATTTTAAACAGGGAAAAGGAGAGATACTGCATGAATCATGGACAAGGTTTTGTTCTTTAATTAGAGCTTTACCTAAAGAGCCATTGCCTAAAAATGAAATCCTTGATATATTTTATAATGGACTAACTGATGAATCTAAGACATATCTGGATAGTTGTGCTGGTTGTGTTTTCAGGGAAAGAACTCCGGCTGAAGCTGAAGAATTAATGGCTAAAATAAGCCAGAATCATGATGATTGGACTCTAATTGAGCCAACACCAGCGCCATCACCTGCGCCATCTATAGAGCCTACGCCGAAGAAGAAAGGGATGATTGAATTAAATGATGAAGTTATGAAGGAAGCTAAGAAATCTCTTAAGGAGAAAGGTATTAAATCCGAAGATGTGAAGAATTTACCTCCTATAGAAGAATTATGTAAGCCAGTCCCTCATTCATCCACTATTGAGGTACACTCTCTCCAACGCTTTGATGATAGAGATATTCCTTATTCTAAACCTCCTGATCAATGCTTAGATGAGTTTGATAATTTTATTGTTAAGCAAGAAAATTTTAATAGAATGGTGCAGAATCATTTGTTGGAAAATTTTGTAGCTATTAACAAGTTGCGGGATATTGTGGAGAGAACCGCCAATGATGTGAAGATACTTGTTAAACATTTTCAAATGGTTCAAACAAAAATTGATCAGCTTACCAAGGTGCAAAAAGATTTGCTAGTAAATGCTTCAAGGGAGAAGCAAGCTTATGAAATTCGCACAAGAGGAGGTGCTACTACTCAAGACCCCTTATATCCTGAAGGACATCCTAAGAGGATCGAGCAAGATTCTCAACGCACTGCAAATGATGATATTCCTTCCAAGAAGAAGAAGAAGAAGCATAAAACAACTGCAGAATCCTCTGATGGAGGTAAAGATCCTAACAGTGTTTCTATTTCTGATGCTGAAACTAAACCAGGTGATGCTTCTGATAAAGAAGAAGTTGAAGAAGAACCAGAAAAGATTGATAAGAATGCAAAGTACACCAAAGAAGACTTCATTGCCAACAAGCATGGTAATGAGAGAGAACCTTGGGTGCAGAAACCAATGCCTTTTCCTGGTAAGAAACACAAGTCCAAGGAAGAAGAACACTACAACAGGTTTTGTGAATGGATGAGACCTTTATTTTTGCAAATTCCTTTGACTGATGCTATTAGAATGCCTCCTTATGCAAAGTATATGAAAGATATTGTTACTAACAAAAGGAAGATTCCTAATGAGGAAATTTCCACTTTACTTGCTAATTATTCTTTTGATGGTAAAGTACTGGAGAAGCTTGGAGATCCAGGTATACCAACTATTCCTTGCTCTATTAAAAATAACTATGTTAGAACTGCTTTATGTGATTTGGGAGCCGGAGTTAGTGTCATGCCTTTTTCTCTTTATAAGAGACTTGATCTAGAAAAATTAGTATCAACTGATATATCTTTGCAAATGGCTGATAAGTCTACTACTATTCCTATTGGTATATGTGAAAATGTTCCTGTTCAAGTTGCTAACAGTTGTTCGATTTTAACTGACTTTGTTGTGTTGGAAATGCCTGAAGATAACAATATGTCTATTATTCTTGGAAGACCTTTTCTAAACACTGCAGGGGCTGTTATTAATTACAATCAAGGAAAAGTAACTTTTAATGTCAATGATAAAGAGTACACGGTTTATTTTCCCAAGAAGATTTATAGAAAGAATGCTCTAAATTCCGTCAAGAATGTTGAGACCATCAAAGTTGGTCAAATTATTTCTTCAGAGCGAAAGCCCAAGGAAGAATATAAAATTGTTATGATTGGGACTATGCCTATCAAAGTTGAGGTAAGATAAGCATTAAGTGAAGTGCAAAGTTTTGCCTCATATAAAGTTAGTTTGGGAACAAGACTTGATCAACCTTATTAACAAAGTGATTTTATATGAACGAAACTTCCTTTTTACCGCATCCACTCCACCTCACTTATATTTACTTGTTCAAATTTTATTCCTTTAGTTTAGTTACATGATTAAGAGTATCTCAGAGCTATTGCATGCTTGGTTTTGATTTGCTTGAAATCATTTCATCTTCGTTTTTCTGAGTTTTTATCAATATGCCAATTTCTGAAAAATCCTCGAAAATAAACTTTCTCGAAAAATTCCAAAAAATTCTTTATTAATTTTTATATAAAAAATGGGACAGAGAGACACCTGGGAGACACCAGGAGGGGCTGCCACGCCACCTCCCACACAGGGGGCGCGGCCCAGCCCTGGCCGCGCCCACCTGGTGTGAGAGGGCCCCACCTGGCCTCTCACTTACCTCTTCCTCCCCTGCTCTTTCTCTCTCCCGAAAACAACGACACACTCAGCTCATACTCGAGTTCTTGCTGTTCTTTACCTCAATTTTTCGATCTCCTTGCTCAGCCCATCATTTCTGCTGAGATTTGGAGCAATTGTTCTCCGGTATGTGACTCCTCCGCTTGTCCAAGTAGAATTTCTTTTGGTGGAGTATTTCTTGAGTATTTTAGCATTGTAGGTGGCAGGATAAATGAGTATGCATGCTTGTTCTATTGCTTAGAAATGATATTTTGATGCATGTTAGCTCTTTAGTAACTCACTATAGTAGTTTCCTACATTTGCTTGTCTCAAAATCATATTTTATGAGGTTTGTTAAAAATTTCAGAAAAGGGACATGGATAACTACACCTATGGAGAAGTGTTTGAAAGAGAAGCACCAAGGTCCTCAAGGCCTTCAAGATCCACTGCTCAATATAGGATATCCTACAATGAAGATCTTATGTCACCGAACCTTGAGGGGGACGATGGAGATGCACATCCATCGACCTTCCCTTGTACTAATTTTTTGTGTGATGCAGGAATTCTTGATGATTTCTTGCTCCTTGTTAGCAGGGTTGGATTGACTACATATATGATGGATGAGAGTAATCAGTATGCTATTCTCACAAAGATTTTCGTTGAAAGTTTTAAATTCACTAACGCTCATTTCAATCCTTCCATTGCATTCAAGATTTATGATAGGCCTATCACCATGTCTTTGGAAAGATTTTGTAATATTCTAGGTATACCCATGTTTGGGATGGCGAGGAAGATGCTACAACAACCCGCTGATTTGTTAGAGCTCTACCGAGGAGTAACCAATGATGATGACCGTACCGCACAGCATGGCAAGATAAGAAACATTCAACTCCCAGCTATTAGATATTTTACTTACTATCTTGCCACTACTGTACTTGGTAGAGGAAACACTAGCAATATCTCCAACTATCATTTAGCTTTTCTAGCTACTGCTCTTGATGTTAGTAGGAAGTATAACCTTGGTGCTATTATTGCTCGTCGCCTAGCTGCTAGGGGACCTATTTATGGAGGTATTATTGCTGCGCGCATTGTTGCTGGTCTTGAACTTCCTATTGCTCCTCATGATATATTGTTGACTCCACAGAGGCTCGATCTTGCTGCCATGAAGCTCCATCATTTTGTTACTGCTAACTCACGTGCAGGGAAATTAGTTTACAGGATGTTATTCACTGATGGAGAGGAAAGGGAAGTACCTTTGCCACAACCCAGTTCGTTCAGTATTGATAACAGGCCATGGTCACGCACGAAGGAGGAGTTGGACGAGCGGCTTAGGGTGCTCGGCTTCAACGTACAACATGGCATTGTGGACCAGGAGGAAGAGGAGGAGCCGGCCTATCACTTCACCACATACCACTCCGGGGCGTCCTCGAGCTCATATCCGGACGATGGTGCTTCTTCGTCGCACTACGGAGGCGCCACCTCGTGGCCAAGTTGGCCGAGTTGGGATTGATCTCCACTTAGGCTAAAAGCCTAAGCTTGGGGGGAGGTACGCTGACGATTCACTCATCTACATATAATATTTTGTCGGTCCTATGTGTATCCATATTTCGCTTTCTCTATTGTTCTAGTTCTTATTTCCACTTTTCCAAAACACAAAAAGACCAAACATATTTCTGTTGTTTCTCTTTGTTTGCCTTTTTAGGTTGCTACCTTTGGTTTGCTTTACTTGCTACATTTGGTTTGATATTTGAAAAATCCAAAAATATTTTGCTTTGTTTGCTATTTCCTTCTGTTCTTGTTTCAAAAATCGAAAACCCCAAAAATATTTGTTGTTCTTCTTCAGTTTTGTAAAGTTTGTTGCAGAGTTCAGTCTCCCGTTACTCCATTGGAGCTTGGTATTCACTTTATATTATTCAAGCCACACAAGTGAAGAGCAATAATGACGACATATGACAATCCGAGATGTGGTAAGAGGCTGGTATGAACTCTATTTGTTTTCATTTTTGTACATATACTCATCTATGTGGACATGTTTAGTCGGTTCATGTAAGGTATATGTTATCTAATGGATGCTTTGTAGTTCTTGCTTTCATAAGATTAGTTCCAATTTACTAATAGCTTGTAGCATGTCATGTAGACGCTTGCATGCATTGTTTTATTCATAATATGGTATGCTATTGTGGTATCCTCCTCTGAAAATTTCATTTGAATCCACTTGGCACATGCTCAAGCATGCATATGTCTGAACAAAAAGTCAATTAAGCCTCGATGATTTACTTTGCCTCAGAGTTTTTGTATCATTTTTATGCCTATATTAATTTTGTTTTGTCGCAAGCATGATTATGACAGTTATTGCTCTCTTGATTGTTGCTTCCCAGTCTTTTGCTAGCCTTCACCTGTACTGAGTATGAGCTCTACTCGTGCATCCAATTACCAAAAATCAAGTCTACCAAAGAGTCCACTATAAATTCCTATGCATGGTATTTGCAAGCCATTCCAAGTAAATTTTCATGTGCTACCTTTCAAAACTTTCAATTACTTCTCATTTTGTGCCACTGTTTTTAGCTCATGGGGACGTAGTGGCCGGAATTGCTATCTTCCATATTAAATTAAGTACCCCTCGACTAGGCAGCTTCATCTGCTCGTCATTAATTTTGCATGAGAGCTGGTCAGACCATTATAATATAATTCTAAAAAGAAAGAAAAAAGGCACTCCTCCAAGGTATGTGAAAGTTGGTGCGCACCCGATGGAATCGGTTAGCCATGGTTTGAGAAAGGAAAAAAGGTGGGGAGGAGTGCCAAAGCTTTATAAAGAGCACCAATGTGCCAAAATTTCAAAGAACTCGGAACCGCTCTCACTTGTTTATTATGGAAGATAGCAAGTCCCCATTGCCAGTCATTGACATGAAACAACCACCTCTCAAAATAAATTTTATCTCTGTTTTACAAATGAAAAGCTCTAGCACATGTTAAATCACTGCTTCCCTGCGCAAAGGGCCTTTCTTTTACTTTTATGCTGAGTCTTCATCTTCTAACTTTAAGCACTTCTTGAGAGCATAGATGTTATTCTTAGTGTAATGTGCTTGTCCCAGAACACGGTTAATTGTGGTATAACTTTGATGCTTGTATCTTTGATATTTTTACTTCTAGTCTTCCCTTGAACTTCAGAGGTGCCTCAGCATTTATGTTTTGCTCCAGAAATAAAGGCAAGCTGGATACCACTCTTTCATATCATTTATGCATATTACAATCTTGTAGCTTCTTATGTTCATGTTACTTGTTATTAGTGCATTGGCACTCTTTCATAGCTTGCTTGACTATGAGGTGACATTAGTTGCATATTCCTTATTATGAATTGCCTGAGTATTTGATCACATAGTTAGTATGTATACATCATATGAAGCAAATGTGTTCGTGAAAGTTTCTTTTATCGCTCTCAGTTGTTAACTGAATTGCTTGAGGACAAGCAAATAGCTAAGCTTGGGGGGAGTTGATACGTCCAAAACGTATCTACTTTCCTGAACACTTTTGCTATTGTTTCTCCTCTAATTTGTGTGTTTTGAATGCAACTAACATTGACTAACGCTGTTTTTAGTAGAATTGCTCTGGTGTCTCATTTTTGTGTAGAAATCCAACTTTCAGTAAAAATTCGGGAAAAATTGGCAAAAATCCTATTTCACCAGAAGACCCACGGAGCCAGAAGACGAGACGGAGGGGAGGCACGAGGCCTCCTCACACACAGGGGGTGCGGCCCAGCCCTGGCCGCGCCCACCTGGTGTGAGGGAGGCTCGGCCATCTCCTCGACCCCTCCTTCCGCCTACATATACCCCTTTACCTGAAAATATCGGGGAGACGGCATTTTTCCCAGATAGACTTCCGCTGCGCCACCGCCATCAGAAACCGCGATTCGGAACCAGAAACTCCGTTCTGGCACCCTGCCGGGACGGGGATTTGGAGGAGATCTTCATCACCATCATCACCGACGTCCCTCCATCAACCATCCATGACTCCCCCATCCATGTGTGAGTAATTCCCCCGCTGTAGGTGAGGGGATGGTAGGGATTGGATGAGATTGTTCATGTAATTTGATATGACATTGTTAAGGCATAGTGCCTAGTATCTTCTATTAGTGCTTATGACTTTGTTGCAACTTGTTGTGCTTAATGCTTGTCACTTTGGGCCCGAGTGCCATGATTTCAGATCTGAACATGTTATTATGTATATGATGATACTTGTTGTTTATGGTCTTACCTACAAGTTGTATACACATATTGTTGTCCGGAACTCGAGGCCCTAAAGTGACAGAAATTGGGATAACCTGAGGGGATGGTTACGATGTGAGGATCCCATGTGTTCACCGAGTGTTAATGCTTTGCTCCGGTACTGACGGGGTAAAGGTGCCCGATCTTTTGATGAGACGATAACTATCGATTATGGTGGAGGTCGACGTTGACGATCCGACTACAAACGTGCGAGACGTTGCGCCTTAGCAATCGATACACCAACTTCCGAGGCTATTGATCACGCCGGAGCTAGATCAACCTGATCACGAGGATCAATCCCTGCAGGCAATCGAAGAACAAGCAAGAATTATAGTTGCAATCAAGATATTGCGAATAAAGATGAAGGCTTTATTGAAGACGTGGGATTCTGTCTGTGCGTAGTACAAAAGGTCGATTTGACACTTGTGCCTATGGCGAAGAGTAGCTCGTGGCTAAATCTTTAACTAAACAAAATCCAAGTTCTAATGACGGCTAGGAGGAGGTATATATGAGGGAAAGGGCAGGGATTTTCGTATAGCCCTAATGGCCATCTGAAAATAAACCTAGATGGGCCAATTTCCACTCAAACAGCCTCTAGAAAATCCCTAAAATACCTATGACGAAAATACATGGGTTTAACCCATAAAATAAGGTGACGGAGCACCATATAAAGCCTTGGACGAATTTTATGATTGAGTAACTTGTGAATTTCGTCCAAGCATCCTTGCAGCATTATGGTGGCTTCAAAGTTCTGAAATCTTCACTTGTAGCGTCATCCTGAATCCTCACACGATTACTGCCATCCTCTCCATGCACGATCATGCTCCAATGCTTGTCCCTCTCATCCATGCTAGGCCCATCATTCCTAAGTAACATAAACACATCTGATTTAGGCAGCATCATATTCTCATGAATATTAGGAATAGTTCCTAGAAACGAAAGTACCTGATAATTTAGTTGGCGTGCACGAGCTCTTGTGAGAGGTCCTTGGAATTGTGGAATGTGAGGAAGTGTGGTTGTAGGTGCAACGGTTGTATCAACCGTAGGGATGTCCTCATCATCCTCCCCTTCTTGAATTGAAGTCGTCCTCGACGCAATCTCATCTTTTTCTCCAAAGTATGGCTTCAAATCTGCAATGTTAAAGGAAGGACTTACCGTGCCCATCTCTGCAGGAAGCTCAAGTTTATATGCATTATCATTCATTTTCTCTAACACTTTAAAAGGACCAGCAGCACGTGGCATTAATTTAGACTTGCGCAAATCAGGAAAACGATCTTTGCGCAAATGCAACCAAACTAGATCTCCCACATCAAACACAATATGCTTTCGTCCTTTATCACCAGAAACTTTATATTTAGCATTCATACGTTCTATATTTTCCTTAGTAATCCTATGCAATGTAAGAATCTGTTCAGCACGTTGTGTAGCATCAAAATTATGTTGCACCGAAGATGGAATAGGTAATAAATCAATAGGTGCACGAGGAACAAAACCATACACAATCTCAAAAGGACATAACTTAGTTGTAGAATGCACGGAACAATTGTAAGCAAATTCAATATGAGGTAAACAATCTTCCCACATTTTTAAGTTCTTCTTTAAAACAGCCCTTAACATGGTAGATAAAGTTCTATTTACTACTTCAGTTTGTCCATCAGTTTGGGGATGACATGTAGTACTAAACAGCAATTTAGTCCCCAACCTAGCCCATAAACATCTCCAAAAATGACTAAGAAATTTAGTATCACGATCTGAAACAATAGTATTAGGCACACCATGCAAGCGAACAACATCGCGAAAGAATAATTCAGCAACATGAGCAGCATCATCACTCTTATGACAAGGAATAAAGTGTGCCATCTTAGAAAATCTATCCACAACCACAAAAATACTATCCCTCCCCTTCTGTGTGTGAGGTAATCCTAACACAAAGTCCATAGAAATATCCTCCCAAGGTACACTAGGAACAGGAAGAGGCATATATAAACCATGTGGATTAAGGCGGGACTTAGCTTTTTGACATGTTGTGCAGCGAGCAACAAACCTCTCAACATCCCGTCTCATGCGTGGCCAAAAGAAGTGTGTAGAAAGGACGTCTTCTGTCTTCTTTCCTCCAAAGTGACCCATTAATCCTCCTCCATGCGCCTCCTGTAACAACAAAAGACGAACGGAACCTTCTGGAATGCATAGTTTGTTAGCACGGAACACAAACCCATCATTGAGGATGAATTTGTTCCAAGTTCTACCCTCTAAACAATGCTGCAAAACATCATTAAAATCGGCATCGTTCACATATTGTTCTTTGATAGTTTCCAATCCAAAGATTTTGAAGTCAAGTTGAGATAACATGGCATAACGATGTGACAAAGCATCAGCAATAATATTATCTTTACCCTTTTTGTGTTTAATAACATAAGGAAAAGATTCAATGAATTCAACCCACTTTGCATGACGTTTATTCAACTTAGCTTGACTACGAATATGCTTCAAAGATTCATGATCAGAATGTATAACAAATTCTTTAGGCCATAAATAATGTTGACAAGTTTCTAATGTTCGAACAAGAGCATATAATTCCTTATCATAAGTAGAATAGTTCAAACTAGCTCCACTCAATTTCTCACTGAAATATGCAACAGGTTTACCCTCTTGTAACAACACTCCTCCTAAACCAATTCCACTAGCATCACATTCCAACTCAAAAGTCTTATTAAAATCAGGAAGTTGGAGTAAAGGAGCATGTGTAAGCTTATCTTTGAGTAACATGAAGGCGTCTTGTTGTGCATTGCCCCAAACAAAGGGCACATCTTTCTTAGTAAGCTCGTTCAGTGGCGCTGCAATGGAACCAAAATCTTTGACAAAGCGCCTATAAAATCCAGCAAGGCCAAGGAAGCTCCGCACTTGTGTGACTGTTTTGGGTTGTGGCCAACTCGAAATTGCTTCAATCTTGGCGGGATCAACTTCAATACCCTGTGCTGTAACAACATAACCAAGAAAAACAACTCTATTCGTGCAAAAGGTGCACTTTGCAATGTTACCAAACAAACGTGCAGCACGTAAAGCATCAAAAACAGCACGTAAATATTCCAAATGTTCTTCTACAGATTTGCTATATATCAATATATCATCAAAATATACCACCACAAAATGTCCAATAAAAGCACGTAAAACTTCATTCATTAATCTCATGAAAGTCCTGGGAGCATTAGTTAAACCAAAAGGCATCACTAACCACTCATATAGGCCAAATTTAGTTTTAAATGCAGTTTTCCATTCATCTCCTAACTTCATACGAATTTGGTGGTAACCACTATGCAAATCAACCTTAGAAAACATGGTAGAGCCACTCAATTCATCAAGCATGTCATCTAAACGAGGAATAGGATGACGATAGCGAATAGTAATATTATTGATTGCTCTACAATCAGTACACATGCGCGAAGAACCATCTTTCTTTGGTACCAAAATAATAGGAACAACACAAGGACTAAGAGACTCACGAATATGACTCTTGTCAAGAAGTTCTTGAATTTGTCGCTGAATCTCTTTCGTCTCCTCGGATTGGTACGATATGGCGCACGGTTGGGCAAAGATGCGCCAGGAATCAAATCAATTTGGTGCTCAATTCCACGAATAGGTGGTAGTCCTGGAGGGACATCTTGTGGAAAAACGTCCGCATACTCCTGCAAAATGTTAGCAACAGCAGGTGGCAAAGAAGAAGGCATCTCCTCAGCTGAAAACAACACTTCTTTGCAAATGATAGCATAACATGCAGTAGTACTCACATCAATTTCAGAAATATCAGATTTGCTAGCTAGCAAACAAGTACTTTTCAAACGAATTTCGTTAGCATGTTTTGGAGCAGATTTAGAAGTACTTGTAGAAGGCATAAGTTCCTTAGCAACAATCTGATTTTCGCTCAGCTTTTTCCCCTCATTATGTGCTCTACTAGCTCTAGCAAGATCACCTTTTAAAATACTTTCAGGAGACATGGGAAGTAACACAATTTTCTTATCATTATGAACAAGAGAATACTGATTTGTGCTACCATAGTGTATAGAATTTGTATCAAATTTCCATGGTCTACCAAGTAAAAGAGCACATGCTTGCATAGGAACAACATCACACTCAACATAATCAGCATATGCAGCAATAGTAAAATGCACACAAACTGTACGTGTTACCTTAACCTTGCCACTGTTATTAAACCATTGAATGTGATATGGACGAGGATGGGGTCGTGTCGTAAGAGCAAGCTTATCAACCATCTCCATGCTCGCCAAGTTGTTGCAGCTCCCGCCATCAATAATAATGCGAATACAACGATCTTTAACCACGCCCTTGGTATGGAACAGATTATGGCGCTGGTCGGGCTCAGCCTTGGTAATTTGTGCACTCAAGACTCGCTGTGCAACTAAACTCGGGTATTTCTCCGCATGTTCTGCAGCCATATATTCAGAATCTTGCTCCGTGGATGCAGCAGCACATTGCTCATCAGATGCAATAAGAGCCAAAGTATCTTCATCATAATCACTGGCGGAGTCGTATCCACCATCCTCAAGAGCAATCATCACGCGGGAGGAGGCACAATCGCGTGCAAAGTGACCAAGTCCACCACATTTGCGGCACTGAATTTGGCTGGACTTGCCTGTAGATGCCATGGAGGATGCAGCGCTCAGTGCTGGTCCCGTAGTAGTCTTCCGTGCAGCAAACGGAGGTGGTGTAGATGCTGCAGATCGCGTGGATGTGGTCGCTAGAGGTGGAGGTGCAGCAGCCCGTGACGCCGAATTCGGTGATCTCCAAGAAGAACGCCCTGCAGAAAAATTAGTTCGTGTCGCCTCGCGTCGATCCTGCACTTCACATTCAGCATTGCACGCAAGATGGAACAAACGGGTAATAGTGTGATAAGATTTATATCTAAGAATGGTCTGAATTTCCTTATTTAACCCGCCTACAAAACGTGCCATTAATGCTTCATTATCCTCCTCTATACCACAACGTAGCATGCCAGTTTGCAACTCCTGATAATAATCCTCTACGGAATTTTTGCCTTGATCTAGACGTGGTAATTTTGTAAGCATGGAACGCTGATAATATGGTGGAACAAAACGAATACGCATAGCATGTTTTAAAGCATCCCATGTAGTGATTGGATTAGCATGATTAGCACGACAATATTCAGACCACCATATGGAAGCAAAACTAGTGAACTCACAAGTAGCAGCACTGACACGTCTATCCTCGGGATAATTTAAGCATGCAAAACGCTGGTCTAATTCTAATTCCCAAGAAAGGTATGCATCATGATTATAGCGACCATCAAACGTAGGAACATTTAATTTCAGTTTAGCAACATGGTCATCATCACGTACCAACGGACGAGGAGGTGGACGGCGAATATAGGGCCGAGGACGACCAGGTGGTTGATCAACTGTGAAGTCGTCCGCGTACTCGCCCTCGTACTCATCTTCCCCGTAATAATCATCCAACTGTGCATCACGGGCCTGTGTAACACCCGTAGCTCCTGCAACGCCAGCAGCCGCAGTGCCCGCAGTAGCACCCGCAGTCGAAGTTTGTGCCGGTTGATGGAGAATGCGCTGTGCACGTCCCAAAAAGGTCGGTGGAGGAACCACGCGAGTCGGCTGTGGAGGAGGTGCGTGAGCCGGCGGTGGAGGTGGTAAGCGTGCTAGCACCTCCTGGAATTTAGCGTCGAGTTTGGTGGTGAAGGTGGTCTCGAGTCCCTCGAGTTGCTCCATCGTGTCACTAAAACGCTTGTCCACATCCTGCATATGATCAGACAAAAGTTTGGTGACGTGAGCCTGCAAGGCTTCACCCTCCAGTGGTTGTGGCTCGGTGTTGTCTGATGGCATGATTAGTACTCAAAAGCACAGTTGTAGGATATGTACTCAAAGGCTTAATCTGTCAAGCAAACCAATACTCTTACCCGTTCTTACCCTACAGCAGGTGGCGATCAACAACCGTCGTGACCAAACTTCAGGAAGATTGAATAGAGCGATTGCCAGGTGATGTCAATGCACGGTGTAGGAATATGTGGAGCTCTGGGTGGCTGCAATATCTGTAGCAAAAATTCAAGACAGCAATGCAAGGTTGAATAACAGCTCAACGATGGTACTGTGCTGGTCCTAGACTAGCCCAAGCTAGAGATGCGAGCCTAGAACACCACGAATCACGCCGCGACACCGAAACGCAACAGGCAGCAGTGCTCTGAACAGCGCGCGAATGAGGCGAAAATCACTATGATGGAAAGTGTCTCAAAACGATCAGCAAGGTGAAATATCAGGATAGGAATTATTTTTTTTGTAATTTCCGAAAACTGCACGAAACTGCTCCGGAAAGCGTGTAGATGCCAAATTTTTTTCACTATAATGGCGTATAGCTCAAAACGATCCCAAAAGCCTAAAAACAGTATAGGCCAAAAAAAAATTCGGAGAAGTTTCCAGACTCTTTTTTTGCTCTCCTCTCCTCTTTCCTTCTGGCCAAAACTTTCTGGAACTCTGATCAAGTCACAACTCGGATCGGATCTGCAAAGATGGGAAACAAGAGTAGGAAAACGAAAGGGTGTATGGCGGTGGGGATAGCGGAATCGGTGGTGGCGGTGGTGATGGCGGAATCGGTGGTGGCGGTGGTGATGGCGGAATCGGTGGTGGCGGTGGTGATGGCGGAATCGGTGGTGGCGGAATCGGTGGTGGCGGAATCGGTGGTGGCGGTGGTGGCGGTGGTGATAGCGAAATCGGTGGTGGCGGTGGTGATGGTTGTGACCAGAACTCGAAACTCTAAAGAACTAGACGTAAAACCAGCACTGGACACGACGATGCAGACTAGAATTCAACAATGCAAATACTGAAAAGAAAAGATGCAAAGGCTCGAACTGTTTCTAGGAAAAGATCTAGTCCTAATATTTTTGGCTTTTTCGTGGATTCTAGGTATGAAGATGCAATCTAGACTACGAAAACAGTAAATCTCACCGATCAACCTGAAATCTAATACCACTTGATGGGGTAAAGGTGCCCGATCTTTCGATGAGACGATAACTATCGATTATGGTGGAGGTCGACGTTGACGATCCGACTACAAACGTGCGAGACGTTGCGCCTTAGCAATCGATACACCAACTTCCGAGGCTATTGATCATTCCGGAGCTAGATCAACCTGATCACGAGGATCAATCCCTGCAGGCAATCGAAGAACAAGCAAGAATTATAGTTGCAATCAAGATATTGCGAATAAAGATGAAGGCTTTATTGAAGAGGTGGGATTCTGTCTGTGCGTACTACAAAAGGTCGATTTGACACTTGTGCCTATGGCGAAGAGTAGCTCGTGGCTAAATCTTTAACTAAACAAAATCCAAGTTCTAATGACGGCTAGGAGGAGGTATATATGAGGGAAAGGGCAGGGATTTTCGTATAGCCCTAATGGGCCATCCGAAAATAACCCTAGATGGGCCAATTTCCACTCAAACAGCCTCCAGAAAATCCCTAAAATACCTATGACGAAAATACATGGGTTTAACCCATAAAATAAGGTGACGCAGCACCATATAAAGCCTTGGACGAATTTTATGATTGAGAACCTTGTGAATTTCGTCCAAGCATCCTTGCAGCATTATGGTGGCTTCAAAGTTCTAAAATCTTCACTTGTAGCGTCATCCTGAATCCTCACACGATTGCTGCCATCCTCTCCATGCACGATCATGCTCCAATGCTTGTCCCTCTCATCCATGCTAGGCCCATCATTCCTAAGTAACATAAACACATCTGATTTAGGCAGCATCATATTCTCATGAATATTAGGAATAGTTCCTAGAAACGAAAGTACCTGATAATTTAGTTGGCGTGCACGAGCTCTTGTGAGAGGTCCTTGGAATTGTGGAATGTGAGGAAGTATGGCTGTAGGTGCAACGGTTGTATCAACCGTAGGGATGTCCTCATTAGGTACTTTATTAAAAGGAGTACCTTAATTGCCAGTAGTTTCCTTTGAGGCCCTGCTGCAACAGGCTGGTAGGACAAAAGATGTCGTGCAAGTTTCTCCTTGTGATTGTTTGTACTAGGATGTTTTATCATTATTTATCTGCAATACCAATGTCTCATTGATTTCATGAATTATCTTATCCATGCAATGCCCGTACATCCATCCCTATGCCTACAGTATTTCTTCCCACTGCTTACTATTGCTACTATTACCGCTGTTATTTTACTACTGTTGTTACTGGTTCACTACTATCACCACCATAAAACTGTTGCTACTAATAAACCGCTGTGAGCAAGACTGTTTCCAGGTGCAGCTGAATTGACAACTCATCTGTTAAGGCTTACATATATTCTTTGGCTCCCCTTGTGTCGAATCAATAAATTTGGGTTTTACTTCCCTCGAAGACTGTCGCGATCCCCTATACTTGTGGGTCATCACTTACCTCTTCAAAACTTCTAATCGTACCCCTCTGATTTTTCCAAGGATTTTAAATATTTTACTCTTTTGTCTCTTCCACTTCAAAACTTAATTTATGGCCGTTGTACCCCCAATTAGACCTGAAGCTTAGCAAAACAAAATGGAATCAAATATTCAGAAGGACATCTTCAAAACCCTCTCCAGCTGCAAAAGGAAGAAGAGTGTGGACAAAATATTTTGCCTTTGGTTCACACCAATGGCTCTGTCAAGATACTGACCTTGTTCCCCCCTGGACTCGCACTTTTGCAGTCGCCAAGCACCAAGTACTTAGTTGCTTGACTAGTATTTATTAGGTCTATTGGGCGTGCATGCCACCAATGGCACACTTCAGCAATCCCTCTGAAGACCGCACAACCATGTGATGTGATACAAGAAGACTTACAAAACTGCACTTCGCAAGTCAACACCAATGGCTCAACGACATTGCAACTTCACCACCAACTGCCATCAAGTCTCTGCTGAAACGAGAGTCAAGGAGAATGAAGACATCAACAACTATGGCCAACCATGACCCTAGGATGAATAGGACTAACCCAAATAATGCAAGTTGTTAGGCATCGTTGGTACCTGAAGTACCCCGTGTGATTTCTGCAATTGTTTGTTGTTTGCCTTGTGTGATCTTGATAGTGTTTTCAATTGTCTTGTGTGTTTCTTGAATGTGTGTTGCACTTTGTGCTCATGTTTGACTTGGCCTTTCAGCCTTACAAAGCCCTCTGGCATGTAAAACCCCAAATAGAAAGACCTCCCAAATATGTGTTTCCCTCCCATGCATTTACGTCAGCTCGAGTAGCATAGGTAGTTCAAAGTAAAATTCTAACACTAACTTCGATGGTGGAGGATTGCAACTCTTCTCTGACACATACCCGAGTGTCTCAAGCTTCATCAAGACCCCTCCATAGTGTCAAAGGAGCAGAAGATCGGCCCTCTTGGATGACGGAAGACTTCTAGAAGACAAAGGCTTCACTAACTGGGTCGCCTAACCTTAAATCTAGGGTTTTGCTAACATTGTTGGTACTCTCTTAACACCCCCAGTAACTACAAATCTTCTAACAAGCCAACTAACATTGAGCATCGTAGTATCAACGACAAGCCTAACTATCGTAGTTCAACCCGTTATCGCCACTTGAAGCCCGAAGACTCGCGTGCTTGGTCTCCACTAAGCAAATAGAAGAGTGAAGATTCTCCAAAATCAAGCCATCAACATCGACTCCACATTTAGGAGATACCAAGGGAGGTAGCAACAAGAAGAAGTGAAGACTTTTATAACTAACTCACTTGCTCGTTCAAATTTTGACGGGTTTGAACCAAAACTGACTTATGCCACGGGTCGAAATCCACATGAAGATTTCTCAGAAGATGAAGTCAATTCAAGGTATCCCAATATACGTCAAGATCCTCATGGCTACAAGAAGATGGAGAACCAAGAAGATCTTCAATAGTCCCCACCCACCCGAAGACAAGAAGGAATAAATAGTTGACTACTAGAAGACACACCATTAGTGGTGCGCCACCACCCAAAGTGATTTCAGCTCAAGCACAAGACGACCTAGAAGAATGGTTTCCATTAGGACTAACCTACACCTTGGTAGTTAGGAAGCGTAGAAGACTAAGACGACAAATTCGACGTGCCTATCAAGACCAAAGCATAAATGCTCTTGTCTACCATCTGCAAGCTCGAGACTAAAGGTCAACACCATCATCAAGCTTCAAGATGCAACATCAAGAATCGAAGACTCCATCAGTATACAGGAAGGAAGCGACAACCCCAAGACAATAAAAGCTACCCGAGAAGCCTTGACTCGTCAAGACCTCAATTTGCGAGCTAGAAACCTTCTAACGCTTGAAAAATCTTCTCGGGCATACTAGATAGCCTAACCCCGCTAACCTTAAAAGTGTCCCGACGAGGTTTCGACAGGATACTTCGGCAACATCAACTCTTCAGCCATCAACTTTAGCAACTAAAAATGATCTACACCTTCGGCAAAGGAAGGTCTTTGATGCAACTCAAAGTATCACCGATGGGTTGGAAGAGCAACCATTGAGGCCTAAATCTAACTTAGTCTCAGCACCTCTTACTACTATGCTTAGGAATCTCGGGACGAGATTCTGTTTAAGGGGGGAAGAGCTGTAACACCCCACTTTTTGTAATCCTGTTTAAGTAGTGTTGAGTGAGCAAAAAAAAGAGGGCCAACAAAAACTTTTTGTGCAAACCTCTGGAAGTACTATTTCTTGCTTGTTTGTCTTGATTGTTAAGTTAACAATGTCTGTTTGAGTTGCTTGTTGAAGAATATTGTGGACCAACCCCTCTTATTTCCAATGGTGTGACTCTGTGTGATGGGTTGACTTGGTGTGACCTGTTGGACTTTGATTGAAGTTCCTTGTGTGTAGCTATGATCTACAGGTAGGCCAGTGGCCTAACCTATCTAAAGCACACCAAATTATAAGGTGGTTAGTGGGGATGTTCCTATAAATTTCTTTCAATATATTTTCTATATAAAACCTAATTTTGATGTTTCCCTCTTTGTAAAACCCTACAACTCCATTCCTTATGGAAGGAGTCTTTATTTTCGAAACTCAAGTTTATCAAAATCTAGAAATGAGGTTCCCTCTTTATGAGCACTCATTTCATTTTTCAATATCTTCTATAAAAGTATTTTCCCAACTACTTTTCCTTTTTACAAGAATATGAGAAATGGGAAGAATACCTCTCTGGTATTATTCTTATCTCTGAAAATTATGGGAATAGTAACCAGGGTTTATAAATGTTTTGAGATTTCTCTCTAATATTCAAAAACCCCACTTGGCTAGAATCAAATCTTGTTTGTAAATAGAACCTATCTTGATGTTTTCCTCCCAATCCTAAAACCCAAACTTTAATGTCTTACCATAAGACATTATGATCCCTTCTTGAGGACTTTGGCAATAATTAATTTTAGCCCATTAGAACACCCTTGAGGTTACAGTAAGCATCCCCATCCAACCCTAAGAAGTTCCTCTCAATTTTCAAAATTATTTTCTTGCAGGCATTTCATCAAACACCTTGTGTGTGCACCATCTTCACTCCTGTTAACAGATTCAGTTTTCAGATGTTTGTATTAAGCTCATAGGTTCTATCCATAGCAATGCACCTATCTAGAACTCATCCTTGTCATCTAATCTTCCATTCCTTCCATTACCACTTAATCATTTGAGGTCATCTGCTACTTGTTCTAATCCTGTTTCTGACCCTAATCAAACCACTGACCATTTGACTATTATTAGTTACAGTTTTGGTCACACTTCTAGATTTCGAAAATAATTGTTCAGAGACCATCCTATGACCTATTCCTCTTATTTTTGATCTACTCTAACTATCTATACAACTGCGTGTGCATTTTGAAGCATGCCACCTATTTATGTGACTAGGTTTTGAACCCTAGTCAAAACTAATTTCACTTTTTCTAGTTTTCCTTTATCCTCTTGGTAACTTGTCAGCAACTCATCACAAAATTCCTCCATAAATTCATTCCTCTCTGCTAGCACTTGGAAAGGTTATTCATACAATCATTCCCTCTCCATCAAAAATACCTATTTCTATTTCAACTTTCTTATCTAACACTTGCATAGGAATAGTAGCAATGCTATTTCATGCACCCTTCTCAAATGAATTTGATGGAACTCCACCATGCTATATTATGCATGCCTTCTCCTATGAACCCCAAAACTCCTAGTTATTCCTATCTGTCATTTCTAAAATCTTGTCCAAAGTATATTCCGGGCAAAACTTCAAATATCCAAATTTTGGTGATAACTCTATTTTGGCAAAACCTTTATCATGCCATACCCAAATTTCTCACCACGCTCTCTGAGCTATCTTCACATGCCCTTTTCTTGGAGGTATTTACTTTCAAATTTCAAAGTCCAGAGAATTGGTCATGCATGCATGACCATCCATCAAGCACTACCTCCTCAAATTAAATTGGATCACCACTAAACCCTAGCTTTGACCACTTCAGCATATTTACCCCTCTCTAGCCGAGTTTTACTGTAGCATCACCCCTCTCTTTTTGCCCTCTAGTGTCTGGAAGGAGGAGAGCAACATCTATGCCAAATCTTGCAGTTTGAAAATTATTGCAGCAGCCTCTCTGATAAAGGATCACGCCGGTGATCCTATGAGTTTTATCCCGATCTTTCACAGCGAGTCTACCCAGATAGAAATCTTCCAATAACGTGAAGAACGTCACCTGAAGACGAGGACGAATCCAGCAAGCAACATGATGATGAACACCACGCCTCAAACCAAAGCACGACAATCCTTGATGAACACAAGAACCTCCGCAGCAACTTTATTCGATAAATGGCATCGCCGTCCCCGGAGGGATGCTTCACCAAGAAAACACACCACGATAGTTTGTAAACTAAAATTCTGAACTCCCCTAGACCCTAGATGGCTAGCCTCCTTATATAGATGGCCAGAAAACTATTGGGCTTGGATAGGCCCAAACCCAACACACACAAAACCCTAAGTGGCCCATAACATGACCTGACACACAAAGTAACATAAACAGATATATAAATTGCCGACACAACCTTAGGCTAAATTATCTCATATCGTAGGTCGTCCTGGCATGCCATTCTGCAATGAGCTTCCCTCATCTTGGTGGAGTCCTGAAATTGGGCTTCACCTCCTCCTTCGTGCCCATATCATCCTCCCCCCTTCAAAAAGCATTGTCCCCAACGCGTGAGGGTCTGCTTGAAAGGGAGGCGGAATATCAACAATAGCACCACGCATATTTGTCGTCTTCAAGTCTTGCTTGCCTTCCTCACCACATCCTCCCTCTTGGCCTGCTCGACTTGATACAACCCTAGGTGGTTGCACCTCTTTTCTTCGCCAAATGAACTTGTACTTAGGCGCCTCCACCTTCTTCTTTTCAATCCTTGCTGGAACCTTGCGTTGCTGAACATGAACCTGCTTAGCACGACCCTGCAAAGTAGTAATGCCTGGGCCACACAACTAACAAACACGTCCATCCTTGCCTGTATGCACACGCACTGCTGCTCCAACAAAACGTCTCCGAGGTGTTCTCGCAAAACTGTGGCTGACTACCCGCGGCACCATATGCACCGGAACACGATCAGCACCACCGTCATCGGTCTGTACACCCATGTCAACACGAACTGGAAGTGGAACACATGGAACACATGCTGACATATCCTTCCCGTCATCAATATGAGGCTTGACTTCAACCGGCATGTCACTAACAAGAACAACTGGCTTGTCATCTACAGGCTTGGCTGAAACAATATCACCACTACCGCTCTTCGCGTCATGCTCCTCAAGCTGCACCTTAGCTAGCCCTTGTTGTGGCTTAGCTTTATGCAACTTCTCCTTGCGAACCACCAACACGACATCGGACTTGATTTGATCATCTCTCATAGGCTTCAAAGTCCGTTGTTTACCATCATGCACAAAAGAATATGTATTTGCTCTCCCAGCATGCATAGCATTGCGATCATACTGCCATGGACGTCCAAGTAATAGCCCACACACCTCCAATGACAACACATCGCATTCCACCTCATCAACATAGTCATCAACTGTAAATGGCACATGCACCTTGTGAGTAATCTTCAGCATACCGCAGCTATTAACCCACTCAACATGCCTCCGTTCAGGAGTACGCCATGTGGATAAACTCAAAGCCTCCACAACTGACTTGCTAATGCCATTGTAGTAACTACCACTGTCAATCATCAACTTGCATGCTTTGCCTTTGATTATGCACTGCGTCTGAAATAAATTCCATCGCTGGCCTTTATCCGCTGTCATACAAGTCTCATCATGTACCCTTTTGAGTTGCATATTCAGCCCACTCAATGGTACAACCTCTTCCACGACATCCTTGACAATATCAGCCTTGACAACATCAACCACTGACAATTCAGAAATCGTGGCTGCCACCTTGCTAATTGTCGACAATGGAACAACTGTCAACTTCTCATGAGTAGTCACAGCTGTCGCGACCTTCGGTATAGGAGCTATGCTCTTGCAACATACTCTATCCCATGCACAACCTTGGGTGGCTGCTTAATCACTTCTACGGTTACCATGGGCTTTCGAGAAGGAACAACGGTGCTAGAAGGTATAAAGCACTCTCGCAGAAATTTCCTGAAATTCACCCAAGTTGCAGAGGTAATGCTCTTCTCCCGCAATGCTTTATGCCACCAACTATATAGCCTGTCATCCATGCATCGGTCTGCAAGAGCCAAACGGGTAGAATCATTCATGTTTTGATCATAGGTCGCACATCTGTAGAAACCCTGTAGCATATGACGTTCCCATGACTCAAACTCTTCAGCTGTTGCATCGTTGGTCAGTTGCCAATTGATCTCATATTCATCATATGCTAAAACACCATCCAGCAGGTCAAGATAGTCATTGAAAATATCGCTAGATTTCTTGCCACTGCGACACTTATAGCCGTAATAATCACCCGGAAAAGAATCCATGTTGTTACTATTTTTTTCCTAGCCTTCACTGATTTGTTCTTGCGAATCCGCTGGAACAATGCGATTAAAGCCACAATCTGAACAACTGCTACCTGCTTTGTGGTGCTCTCAATTCACGTGCAGCAAATCGCCTGAAGTCGAACGTGCAGCAGCAATCAATCAAACCAGGCGCGGGCGTAGGCGAGCGATCCGGGGCGTCTAGGCGACCGATGCACGGGGTCGTCGGGGGCCAGACAGCCTCCGTGGTAAGGCGCACGAGAGTGAACCGCAGTCGCCAGTCACCTGGGCCGACCCACTAAGGCAGATCGCCAGAGAACAGAGTCGGTCTCCGGTACGTAGCGAGACTTTTTTTTTACTTGATCGATCAGAGCTGGTAACGTGTAGATCGATAGATTCTATCAGCGGGATCCCGACTTAGAGCGATTTGTGTGAAACGTGCGGCGATGGGTCTCTGGGCGCTACGATGCAGATGGCCCAGCCCACTAGGCAGGAACCGAGCGACACAGGGGCGGGGCGAGCTCTCGCTGGAGGCCAAACAGTCTCTGTGCCTCAACGAGAGACCGCAGCGCTCCCTTTTTTTTGGAGCGATCGGCTCTGGCCTCCCTCAACTATCAATCAGATCAGATCGGCCTAGCCTCCACTAGCGATCGGATCAAATCTTCGATGAAATAATCCAGCTGATCGTTTGCTTCCTTTTCCCTTTCTCTGTTAACTGGGCACGATCGGATCTGGTAGACGTAGATGGCCAGGACTCTGGGAGATCGATCGTGGGGATCGATAATGAGACCTAGAAACCGACGCTGACTCCAATGAAAACCAGCGATCCAATCCAAAAACTTCACCTTCCGATCTGAAAACTGCTCAGGGAAAAGAACAATCCGCAGATTAAGCAATCAACAGAACACACTCGCAGTGATAAACCCGGTAATCTGATACCACATGATAAAGGATCACGCCGGTGATCCTATGAGTTTTGTCCCAATCTTTCACAGCGAGTCTACCCAGATAGAAATCTTCCAATAACGCGAAGAACGTCACCTGAAGACGAGGACGAATCCAGCAAGCAACATGATGATGAACACCATGCCTCAAACCAAAGCATGACAATCCTTGATGAACACAAGAACCTCCGCAGCAACTTTATTCGATAAACGGCATCGCCGTCCCCGGAGGGATGCTTCACCAAGAAAACACACCACGATAGTTTGTAAACTAAAATTCTGAACTCCCCTAAACCCTAGACGGCTGGCCTCCTTATATAGATGGCCAGAAAACTATTGGGCTTGGATAGGCCCAAACCCAACACACACAAAACCCTAAGTGGCCCATAACATGACCTGACACACGAAGTAACATAAATAGATATATAAATTGCTGACACAACCTTAGACTAAATTATCGCATATCGTAGGTCATCCTGGCATGCCATTCTGCAATGAGCTTCCCTCATCTTGGTGGAGTCCTGAAATTGGGCTTCACCTCCTCCTTCGTGCCCATATCATCACTTCGTGTATCAGGTCATGTTATGGGCCACTTAGGGTTTTGTGTGTTATGGGTTTGGGCCTGTCCAAGCCCAATAGTTTTCTGGCCATCTATATAAGGAGGCCAGCCGTCTAGGGTTTAGGGGAGTTCAGAATTTTAGTTTCACCTCCTCCTTCGTGCCCATATCACTCTCTCTCTCCCCCTCTGATCCTTCTCAAGGAAGACACCCCCTGGACCCCCTGGACCCTCTCCACCGCCTCTCTCCCCCAACCAGAGCACCTCCCTAGCCCCCACATGCCCAAACCGACCTTACCAACATGCCCCACACCCCTCTCTGAAATAAAAGGCCACAGCCTCTCTCAGCCCTCCCTTTCACCCCCATTCTGTTCCCTCATCTCCACCACACCCTCCCTGGACGCAGAAGCTATCCCATTGCTCTATAGCAGAGAAAAAAATAAACCCGAGATTTTGTTATGCAAGGAAGAGGAGATCCTTGCCATCGCTCTGGACCCTCTCTGACCCCTATCTCTGCATGCATGCACTTGTGACATCCCTATGAACCTAACCCCTCCCTTACTTTGACCCAGGGATGCCGAGTCGTCGACCCTCTGGAGCACCCGAGCAAGCTCCTCCACTGCCATCGCGCAGGTCCGCCTCCCAGGCACCAGATCGGACGGGCCGCCCCTCTTTGAGCTCGTCGTCGTGCGCCGCGCTGCCCCGTCGCCTCCTCATCGACCGGGAAGCCCTCGAGGTGAGCCCCTGCAAGGTCTCGACCCGACCTAGGGTTTCCACCCTGTTTACCTGGGCCTGAGGTAGGAGACAACGGGCAACCATCGATCTCAACTAGATTCGACGGCCCCGGTCGTCCGATACCGATTCGGCCCCCGCTTCCCCTAATGACTGGGCCCCGACGGTCAGGTGATTTGAATCGCCATACCGCGCGCGCCGCGCCTGGAGTGGGCCGGCCCAGTATGGATCCGCCCCGGACCGCCAGATACCGGCCCGTATTTATTTTTTTCAGTAAAATTCTTTTGCTAATTAGATTTTTTCTGCTAGATTCGAAAATTCACCAAATATTCTCAGAGTATGTAAATTGGGTGATTCAAATTTTTGTGGACTCCTTATTTAGTTATCTGTCCAATAGTTCTGCATGCATATTTTATAGGCCCATGTAGATTGTTTGATGATTAAATGTGTAGATCTAGTTCTTTTTCATTCATAAATCCAAATTAGGGGTTTTGTATATTGAAATTGAGCATTTCCAATTTTCTGTGATGATCTGTTGTGTTGTGATGCATGAGAAACTTGTTTTGCTATTTTAGGAGTATTATTTTGCCTGCAGTAGTTATTTCGGTGTTAATAGTAATTAGCATTGTTTGATTTATTGTGCATAATAGAAATAAGCTTTTGGAGTGATTCAAACTCTTGTGTGTTGTGCATTGCTTTAGCTCTTCAACTTGACCTCTGGTAGGATTTTAGAAGCTACAGAAAGATTTTTGGATTTACTTTGCACTTCTAGTGATATTTGAGACTAGAAAAATCATTATAAATCAACCCCAACCTATTTTGGGATGATTCCAATTGGGTTGGTTTTGTAACCTTGTTAGCTATCTGATGCTATGCTGGTTGTCATGCTTTGATCTAGATTAATGCCTGCAAGGTGTTTGCTTTGTGCATTGGGTGTATTCACCATTAGAAAATTGCCTTATTTTTTTATTGAGTGATATTACTTTTTTCTAAGATGGATTCTTGGTTCAGAATCTAAACTTTTTTGTTTCTGATACTCTTTGATTGAAATGTGCTATTGCATGGTGTGTGTGTGAGCTATGTATGCATGTGTGCTTATTGTGTGTTATTATTTTCCGGCGATAGAATCGAACGACGAGTGTGCGAAGGAAGGAGGAGTCTTTGAGTACCAAGAAGAAGGAGATCAGGGACAAGCCAACCAATGCAAGCCATCTAACTTGATGCATATCTGAATCCTATCTATCAAGTTTGCAGTTTGCATAAATGTTTATTAAAGTGCATGTTTTATTGTTGCTATACCTCTTGTAGCAATTATGTTGATGGCTCAAGCTCCACAAGCCATATTGTTATCATCCTTCGAGATGATCCCTTTGAACACCTATTCCTTACCCCTGCAGTAGTGGCATTGTTGGATAGCAGCAAGCCATTGGAAAACCTTAGTGGAGCCAAAAACTCTAGGTTGGGAACACTCAAAGAAAGTTTTACGAAAATGTTCTTTGAAAACCTTGGAGTAGTACTTACTCCACTGAGATGTTTTCAAAAAGTGGTTTCCCTTGAGCAAAGGGAGGTTTCTATGAAGAAAAGAGGAGTTGGTGGTTTTCAAATGACATTGGTGATCACTAGGTATCCACCAGAACAATTAACCCGTGCAACCACATTACCCCGGTATGGGATGGGGCTTAGTCCGAAGTTTACCTGCCTTGGTGCAGGGAGTCTCATACTATATAAGGGTTCGTGGTACCTTGGAAATCTGGTGCGCGATACCCCGGAATCCGGTTTGTGCCCGAGCATGGGGCAATACATATCACGGCATATCCCAAGCCACCGGAAGACACTTGGGTTCTCCCGCCATTGCGTCAGAGTTACGCTCTGAAGGAGGTACTGCCGGGGCGTGCTGGGGAGGTAGACTCCACAGGGTAGGCACCCATGCTAAAGTAGATAGATGGAAGGCTATGATCGATTATCCGAACCCCGCATACTTGTGTATGACGCTCCATGGTGGAATCCCGGCGGATTTATCGGATGGTGTGGGTAAAGTGTACAACCTCTGCAGAGTGTAAAACTATTCGAATAGCCGAGTCCTCGGTCATGGACGGTTGGAATGGTCGCTATCTAGCCCAATGTCGGTTTTGTTTTACAAGGTGATTTTCAGGAAAAATGGAGGGAGGTGCCAGTTCGGAGTACTTGGAGGGTACTGCCGTGGCACGGTTATGGTTCGGAGTACTCGTAGGGTACTGCCGAGGAAAGAAGGTGGTCATGTTTTATTGACCGTTGTTATTCTTGGAAAGAAAATGAGTTCCCCCTTCCCTAGAGCTTTTCACTAAAATAATTTACAAAAACTCTTCTTTAATAAGGATATAGAGATGTCGTATGACATGTTATATCGACAAGAGAAACTATGACTAGTATAGGTCCACTAGCATTGAACCAACCTCTCTTGCTACAGCCAAATAACATGCAACTTGTTCCTGTTAGGTGGTTTGCGAGTACAATTCCAAAATGTACTCACGGCTTTGTCCCTGGCTATTAACTTGGTCAGACTATGAAGAAGGCTATGAGGAAGACGATGGTGGGAACGACGAAGCTGATGCGAACTAGGAACGTCTCCCAGTCAGTTGCCTGTAGAGTAGTAGGCATGACGTGGGTCATCAACGCTGCTTGGTATCCGCTGCTTAGTTGTAGACGTGCCCTGCGTGGCAATATCATGCTTGGTCATGTGACCAATTGTAAGTATATTATTTGGTACTGTAAAGGATGATGTAATTCTGTTATCAACTCGGATATGTGGATTCACGACACACTGATCATGGGATCGTGAATTGTATGCATATCGGGTATTCCGGATAGCTAATCCGGGGTCCCTACAGTAACTTGAAATATAAAGTATTTTATATGAAAGTTTATCAAAAAAATGTGTAGATTCTGAATATGTCATCCATGAACCTGTTTGCATCCTGCATCATATAGTGTCGTGATAGTTTGCATCTCACTTAATAAATAACATATGGAGTAATTGTGAATTGCCATGGTATCACCACTTCATTTAATTTTGTGTAGATCACCCATGCCTTGTTTTGCCATGCTAAATATTTAAATTGACGTTTAGTAAAACAACTTGAACCATATATGTGTGTGTCAGGATCCCGATTCCGTTTAATTTAAGTTGCATTGCATCATAATTGCCATGTCATGTATGCATTCACATCATCATGCTGATTCTTTTACCGTAGTAGTAAGTGTTGCATCCATTGTTTGTTGTAGCGATTTTCTTCTTCTTGGATAGGCCGCTTCGTGGTGATGTGAGCAACGACAAGTTCTTCGGAAGTTTCTCGACCATTTTTTCAGGCGAGCCCTTTTCTCTCTACCCATTTAATACTTTTGCTCTCGCTAACTCTATATTCTAGCCTTGTGTCGCGATGCTTTGGGAAAGTTATCACCTGCTCTACTTTATGAATATATGTTGTTGGAGATATTCATGGCTTACTTTACTGTTAATAATTAAAATTGAATTAAGCAGAGGCATCGGTGAGTCATTTTGCCAGTTTTACGATGGCTCACTTGTGTCCCCTATGTAACGGCCCAGAAAAATCCCCTTTTTAGAATTGTTTGTTCTTTTTTTTTGTGCGTCATTGTGACATCATGCATCATCATGGCATCATGACATTACTTTTAATTTAAGCTGGGAATTGTCAATTTTATTCTTGCCACTTCTAGTTAAATTCAAATTTGCTTTGCATCTTCTTCTATCCCTCCCTATCTTTTGTTTGTTTCCAATCCCAAATACCTAAACCTGAAGCTTCTCTCTCTTGTGATGTTCCAAACAATATCCTAAAACTTGGTTTAATTTATTGCAACCTTCCTCTTTCTCTTCATTGAATAAGATTCAAGCCCTCCCTCAATCTTGTCCAAAATTGCAAGTGCTTCTTTTGGTTACCCCTCTCTCTGTTTCGGATTTTTTTTTAAAATTCTGGAACAAAATAATTCTAAAACAAAATTATATGGGTTTTGAAAACAGGAATAAAAATCTCAGAGAAAGCCCTATCTGTTTTGCTTTATTTCCCCGGTGACCTTTTCTTGTCCCAGCCTTGTCGGCTTCTCCTGGAGAGAAGGAGCACGAGCACAGCGTGCTCATCTCTAGCCGCACCAGCCCTCCTCTTATCCCCATCCAGACGAGACCGGAGCTCCTCAACCCTAGCCCCTCTCTCTTGGTCCTCCCTTGTGTCGCCGCCAGTTTCCTTTTCCCCTTCGTGTTCTGCTGAGAGCAATCGAGACAAAACACCGGAGCTCTTTCTTGTCACTGCGCTAGCCATGGCCGCCGCCGCGCCGGGCTGAGCGGAGGAACTGCTTTGCTGCAACGTCTACGTCCTCTACGGGTGGAATTGGGGCCGGAGCTGACAGGATCGACGACACGGCCGCCGCTTCCGCTGCGCCAATACAGGACGACCTTCTTCCTCTTCATAGATTCGGACGTCCTCAAGTTCTCCCGCTTCGCAATCGAGCCGAGGGTGAGCAGCCGCATCACCCTGCCCCTCTTCCCCGTCCCTTGCAGTCGCATAGTTTTGCCCTGTCGATGTCTGTGCGCACGGCGAGCTCCACCTAGTTGCAGTCTGCGTCGTCCACACACGCACGCACAGCGTCTGCTGTTATCTGCACGGACATGGGAGCCACCTTTGTTTGGTCGCTCGGCTCCGCGTGGTGGCCGTCGCCCCAGCTCGCGCCCGCCTTGCAGCTTCCGCCGTCAGCGCACGCGCACCCAGCTTGCTGTGCTAGCTAGAGTTGATGTCTACCCGAGTACCCGCTCCCAGCTAGTTGTTTTGTTCACCTGCTTGCCTACTGGCTTATTAAGCCGGCTATCTACGCAAGGTGTGGAGCGATCCAACAGTCAGGCTGCTTGCTTACTTGAATTTGAACTAGCTCATTTCATCTTGTGTTAAAAAACTGCGCACTCTGCTTGGATAAAAATCGAAGCTTAAGCCCATCTTGCTGTCAACGAGTGCACGTCAGGTTTACTGTCAGTTTCAAGTTCAGTTCAGTTCAGTTCGGCCGCCAGTCAAAAACGTCAGCTTCCTATTTTATTCAATCCATTTAAATCTGCCTGTTTTTACTTACCTGTTCCAAACTTTGATAGATGTGGTGAATCCGGGGAATATGACGAATTTGACTATGACATCTGGTTTATATTTGAACAAACTAACCACTAATTAAATGTTTTCACAAATAACTAAATCTTGTTTAATTCATATCTTCTAAACCGTAATTCGAAATAAAAAGTATTTTGGACACTGCTACGCAGCGGCGCCGCACGGGATGGCAGCGCGTGCGGCGGCCCATATAACGCGGCCCGATGTCAGTATTCGTTCGGACAATTCAATTTCTCAAGCTCATGCATGCATCCGTCCGTGGCTTGTCGGGAATGAGGACCAAAAGCAGTTGAATTTTTTTTCGCTCACATGTTTTGGTCCACATCGAGTTTCTGACATTGGTTTGTACTGTTCACTGCATCTACACTAGTGTTTAATTTGTATAAAAAATCTACTGTAGTAATACTAACAAGCGGTCAGTGTTAGTAATTACCGTATTACTAATTAGGTTCAAGTTGCCAGATTACTAACTTTAAAATTAACTAGCTTGCCTGATTTAATTTTACTAATTGCCCGATTCATTCTACTTAATTACCCAGTTAATTATACTTAATTGCCGGATTAATCATATTGTCAGGCTCTCGGATTAGCTAGGAAAAATTGCCAGACGTAGTAGTAGTAGTTACTTCTAACTACATAATAATTAAGTGCTAATTTTCATATTAATTAGGCCTAGTTGCCAGGTTATTTCCAAATTAATGCGGACCTAGGTAGCAGATTACTAATTTCCATATTAATTAACCTTAATTTCCAGATTAAATAAATCTAATTACCAGTTTCATTTGATTACGTCCAGAACTGAGAAATCTCTAGATCCTATCGATGAATCCGTCCTCAAAACAATCAGACACATGGAATGAAACTAGAGAATCACTCCAGATTAAAATACACATGCAAAAATTCACCGAGCTCACGCCTCCATGACGAGTGTCTCCACGCCAGCACAGATCGATGGGAAGACGAGAACTCTGCAGAAACTCATCGGCAGACGGACTTCTCACTGGCGGCCTCCGCGTGCTTGACAGCGGCAGACTCCCCATGCTCGACAGCGGCAGAATCCCTGCTGCGAGCTCGACGGCGGCGGTCGGCCTCCCACAGCTCGTCGTTAGCGTCGATGGAACCTCCTCCGCTCGGTGGCGGCAGGATCCCCGCAACGTGCTCGGCAGCGTGCTCGGCCCCCGCTGCGAGCTCGGCGGCGGCAGGCTCCCCGCGGTGTGCTCGGCAGTGGCGGTGCGAAACTCCAAGGCTCTCCAGCGCGACACTCCAGCGCCTTTCCGTTGCTGCTCGCCGATGGAGCCTCTCCGTTGTGGTGCTCAGCTCCACCATGTGTGGTACGAAGGAGAGAGAGAGAGTTGTGTGGTTGAGAGAAGCTCAGGAGAGATAAGGTCAATCATTGAGGATAAGGTGGAAACAACGGTTCTATAAGGGGCGCGATGCACTTTTGCACGAATCCTGGCGCGCCGCACACGGGAGTGTTGCTAGTGCGGCGCCGTAGCGTAGATTTTCCCAAGTATTTTATATGCTTTTTGATCAGAAAAATGTGTAGAATCTGAAAATGACATTCATATACCTGTTCCCATCTCGCATCATGGCGTGTCCCGGTAGTTTACATTTCACTATTTAATAACATATGGAGTAATTTGTGAATTGCCAAATATGGTTATCCCACTTCATTTAATTTTGAGTAGCTCACCTATGTCTTGTCTTTGCCATGCTAATCAATATTTAAATTGTCGTGTAGTAAAACAACTTGAACCATATATGTGTGTGTCGGAATTCCGATTCCTCTTAATTTGGATAAGTTGCATCATAATTGCCATGTCATGCATGCTTGCATATGATCATGCCGATTCTTTTTCCGTAGTAGTAAGTGTTGCATCCGTTGTTTGTTGTAGCATTTTGCTTCTTCTCGGATAGGACGCTTCGTGGTGTTGTGAGCAACGACAAGTTCTTCGGGTGTTCTTCGACAATCTTGCCAGGCAAGCTTTTCCACCCCTTACCTACCTATAGGGGTACTTATTACCTATATGTGTTTATGCTTTCTCTTATTCTTTATGCTAGCCTTGTGTTTCGATGCTTTGTTCGAGTCACGTCTCCTATCCACCTGTTTGCCTAAAGCAAAACTATATTTCCGCCACCTCCCGCCTATTACCTTTTGCTTGTTGTTTGAGTTGGCCTTGCGAGTCGTAGGCATGCTTAGGTTGTTTCAAGTTGTTTCATCTTATCGGGTTGTTGGGAAGTTATCACATGTTTTACCTTATGGTTATGATATGGATATGAATTGGAGATAAGTTGGATATTAGATGTTGGAGATAAACATGATTTAATTATGTTACAACTTCACTTGGTTAAGCAGAGGCATCGGTGAGTCATTTTGCCTGTTTTCCGACGGCTCACTTGTGTCCCCTAGGACCCCGAGTTCGCATGAACTGTTCTAAGCTGAGCGCACTAACCACTCGTGGAGATGCCATGGGATCTCCCTTGACTTACTACTTTTTCTCGAGTTAGTTTACCGGGGGCCACAACACCGTATTTTTCATTTGGATTTGGATTTGGGTGGAGTCACCTTTCATGGTGGCGGAGTCTCTAAGCCCCCTCGAAAAGGTGTGGTTGTGTCGCCTCGGATGGTTGGCAGGTTTATTTGCTCGCGGTACGTTTTTCTGTGAAGCTGGCGGACCTCTCGGATGGGCTCTCTGCCAGACTTCTCCGTTCTCGCAAACTTCTGAGTCCGTCTTCGGAGCTCGGCCGACTTCGTTACGGGTAGCTTAGTAGGGTGGCCCCCCTAAACTCTCTCGTAGAACTAGCAACGGTCTCGTCGTGATATCCATCCCTTGTCTAGGTTGGATTGACCGAGCGTGTATGGGTACATTGGTGCACCCCTGCAGGGTAAATCTTTTCGAAAAGCCGTGTCCGCGGTTATGGACGACTTGGAGCCGTTCTACTCGATCATAGAACAACTTGCACCTAATTGAGGATTAAAAAGTGGCATAGTAAATAGTTCTACTACAATATTAAATTGTTATAAAATTGTTAACCGTGTGAGTGCCTTTGCCATTTCTTCTTCGTGGGGTCACGACGAGGTGATTCATCGGCTGGGTTATGTTTGCTTTAGTATTCTAGTTCTTTACTTTATGCGCTCTCTTATCTTATTCTGATTAGACGGAAGTTGTAGAGTGTTTCTATAGGGTCTTTAGTGCTTGCTTGCTGCCGCTTAACCCCACCACACAGCTGACGTCCTTTTGAGTCTCTCGAGCTTGTCTGCGTACCTCACGTACAAAGGCGACTTGTTGACTACGCTTTATACGTCTTGAAGTCTTGCTAAGTACTTCGTACTTATTGCTGCTCGTCTCGGATTTCTCGCCGGAGCAGGTTGAAAGAAAGGTACATGGAAGCGACGACGTTAGCAAGGTTACCCTTCCGGCTTGGCCTGGGCAGGGTTATGGACGCCATCGTTATCTTCAGGCCTCTGAGGCCCATTTGTATTCTTGTCCATACTCGGATACTATTTGCTTTATGTATGATTTGGATCTTTGTATGTATTTGGATTCTTGACTCGTGGAGTCGATGTGGTTATTATATATTCTTTTGTGGGTTCCATCGTGAACTTGTGCAATGTTGCTACCTTGATTCCACCCGCATAATGTGTATGTTGCGACGTGCATATTTTGCTTGGTGGTGCGTTTCCAAAGCGACATCGTGCGAATTGTGGCGTGATTGCTGTAATTCGCAAGGTGCCGATTTTGGGGCGTCACAAGTGGTATCAGAGCCAAGGTTTTGTCGATACCCGTGGGTCCGCTCTGCCTGTAGGATAACCTTGCCAATGGTCGTTGTTGTGTCTAGTGTCAAAATTACTTTGCTAAAAATGCGTTGGATAGATCTCAATAGGTCTGCATTTTACTCCTTACCTATGTGCTTCTCCCCTCTTACCTTTGCGAGTTTTGAGTCCTCTCTCTTACCTTCTTCAAGTTTAGGCTCCCACGTGGGTGGACGATCTCTTGCCTTTATCCTAATAGGTCCGCACTTCGGAAGTTCATCATCATCAACGTGAGCAAGAATCCATTGTTGGTGGTGTCGAGAAGGAACCTCTTGTTGGTGGTGTCGACAAGTTCAACACGATGAAAGAAGATCTTATAGTTTAACCAACCCTTTCCCCTACACAAGTGTGGATCTCGGGGCGAGATCCCTTGTTGGTGGTGTCGATTGTAACGGCCCAGAAAAATCCCCTTTTTAGAATTGTTTGTTCTTTTTTTTGTGCGTCATTGTGACATCATGCATCATCATGGCATCATGACATTACTTTTAATTTAAGCTGGGAATTGTCAATTTTATTCTTGCCACTTCTAGTTAAATTCAAATTTGCTTTGCATCTTCTTCTATCCCTCCCTATCTTTTGTTTGTTTCCAATCCCAAATACCTAAACCTGAAGCTTCTCTCTCTTGTGATGTTCCAAACAATATCCTAAAACTTGGTTTAATTTATTGCAACCTTCCTCTTTCTCTTCAGTGAATAAGATTCAAGCCCTCCCTCAATCTTGTCCAAAATTGCAAGTGCTTCTTTTGGTTACCCCTCTCTCTGTTTCGGATTTTTTTTAAAAATTCTGGAACAAAATAATTCTAAAACAAAATTCTATGGGTTTTGAAAACAGGAATAAAAATCTCAGAGAAAGCCCTATCTGTTTTGCTTTATTTCCCCGGTGACCTTTTCTTGTCCCAGCCTTGTCGGCTTCTCCTGGAGAGAAGGAGCACGAGCACAGCGTGCTCATCTCTGGCCGCACCAGCCCTCCTCTTATCCCCATCCAGACGAGACCGGAGCTCCTCAACCCTAGCCCCTCTCTCTTGGTCCTCCCTTGTGTCGCCGCCAGTTTCCTTTTCCCCTTCGTGTTCTGCTGAGAGCAATCGAGAGAAAACACCGGAGCTCTTTCTTGTCACTGCGCTAGCCATGGCCGCCGCCGCGCCGGGCTGAGCGGAGGAACTGCTTTGCTGCAACGTCTATGTCCTCTACGGGTGGAATTGGGGCCGGAGCTGACAGGATCGACGACATGGCCGCCGCTTCCGCTGCGCCAATACAGGACGATCTTCTTCCTCTTCATAGATTCGGACGTCCTCAAGTTCTCCCGCTTCGCAATCGAGCCGAGGGTGAGCAGCCGCATCACCCTGCCTCTCTTCCCCGTCCCTTGCAGTCGCATAGTTTTGCCCTGTCGATGTCTGTGCGCACGGCGAGCTCCACCTAGTTGCAGTCTGCGTCGTCCACACACGCACGCACAGCGTCTGCTGTTATCTGCACGGACATGGGAGCCACCTTTGTTTGGTCGCTTGGCTCCGCGTGCTGGCCGTCGCCCCAGCTCGCGCCCGCCTTGCAGCTTCCGCCGTCAGCGCACGCACACCCAGCTTGCTGTGCTAGCTAGAGTTGATGTCTACCCGAGTACCCGCTCCCAGCTAGTTGTTTTGTTCACCTGCTTGCCTACTGGCTTATTAAGCCGGCTATCTACGCAAGGTGTGGAGCGATCCAACAGTCAGGCTGCTTGCTTACTTGAATTTGAACTAGCTCATTTCATCTTGTGTTAAAAAACTGCGCACTCTGCTTGGATAAAAATCGAAGCTTAAGCCCATCTTGCTGTCAACGAGTGCATGTCAGGTTTACTGTCAGTTTCAAGTTCAGTTCAGTTCAGTTCGGCCGCCAGTCAAAAACGTCAGCTTCCTATTTTATTCAATCCATTTAAATCTGCCTGTTTTTACTTACCTGTTCCAAACTTTGATAGATGTGGTGAATCCGGGGAATATGACGAATTTGACTATGACATCTGGTTTATATTTGAACAAACTAACCACTAATTAAATGTTTTCACAAATAACTAAATCTTGTTTAATTCATATCTTCTAAACCGTAATTCGAAATAAAAAGTATTTTATATGGTTTTTGATCAGAAAAATGTGTAGAATCTGAAAATGACATTCATATACCTGTTCCCATCTCGCATCATGGCATGTCCCGGTAGTTTACATTTCACTATTTAATAACATATGGAGTAATTTGTGAATTGCCAAATATGGTTATCCCACTTCATTTAATTTTGAGTAGCTCACCTATGTCTTGTCTTTGCCATGCTAATCAATATTTAAATTGTCGTGTAGTAAAACAACTTGAACCATATATGTGTGTGTCGGAATTCCGATTCCTCTTAATTTGGATAAGTTGCATCATAATTGCCATGTCATGCATGCTTGCATATGATCATGCCGATTCTTTTTCCGTAGTAGTAAGTGTTGCATCCGTTGTTTGTTGTAGCATTTTGCTTCTTCTCGGATAGGACGCTTCGTGGTGTTGTGAGCAACGACAAGTTCTTCGGGTGTTCTTCGACAATCTTGCCAGGCAAGCTTTTCCACCCCTTACCTACCTATAGGGGTACTTATTACCTATATGTGTTTATGCTTTCTCTTATTCTTTATGCTAGCCTTGTGTTTCGATGCTTTGTTCGAGTCACGTCTCCTATCCACCTGTTTGCCTAAAGCAAAACTATATTTCCGCCACCTCCCGCCTATTACCTTTTGCTTGTTGTTTGAGTTGGCCTTGCGAGTCGTAGGCATGCTTAGGTTGTTTCAAGTTGTTTCATCTTATCGGGTTGTTGGGAAGTTATCACATGTTTTACCTTATGGTTATGATATGGATATGAATTGGAGATAAGTTGGATATTAGATGTTGGAGATAAACATGATTTAATTATGTTACAACTTCACTTGGTTAAGCAGAGGCATCGGTGAGTCATTTTGCCTGTTTTCCGACGGCTCACTTGTGTCCCCTAGGACCCCGAGTTCGCATGAACTGTTCTAAGCTGAGCGCACTAACCACTCGTGGAGATGCCATGGGATCTCCCTTGACTTACTACTTTTTCTCGAGTTAGTTTACCGGGGGCCACAACACCGTATTTTTCATTTGGATTTGGATTTGGGTGGAGTCACCTTTCATGGTGGCGGAGTCTCTAAGCCCCCTCGAAAAGGTGTGGTTGTGTCGCCTCGGATGGTTGGCAGGTTTATTTGCTCGCGGTACGTTTTTCTGTGAAGCTGGCGGACCTCTCGGATGGGCTCTCTGCCAGACTTCTCCGTTCTCGCAAACTTCTGAGTCCGTCTTCGGAGCTCGGCCGACTTCGTTACGGGTAGCTTAGTAGGGTGGCCCCCCTAAACTCTCTCGTAGAACTAGCAACGGTCTCGTCGTGATATCCATCCCTTGTCTAGGTTGGATTGACCGAGCGTGTATGGGTACATTGGTGCACCCCTGCAGGGTAAATCTTTTCGAAAAGCCGTGTCCGCGGTTATGGACGACTTGGAGCCGTTCTACTCGATCATAGAACAACTTGCACCTAATTGAGGATTAAAAAGTGGCGTAGTAAATAGTTCTACTACAATATTAAATTGTTATAAAATTGTTAACCGTGTGAGTGCCTTTGCCATTTCTTCTTCGTGGGGTCACGACGAGGTGATTCATCGGCTGGGTTATGTTTGCTTTAGTATTCTAGTTCTTTACTTTATGCGCTCTCTTATCTTATTCTGATTAGACGGAAGTTGTAGAGTGTTTCTATAGGGTCTTTAGTGCTTGCTTGCTGCCGCTTAACCCCACCACACAGCTGACGTCCTTTTGAGTCTCTCGAGCTTGTCTGCGTACCTCACGTACAAAGGCGACTTGTTGACTACGCTTTATACGTCTTGAAGTCTTGCTAAGTACTTCGTACTTATTGCTGCTCGTCTCGGATTTCTCGCCGGAGCAGGTTGAAAGAAAGGTACATGGAAGCGATGACGTTAGCAAGGTTACCCTTCCGGCTTGGCCTGGGCAGGGTTATGGACGCCATTGTTATCTTCAGGCCTCTTAGGCCCATTTGTATTCTTGTCCATACTCGGATACTATTTGCTTTATGTATGATTTGGATCTTTGTATGTATTTGGATTCTTGACTCGTGGAGTCGATGTGGTTATTATATATTCTTTTGTGGGTTCCATCGTGAACTTGTGCAATGTTGCTACCTTGATTCCACCCGCATAATGTGTATGTTGCGACGTGCATATTTTGCTTGGTGGTGCGTTTCCAAAGCGACATCGTGCGAATTGTGGCGTGATTGCTGTAATTCGCAAGGTGCCGATTTTGGGGCGTCACACCCTAGGACCCCGAGATCGCATGAACTGTTCTGAGATTGAGCGCTCTAACCAAACGTGGGTACGTTTACGGGCCTCCCCTAGATCACTGCCAGAATCTACATACTTGTCCAGTGGCCACAACTAGTTCGCGGTGTTTCTATTTGGTTCTTGTCGAGCGTGCAACTCTTGTTTCTTATGGTCCGATTTTACTTTGGGGGAAGCCCAGTGAGCCTTGTAACCCCTTGTTTCTGCAAGCTCGTGTAGGTGCGGGACAACTATAGGTGGGCACCCTCCCCGGAGAGAGGTTCCAGCCCATTATGCAGCGCCGACGCAAACAACTAAGTCCATTCAGAGATTCGGCCGGACTCTCGATACGGGTTAAACTTAGTTAGATGGTTTCCTGGACTTGTTTGTAGTGAAGGAGAGTGCAAGTCATGACCTCCTGCCGGCACACCATCGGAAGTGTACTAATCGTAGGCATCAAGGGGTGATCGTGCGTTTGGGTACATTTGGGTACCCCTGCAGGGTTAAATCTTTTCGAAAAGCCGTGTCTGCGGTTATGGACGACTTGGAGCTGTACTACTCGATCATAGAACAACTTGCACCTGCTTTTTCAATACTAATCAACTTGTATAGTAAGGTAGCACAACTACAACAATAAACCTGCAATAAAATTTGGTAACCGTGTGAGTGCCTTTGATACTTGCTTCTTCGTTTGGTCACGAGGAGGTGATTCATCGGCTGGGTTATGTTTGGTGTTAGTGTCTAGTTGGTTACTTTTATGCTCTCTCTTATCTTATTCTATTTAAACGAAAGTTGTAGTGTGTCTCTATAGTTTAGTGCTTTTGTTGCCGCTAAGTCCACCATATAGCCTGTAGGCGAGCACAACTGAATTCCAGTCTCGCGAGTATATGCCTCGGTACTCACCCTCGTTTTTCTGTCTTTCTTCCTCCTTTTCGGCAACCAATGGCCCAATTCTTGTTCACAGGTTTGGGAGCGACGGCGTTAGCAAGGTTACCCTTTCGACTTGGCCTAGGCAGGGTTTGGACGCCATCGTTTATCTTCAGGCTCTTAGGCCCATTTTTATTCTTGTCCGTACTCAGACACTATTTTGCTTTATATATGATTTGGATCTTTGTATGTATATTTGGATTCTTGACTCGTGGAGTCTTCGTGGTTATTATATATTCTTTTGTGGGTTCCATCGTGAACTTGTGTAACTGTTGCCACCTTGATTCCACCCGCGTAATGTGTGTGTTGCGACGTGCACATTATGCTTGGTGGTGCGTTTCTAAAGCGACATCATGTAGATTGTGGCGTGATCGCTATAATCTGCAAGGTGCCGATTTTGGGGCGTCACAAAAACCAAATGATCATAGAGGCTTATGGCGACTTGTTAGAGTCAAACATGTTGTAAGCATGCGCCAAGTCAACCCAAATAAAGCATCAAAGGAGAAAACCACAATAATATGCTCCCATATAACAAAAAACAATGCATGATTCTTTCAAAGGCACATTAAGCAATCTCAGTCATTTGAGACAAGTCATGCTACAGCAAAAACTACTAAGCATACTATCAAAATAACATCAAGCATGACATGCAAAAGTCTAAGACACAGTCTAAACAAGCTCCCATTTGTACCACTATAGGCATGAAACTTTTTTCTCTTTTCCAACACCATTCAACCTTTTTGAAACCACTCTTTTAGATGAAAACCAACATAGACCAGTGGTCTAAATACACCTTGATACAAAGATATAACAAGATCTGAACAAAAATCAAGGCAAAAAACGAAAGCTAAATGCAGTACTAGAAAAAGAGAACACTCGTTGAACGATAAGAGTGAAAACTAGAGTGTTCTTGGCAATGAAAAATGGAGTGTGTCTTCTCCAAAAGAAATTTATTGGGGTCCAACCATTTATTGCAGCAAAAAAAACAAAATAAAACTGAAAGCGAAAGTAAAGACGCTCCAAGAAAAAACTCATAGTACATGAAGCAATAAAAATATAGTGTCTTGAAAGGTGTCCTGATTTTTGCCGATGAAGAAGGGGTGCCTCGGGGGCATCCCCAAGCTTTGATGATTGTGCCTCTTGGATATTTCTTGGGGTGACATGGGTATCCCCAAGCTTGAGCTTTTGTCCATACTTCATCTCATCTCATCACTCTCCTTTCCCTACACTTGAAAACTTCCTTCATACAAAACTTCACACAATTCTATTAGCAACATTAGTGTAAGCATGATAGTAAATCTACTCTTTTGTTCAGTTTCAAACTCAAATATATCATCCATTAAAGCATAAGATACTGTAGCAAACTCCTTAAAAGTTCTGTGATCGAAACAACTCAAAAAGAAAGTGATCAAGAGGCAAACACAAATAGTGGCAGAATCAGTCAAAACAGAGCAGCTGACAAAGATCGATTTTTTCAAGGACCTTCTGTTGCTCAAATTGAAAAGTGCAAAACTAACAAAAGTTTGGAAATAACCTGGGGCATACGCACAAGAAATCGCAGATCAAAAAGATATTATGAGATTTTTCACGATTTTTTACGGTGCAGCGTAGAAATATGTTTCAGGACAGCAACTTCCCCAAATCTTACCTTCCTCAAATTAGAGGTTCTTCTTGGCACAAGAACGAAATAAAAATGATAAGGAGAGGTCATTACAGTAGTAATAACTTCCAAGACTCAACAAAAAGAAAAAGTACTGAAAAGAAAACATTGGGTTATCTCCCAAGAGTGCTTTTCTTTAACGCCTTTGAGCTAGGCGCAGAAAGTGGAAATCAAGTTATATCAAACGATGAAGCATCAAGTTCATAATTTGCTCTAAGAATAGAGTCAAAAAGTAATTTCTTTCTCTTTCTAGGGAAGTGTTACATACCTTTCTTGAGTGGAAATTGATATTTAATGGTACCTTCCTTCATATCAATGATGGCACTAACAGTTCTAAGAAAAGGTCTTCCCAAAATAATAGGATATGAAGCATTGCATTGAACATCCAAAACAAGGAAATCAACGGGAACAAGGTTATTCTTAACCATAATAAGAACATCATTAATCATTCCCAAAGGTTTCTTCTTAGCAACATCAGCAAGAGGAACATCAAAATAACAATTTTCAAGCGGTGGTAAACCAAGCATATCATAAATTTTTCTAGGCATAATAGAAATGCTTGCACCAAGATCACATAAAACATGACAATCAAAATCATTCACATTCATATCAATGTTGGGCTCCCTACCATCTTCTAACTTCTTGGGAATAGAAACCTTTTGTTTCAACTTTTCTTCCCTAATTTTCATGAGAGCATTCGTAATGTGCTTTGTAAAAGCAACATTCATAGAACTAGAATTAGGACTCAAAGAAAGCTTTTGAAAGAACAAAATAACTTCAGATATATTGCAACCATCAACATCAAAATCATTAAAAGAAGTAGAGCTATTGTCTTCCATACTCCGAAAAATTTCAGCACTTTCTGTAGAAAAAGTTTTTGGAGTTTTAGGATTTTTCGCACAAGGAGTAGGAGTTTTCTCTACACCAATCATAGTAAGAGGATTGCTAGCATTTGAAACAACATCACTAGAGGTGGTAATAGTACAAACCTTCATATTTATAGCCATCTCGTATTCTCTTTCCCACCTAGCATGCAATTCTGCTAACATCCTAACATTTTCATCAATTCTAACCTGGATGGCATTCAAAGTCTTGCTTTCTTTCACATCATGAGGCAAAACTTTTAGTTTCAGAAGTTCAACATCAAGAGCAAGGCTATCAACTTTGGAAGTAAGAATATCAATTTTACCCAACTTTTCCTCAACAGACTTGTTAAAAGTAGTTTGCTTACCGATGAAGTCCTTGAGCATGACTTCGAGCTTAGAGGGCACGCCCCTAGTGTTGTTGGAGGAATTACCATAAGAGTTACCATAACCATTACCATTGGTAGAAGGATACGACCTATAATTCTTGCTAGCAAAATTGTTCCTATAAGCACTGTTGTTGAAATTATTATTTCTAATGAAGTTTACATCAACATGCTCTTCTTGAGCAACGAGAGAGGCTAAAGGAACATTATTAGGATCAACATGAGATCTATCATTAACAAGCATAGCCATAATAGTATCAATCTTATCACTCAAGGAAGAGGTTTCCTCAACAGAATTTACCTTCTTACCTTGTGGAGCTCTCTCGGTGTGCCACTCAGAAAAATTTACCATCATATTATCAAGAAGCTTTGTTGCGGCGCCCAAGGTGATGGACATAAAAGTACCTCCAGAAGCTGAATCCAAAAGATTTCTTGAAGAAAAATTTAGTCCTGCATAAAAGGTTTGGATAATCATCCAAGTAGTCAGTCCATGAGTGGGACAATTCTTTATCATAGATTTTATCCTTTCCCAAGCTTGAGCAACATGTTCATTATCAAACTGTCTAAACTTCATAATATCACTTCTCAAAGCTATAATCTTAGCAGGAGGATAGTATTTTCCAATAAAAGCAACCTTATGCTTAACCCAAGAATCAATACTATTTCTAGGCAAAGACAGCAACCAATCCTTAGCTCTTCCTCTTATATATAGAGAAAGGAAACAACTTAAGCTTAATAATATCACCATCTACATCCTTATACTTTTTCATCTCACATAGCTCAACAAAATTGTTGAGATGACTGCAGCATCATTAGTACTAGCACAAGAAAATTGCTCTTTCATAACAAGATTCAACAAAGCAGGTTTAATCTCATAAAAATTTGCCTCAGGAGCAGGTGGCGCAATAGGAGTGTAGATAAAATCATTGTTGTTGGAGCTAGTAAAATCACACAACTTGGTGTTCTCAGGAGTACCCATTCTAGCAAAACTAAAAGCGGAAGAGTAAAAATAACAACTATAAAGGAACTATTTTTTTTGTATTTTTGATAAAAAGATGCAAGCAAAAATAGAATAAAGCAAAACAATAACAAAGTAAAAGATTGGAAGCGAGAGACTCCCCTTCCAGAAATCCTCTTTCTCCCCAACAACGGCGCCAGAAAACTTATTGGTGGTGCGGTGTTGATGTAGGAGTTTTGTAGATGACCGCCTAGTTGGAAACCCCAAGAGAAGGTGTGATGAGCACAGCAGCAAGTCTTCCCTCAGTATGAAACCAAGGTTTATCGAACCAGTAGGAGAAAGAACCAAACTTCAGAAGGTTGATGCTTGCTAGCTTCACGACAGCTCCGGACAATTTGTATATGGCACCTCGTCCAGGGCGTAGCTTTGCACCAGCAGCAACGTGGAACCTGCACACAACACAACCAAGTACTTTGTCCCAACTTACAGTGAGGTTGTCAATCTCACCGGTTTGCTGTAAACAAAGGATTAAGCGTATCGAGTGGTAACATATAGTAGTTTGCAAGACGGTAAATAAAGCGAGTAAATGGTAAACGGTAATAACAATGTAAAAGAATGGACCGGAGTCCACAGTTCACTAGTGGTGTCTCTCCATAAGATAAATAACATGCTGGGTAAACAAATTACAGTTGGGCAATTGATAGAATAAAGAAAGCGTACAAATGTCATGAGGATCACTATGAGATTCACTTGGGAATTACAACATAATACATAGACCGTAATCCAACTGCATATATGACAAATAATCCACCCTCCGGATGTCGTCCAAGTAACCATTGGGTATTAAGTTGCAAGCAACAGATTATCGCCTTAAGCAAAGTGTGTAACATAAACAATACAAATGTCTTTGAACACAAGATTGTTGTTTTCTCCCTAGTAGCAACAGCACATCTACAACTTTAGAGGTTTCTGTCACTCCCCCAAGTTACTAGAGGCATGAACCCACTATCGAGCATAAATACTCCCTCTTGGAGTCACTAGCATCTACTCGGCCAAGATATCTACTAGCAACGGAGAGCATGCAAGATCATAAACAACATAGAGATAACATAAAGATGATAAATCAACAATTCAACTTGACAAAGTACCAATATTCATCGGATCCCAACAAACACAACATGTAGAATTACATAACGATGATCTTCATCATGATAGGCAGCTCACAAGATCTAAACATGAAGCACATGGAGGAGATGACAACCATCTAGCTACTGCTATGGACCCGTCGTCCAAGGTAGACTACTCACACATCACTCCGGAGGTAGGCATGGTGATGAAGAAGGCCTCCGGCGGTGATTCCCCTCTCCGGCAGGGTGCCGGTGATATGGGCACAAAGGAGGAGGTGAAGCCCAATTTCAGGACTCCACCAAGATGAGGGAAGCTCGCTGCAGATTGGCACGCCAGGACAACCTATGATATGAAATAATTTAGTCTAAGGTTGTGTCAGCAATTTACATATCTATTTATGTTATTCCGTAGCCAGGTCATGTTATGGGCCACTTAGATTTATTTGTGTTTTGGGTTTGGGCCTGTCCAAACACAACAGTTTTCTGGCCATCTATATAAGGAGGCCAGCCATCTAGGGTTTAGGGAGTTCAGTTGTTTAGTCTAAAAATATCGTGTGCTCCACCGTGTATCATCCCTCCGGGGGAAACGGCGTTGTCGTGTTATCTAATAAAGATTGCTGTGAGGGTTCTTGATGAGGACATCACTACGATAGATACAACCGATACTACTATAGCCACACATCCTCTTGTACCTCAATTACAAGGATCTCTCGCAAGAGGCCGTGCACGTCAACTAAACTATCAGGTACCTTCGTTACTAAGAATCCTTCCTAATATACACGAGAATATGATGCTGCCTAAATCAAATATATTTATGTTATTTAGGAATGGATCTAGCATGGACGAGAGGGCCAAGCATTGGGTCAGGAACGTGCATGGAGATGGTAGCAAGCCTGCAAGGATTCAGGATGGCGCTGCAAGCGAGGATTTCAGAACGTTGAAGCCACCATAATGAAGCAATGAAGCTTGGACGAATTTTACAAGTTCTCACTTCATAATTTCATCCATGGGCTTAATTGGTGCTGTGTCACCTTATTTTAATGGGCCAGACCCATGTATTTTTAGTCCACATATTTTAGAGAGTTTTCAGAGGCCATATGTGTGGAGGAAGGCCCATCTAGGGGTGTTTTCGGTCCCCACCAGCAGGTTGGACGAAAATCACAGCCCTTCCTCCATATATACCCCCACCTAGCCTCCATTAGAAGGAGGATTTTGTTTAGTTAAAAAGTTAGCAAATTGCTGCAACTTCGCCATAGGCAGATGTGTCAAATCGACCTCCTGTACTACGCACTATCAAGATCCCAACTATCAAGGTTTCATCTATATTCGCAATATTCAGATTGCAATTTTAGTTCTTGCTTGTTCTCGATTGCTTGCAGGAATTGATCCCTCGTGATCAGGTTGATCGTGCTTCCGCAAGATCAATAGCCTCGGAGATTGGTGTAGCGATTGCTAAGGCGCAGCGTCTCGCACGTTTGTAGTCGGATCGTCAACGTCGACCTCCACCCAAATCGAATTATCCCCATCTTATCGAAAGATCGGCCCCCAAATCTTCTATCAGTTCTTGCGTCATCAAGGATTATCGAGCTGTGGTTTGAGGCGTGGTGATCTTCATCACGTTGCTTGCTGGATTCGTTCCTCTTCTTCAGGTGACGTTCTTCGTGTTATTGGAAGATTTCTATCTGGTTGACTCGCTATGAAAGATCGGGACAAAACTCATAGGATCACTGGCGTGATCCTCATCATCTTGGTATCAGAGCTCTAGGTTGATCACGATGCAGTTGAATTGATGGCAAGTCGCGAGTTGGCATGTTTTGCATCTCGGTGAGTTGGATGTGCTGCAAGTAGATGATTCTTGATCGTGTAGCTGGTGTGTGTAGAGATCAATTTTCTATTCAGATTGGTTTATGTTCAGATTGGCGGCAGTTTTTCGATCTGTTTCCGATCGCTATTTGCGAAAGAGCCTGGCCAGATCCGATCGTGCAAGAAAAAAGAAAGAGAGCTGGAAACCGGGCGGCGCACGACAGGCAGCCTCAGTGAGATCGGTTGGTACATGATCATTTTGGGCTGTGATTAGGTCGGCCATGATGGGAACAGAAAAAGATAAGGAAAGAGTAGATCCGATTGATTTGCTCCTGCTTGATTTCCGCCCGATCGTTTTCGTCAAGTGTCCAGCCAATCCTAGGACATTCAATCCATGTATGTTTTCCTCCAAGACTAATCCAGCCGATTGAAAAAAAAGGGCGACAAGAGATCTCGCCCACAGTCTCGCCGCACGACAGACATAGTCTGTGCTCGAGCGAGGAAGGCTCAAAAAAGGGGGAAAGAATTCAGGTGTGGTTAGGCAGCGACGGATAGAAGGCACGGCCAGCAAAAGAAAGGAAAGAAGAGGATTTGATCGGTACTTTAATTAGTACGTGAATATTCCAGCTCAAGCGATTTGGAAGGAATCAGTACAGGTTGATCACATCGAGTATTTTCTGTTGATTGCTTGATATGCGGATTGTTCTTACCGGCAGTTTTCATATCAGATCGGATTGTTCTTACTGGTGTGATCCTTCTCGAGCAGTTTTCAGATCGGTGGGTTTTTGATCGGCAAATTGGCAAGGTGGGATTGTCACATTGTTTTTGGTGAATTGTTCTGCGGAATCGGCGAGAAGTTGTTGGTCATGGGAGCTCTCAGATTGGCTGCCATCACTTCCTGTTCGCTGTAGGAGGTTTCATCATCGTGAGATCCGATCGGAGGAGGAAAGGCAAGAAAAAAAAGAGAGTGCGGCGCCCTGCAGATCCGATTGAGGGTAGCTCGTTCCATCAGATCCGATCGAAGCAATCGTTAGTATAAAAAAAATAGGGCATCACCCCGTGTACCCACGCGCCTGACCGCAGAGGCAGTCTGGGGTCGAGCGAGGCTCGCACGCCCGCGCCCCGACAGGGACTTCGCCCGTGTTCCTGGCGTCGAGCGCTGCGTCCACGCCTCGGTGCTTGGCCTCCAGCGGGCCGTCCCAGCTAGGAGCTACGTCGCCCTAAGGCCTGGCTGTTTGGCACATCGCGTCACTTTCTTCGCGCCTAGCCTCAGACGGGGTCTATCCTCCAGCGTGCGCTGCTGCCTAACGACTGATGCCGCCAGCCTTCGCGTCTACTTTCAGCTAAATATTTGGTTTCAGTTTTCAGCACTAGTATATACAAGATGGATTCTTTTCCGGGTGATTATTATGGCTATAGGAATCACAAGGGCAAGAAATCTAGCGATATTTTCAAATATTATCTTGACCTGCTGGATGGTGTTTTAGCATATGATGAATATGAGATCAATTGGCAACTGACCAACGATGCAACAACTGAAGAGTTTGAGTCATGGGAACATCATATGCTACAGGGTTTCTACAGATGTGCTACCTATGATAACAACATGAATGATTCTACACGCTTGGTTCTTGCAGACCGACGCATGAATGATAGACTATACAGTTGGTGGCATAAAGCATTGCGAGAGAAGAGTATTACCTCTGCAACTTGGGCGAATTTTAGGAAATTTCTATGAGAGTGCTTTATATCTTCTAGTATCGTGGTTCCTTCTCCAAAGCCCATGGTACCTGTGGTAGTAATTAAGCAGCCACCCAAGGTTATGCATTGGCTCGCGGATGTTGGCAAGAGCATAGCTCCTATACCAAAGGTCGCGACAGCTGTGACTACTCCTGAGAAGTTGATAGCTGTTCCATTGCCGACAGTTAGCAAGGTGGCAGCCACGAATTCTGAATTGTCAGCGGTTGATGTTGTCAAGGCTGATGTTGTCAAGGATATCATGGAGGAGGTTGTACCATTGAGTGTGCTGAATATGCAACTCAAAAGAGTACATGATGAGACTTGTATGACAGCGGATAGAGGCCAGCGATAGAATTTATTTCAGGCGCAGTGCATAATCAAAGGCAAAGCATGCAAGTTGATGATTGACAATGGTAGTTACTGTAATGGCATTAGCAAGTCAGTTGTGGAGACTTTGGGTTTATCCACATGGCGTATTCCAGAACTAAGGCATGTTGAGTGGGTTAATAGCTGCGGTATGCTGAAGATTACTCATAAGGTGCGTGTGCCATTTACAGTCGATGACTATGTTGATGAGGTGGAATGTGATGTGTTGCCATTGGAGGTGTGTGGGCTATTACTTGGACCTCCATGGTAGTATGATCGCAATGCTATGCATGCTGGGATAGCAAATACATAGTCTTTTGTGCATGATGGCAAATACATAGTCCGCTGTCGTAGTGGTGGTTCGCAAGGAGAAGTTGCATAAAGCTAAGCCACAACCAGGGCTAGCTAAGGTGTAGCATGAGGAGCATGATGCGAAAGCGTTAGTGTTGATATTGTTTCAGCCAAGCATGTAGATGACAAGCCAGTTGTTCTTGTTAGTGACAAGCCGGTTCAAGTCAAGCCTCATATTGATGAAGGGAAGGATATGCCAGCATGTGTTCCATGTGTTCCATTTCCAGTTCGTGTTGACATGGGTGTTCAGACTGATGACAGTGGTGTTGATTGTTTTCCGGTGCATACGGTGCCGCGGGTAGTCAGCCACAGTTTTGTTAGAACACCTCGGAGACGTTTTGTTGGAGCAGCAGTGCGTGTGCATACAGGCAAAGATGGACGTGTTCGTCAGTTGTGTGGCCCAGGAATTACTACTTTGCAGGGTCGTGCTAAGAAGGTTCATTCAGCCGCAAAGAGCTCCATCAAGAGTTGAGAAGAAGAAGGTGGTGACACCTAAGTACAAGTTCATTTGGCGAAGAAAAGAGGTGCATCCACCCAAGGCTGTATCAAGTCGAGCAGGCCAAGAGGGAGGATGTGGTGAGGAAGGCAAGCAAGACTTGAAGACGGCGAATATGCGTGGTGCTATTGTTGATATTCCGCCACCCTTTCGAGCAGACCCTCACGCGTTGGGGACAACGCTTTCTGAAGGGGGAGGATGATATGGGCATGAAGGAGGAGGTGAAGCCCAATTTCAGGACTCCACCAAGATGAGGGAAGCTCGCTGCAGATTGGCACGCCAGGTTATACGTCTCAAACGTATCTATAATTTTTGATGCTCCATGCTTGTTTTTACACCATTTGCTTAGTGTTTCGTTACACTTCGTGGCGTTGTTATGCATTTTCTGGAACTAACCTATTAACAAGATGCCACAGTGCCAGTTCCCTATTTTTTGCTCTTTTTGTTTTTCAGAAAAGTAACACAGGAAATATTCTCTGAATTGGACGAAACAAAAGCCCGAACGTCCAGATATTAAACGAAGCTTCCAAAACACCGAAGAGGAGTCGGAGCCGAGCTAGAGGCTGGCCTCACCATAGGGCAGCGCGGCCAGCCCCTGGCCCGCGCCCCCTATGGGTGAGACCACCCTGGTCCACCTCTGAAGCTACCCCTTCACCTATAAAGACCCCCCGATGGGAAAAACCTAAAGACCCAATCAATTTTCCAGAAACACATCGCGATTCGCCGCCGTCGTCGACCCGAGATCGGGAGGGTCCGAAGCTCTTCCCGGCACCCTGCCGGAGAGGGGAATCGCCACCGAAGGTCTTCTTCATCACCATGCTTGCCTCCGGCGCGATGAGTGAGTAGTCTACCTTGGACTATGGGTCCATAGCAGTAGCTAGACGGTTGTCTTCTCCACCATGTGCTTTATGTTTAGATCTCGTGAGCTGCCTTACATGATCGAGATCACCGTTATGTAATTCTACATGTTGTGTTTGTTAGGATCCGATGAATATTGGTGTTATGTTGAGTTGATGTGCTGAATTATATATCTTATGTTATCTCTATGTTGTTTATGTTCTTGCATGCTCTTAGCTATCTTGGCCAAGTAGATACTAGTGACTCCAAGAGGGGGTATTTATGCTCGATAGTTGGGTCCATGCCTCTATTTAATCTAGGGGAGTGACAGAAACCTCTAAGGTTGTAGATGTGCTGTTGCCACTAGGGAGAAAAAAACATTCTTATGTCCAAGGGCATATGCTTTGTTTACATTACACACTTTGCTTAATGCAGTTATCTGTTGTTCGCAACTTAATACTTGTGGGGTGTTCGGACGATATCCCCGTAGGTGGATTATTAGTCATAGATGCAGTTGGATGGCGGTCTATGTATTTTGTTGTAATGCCCAGAGTAAATCTCATAGTGATCCTCGCGACATATGCACGTTATCTTTATTCTATCAATTGCCCAACTATAATTTGTATACCCAGCATGTGTTATTTATCTTATGGAGAGACACCACTAGTGAACTATGGACCCCGGTCCAATTTACTTTATATTTCTATCACCTGTTTACTTTACTTGCACTGTTTACTTTCTCGCATACTACTATTGCTTTCCACTCGATACGCTCATTCCTTTGTTTACAGCAAACCGGTGAGATTGACAACCTCATCGTAAGTTGGGAGCAAAGTATTTGGTTGTGTTGTGTGCAGGTTCCGCATTGCTACTAGTTGAAGACGTGCTAACAAGTTATCGTTAACGGCGCCTTTGTTGGAGTGTCACTAAGCTAGCAAGCATCACCTTCTTGAGTTTGGCTTTCTCCTACTGGACGATAAAACCTTGGTTTCTTACTGAGGGAAAACTGCTGCTGTGCTCATCATACCTTCCGCTTGGGGTTCCCAATTAGTCGGTGATCTATATATCCACCGGCGCCATCAAAGCTATTTTCTGGCGCCATTGCCGGGGAGGAAGAAGACTTCTGCAAGGGGAGTTTTGCACGCACATCCTTTACTTTGTTTTAGTTTTGCTTTTACTTTACTTTTGCTCGCATCGTTTTATCAAAAACACAAAAAAATTACTTTCCTTTATAGTTGTTTTTACTTGTTTGCTTTTAGCTTTGCTAGAATGGGTACTCATGAGAACACCAAGTTGTGTGATTTTACTAGCACTAATAATAGTGATTTTATCTGCACTCCTATTGCGCCACCTGCTCCTGCTGCCAATTTTTATGAGATTAAACCTGCTTTGTTGAACCTTGTTATGAAAGAGCAATTTTCTGGTGCTAGTACTAATGATGCTGCAGCTCATCTCAACAATTTTGTTGAGCTATGTGAGATGCAGAAATATAAGGATGTAGAGAGTGATATTATTAAGCTTAAGTTTTTTCCTTTTTCTTTTAGAGGAAAAGCTAAGGATTGGTTGTTGTCTTTGCCTAAAAATAGTATTGATTCATGGGCTAAGTGTAAGGATGCTTTTATTGGAAGATACTATCCTCCTGCTAAGATTATAGCTTTGCGTAGCAATATTATGAAGTTTAGCCAGTTTGATAATGAACATGTTGCTCAGGCTTGGGAAAGAATAAAATCTATGATAAAGAATTGCCCTACTCATGGACTGACTACTTGGATGATTGTCCAAACTTTTTATGCAGGACTGAATTTTTCTTCAAGGAACCTATTGGATTCAGCTGCTGGAGGCACTTTTATGTTCTGTCATTTTGATGTGGGCTTGTTCCATGTCATCGGGCACAGAGGTACCCCGTTGGCAGTTCTTGATGATACGTGTATACTTACAATGACAAGAGCTTGCTTGGGACTCTAAGTCGAGTAGCATGAGGTTTGGGTATTCGTACTTCACGGGACACGAGGTTTTGAACTTATGATTTGTCAAGCATATGCATCATAATTGTACTCGCATTAACTTTAACAATTCAAGATGCCTATGATGGGGGCAATGAGAGCTCAAAGCTAGTAAGTACCATAATTTTTGAAGGTTTATAAAACTTGCAATCACTGCTTCCCTCTGCGAAGGGCCTTTCTTTTACTTTTATGTTGAGTCACCACCTTCTACCTTTATGCACCGTCTAAGAGAGCATAGTTGTCATTCTGAGTATAATGTGCATTGTCCCAAAGTTTTCATTGATTGATTCATGATGTTGGTTTCACTTGTTCTTAAATTATTTGTATCTAGTCGCCCTCTTAAACTTGAAGGTGTCCTATGCATTTATGTTTTGCTCTCTCATGAAGGACAAGCTGAAAACCATTTGTATGTTTTTCCATATGATTTGAACACACGTTTGACTTTCATTGTTTCATTTTTCATGATCTTTCGTTTGTGTTCTTTTTCATGTTATAACATGGTTGCTAAGTTGCTTCTATCAAGATTATATCTTTCATGCCCATGTTTTAAGTTCTTTTGATCCTAGCACTCAATGCTTTACATAGATGATCAAGATTGTGTAGGTGCATGTCACCTGAAAAATTATTTCTTTTGTTATCACTTACCTACTCGAGGACGAGCAGGAGTTAAGCTTGGGGATGCTGATAAGTCTCAAATGTATCTATAATTTTTTATGCTCCATGCTTGTTTTTACACCATTTGCTTAGTGTTTAGTTACACTTCGTGGCGTTTTTATGCATTTTCTGGAACTAACCTATTAACAAGATGCCACAGTGCCAGTTCCCTATTTTCTGTTGTTTTTGTGTTTCAGAAAAGTTACACAGGAAATATTCTCGGAATTGGATGAAACAGAAGCCGAATGTCCAGATATTAAACGAAGCTTCCAGAACACCGAAGAGGAGTCGGTGTCGAGCCAGAGGCTGGCCTCACCATAGGGCGGCCCGGCCAGTCCCTAGTCCGTGTCCCCTATGGGTGAGACCACCCTGGTCCACCTCTGACGCTGCCCCTTCGCCTATAAAGACCCCCTCGATGGGAAAAACCTAAACACCCGATCAATTTTCGAGAAACACATCGCGATCCACCGCCGTCGTTGACCCGAGATCGGGAGGGTCCAGAAGCTCTTCCCAGCACCCTGCCGGAGAGGGGAATCGCCACCGGAGGTCTTCTTCATTGCCATGTGCTTCATGTTTAGATCTCGTGAGCTGCCTTACATGATCAAGATCACCGTTATGTAATTCTACATGTTGTGTTTGTAGGGATCCGATGAATATTGGTGTTATGTTTAGTTGATGTGTTGAATTATATATCTTATGTTATCTCTATGTTGTTTATGATCTTGCATGCTCTCTGTTGTTAGTAGCTATCTTGGCCAAGTAGATACTAGTGACTCCAAGAGGGGGTATTTATGCTCGATAGTTGGGTCCATGCCTCTATTTAATCTAGGGGAGTGACAGAAACCTCTAAGGTTGTAGATGTGCTATTGCCACTAGGGAGAAAAAAACATTCTTATGTCCAAGGGCATATGCTTTGTTTACATTACACACTTTGCTTAATGCAGTTATCTGTTGTTCGCAACTTAATACTTGTGGGGTGTTCGGACGATATCCCCGTGGGTGGATTATTAGTCATAGATGCAGTTGGATGGCGATCTATGTATTTTGTTGTAATGCCCAGAGTAAATCTCATAGTGATCCTCGCGACATATGCACGTTATCTTTATTCTATCAATTGCCCAACTGTAATTTGTTTACCCAGCATGTGTTATTTATCTTATGGAGAGACACCACTAGTGAACGGTGGACCCGGTCCAATTTCCTTTATATTGCTATCACCTGTTTACTTTACTCGCATTGTTTACTTTCTCGCATACTACTATTGCTTTCCACTCGATACGCTCATTCCTTTGTTTACAGCAAACCGGTGAGATTGACCAGCTCATCGTAAGTTGGGAGCAAAGTATTTGGTTGTGTTGTGTGCAGGTTCCGCGTTGCTACTAGTTGAAGACGCGCTAACAAGTTATCATTAATGGCGCCCTTGTTGGAGTGTCACTAAGCTAGCAAGCATCACCTTCTTGAGTTTGGCTTACTCCACCTGGACGATAAAACCTTGGTTTCTTACTGAGGGAAAACTGCTGCTATGCTCATCATACCTTCCGCTTGGGGTTCCCAATTGGTTGGTGATCTATATATCCATCGGCGCCATCAAAGCTGTTTTCTGGCGCCGTTGCTGGGGAGGAAGAAGACTTCTGCAAGGGGAGTTTCTCACGCACATCCTTTACTTTGTTTTAGTTTTTCTTTTACTTTACTTTTGCTCGCATCGTTTTATCAAAAACACAAAAAAATTAGTTTCCTTTGTAGTTGTTTTTACTTGTCTGCTTTTAGCTTTGCGAGAATGGGTACTCATGAGAACACCAAGTTGTGTGATTTTACTAGCACTAATAATAGTGATTTTATCTGCACTCCTATTGTGCCACCTGCTCCTGCTGCCAATTTTTATGAGATTAAACCTGCTTTGTTGAACCTTGTTATGAAAGAGCAATTTTCTGGTGATAAAACTGATGATGCTGCAGCTCATCTCAACAATTTTGTTGAGCTATGTGAGATGCAGAAATATAAGGATGTAGAGAGTCATATTATTAAGCTTAAGTTGTTTCCTTTTTCGTTCAGAGGAAAAGCTAAGGATTGGTTGTTGTCTTTGCCTAAAAATAGTATTGATTCATGGGCTAAGTGTAAGGATGCTTTTATTGGAAGATACTATCCTCCTACTAAGATTATAGCTTTGCATAGCAATATTATGAAGTTTAGCCAGTTTGATAATGAACATGTTGCTTAGGCTTGGGAAAGAATGAAATTTATGATAAAGAATTGCCCTACTCATGGACTGACTACTTGGATGATTGTCCAAACATTTTATGCAGGACTGAATTTTTCTTCAAGGAACCTATTGGATTCAGCTGCTGGAGGCACTTTTATGTCCCTTACCCTAGGCACCGCAAGAAAGCTTCTCGACAATATAAAGAATGCATAGCAATGCATGTACATGTCATGAAGATCACTATAAGATTCACTTGGGCATTACAACATAATACATAGACCGTAATCCAACTGCATCTATGACTAATAATCCACCCACAGGATATCATCCGAACAACCCTTGGGTACTAAGTTGCAAGCAACAAATTATCGCCTTAAGCAAAGTGTGTAATGTAAACAATACAAATTTTCTTGAACAAAAGATTGTTGTTTTCTCCCTAGTAGCAACAACACATCTACAACCTTAGAAGTTATTGTCACTCTCCCAGATTACTAGAGGCATGAACCCACTATCGAGCATAAATACTCCCTCGTGGAGTCACTAGCATCTACTCGGCCAAGATATCTACTAACAACGGGGAGCATGCAAGATCACAAATAACATAGAAATGATAAATCAACAATCAACTTGACATAGTACTCAATATTCATCGGATCCCAACAAACACAACATGTAGAATTACACAAAGATGATCTTGATCATGATAGACAGCTCACAAGATCTACACATGAGGCGCATGGAGGAGGAGACAACCATCTAGCTACTGCTATGGACCCATGGTCCAGTGGTGGACTACTCACGCATCACCCCGGAGGCTAGCATGGTGATGAAGAAGGCCTCCAGTGATGATTTCCCTCTCCGACAGGGTGTCGGGAAGAGCTTCTGGACCCTCCCGATCTCGGGTCGACGACGGCGGCGGCTTGCAGTATGTTTCATGGAAAAGTGATCGGTTCCTTAGGGTTTTCCCGACGAAGGGAATTTATAGGCGGAAGGGCGATGTCAGAGGGTGGATCAGGGGCCCACACCACAGGCCGGCGTGGCCAGGGGGTAGGCCGCGCTACCCCATGGTGCGGCCGCCTCCTGGCTGATCTCCGTCTCTCCCTTGGACTCCATCTTTTTGTTAGGTAAATAGGAACTTTGGCTTTCGTTTTGGCCAATTCCGAGAATATTTCTAGTGTAACTTTTCTGAAACACAAAAATAGCAGAAAACAGGAATTGGCACTGTGGCATCTCGTTAATAGGTTAGTTCTAGAAAATGCATAAAAACGCCACGAAGTGTAAACAAAACACAAAGCAATTGGTGTAAAACAAACATGGAGCATTAAAAATTATAGATACGTTTGCAACGTATCAACCGCTACGGTTAGTACTAATGATAAGGTAGTACATAAGACCATGAAGATACCAGGGCCATCGCTAAAGCCTCTTCCCCGAAGAGCTTATGACCGGACTAACAAGGAAGTCAATGTGATATCAGCCGTCGAAGTGAAGGCCCATTTTGCACTGAAAGTGCCTGAGCCCAAGCCGACATACAGCGAAAAAGACAAGAAGTGGGCTATGGATATGCTTTGATGGGGAAAGGTGTCCGATCTTTTGATGAGATCTTGATATGTCGATTCGGTGGGTGGAGTTCGTGCTTGACGATCCGACTACACGTCCGAAGCTCGTGCGCCAATGCAATCGCTAGGACAATCTTCGGGAGTTACTGATCTTGCGGATACACGATCAGCCTGACCAACGAGGGTCTTAATTCCTACCTGAAATCGAGAACAAGTAAGAACTAATACTGCAATCAAGATATTGCGGATGAAAGATGTATGCTTTATCCAAAAGGTGGGATTCCGAATAGGCGGTCTTCTTCTGGGCGATTGGCCTCAAAAGTCGAGCTCGTAGTTGCAGCAATGGCTAACTTTAGTCTAAACAAAATCCGAGTTCTAATGACGGCTACGGGGGGTATTTGAGGAGGAAAAGGTAGGGGAACCCTAACAGGCCTTTTCTCCTCAAATTCGGACTCCTAAAAGTGGCTGTGTTATTTGCTGCGAAAATTACATGGGCCTGGCCCAAAAATAGAAGTGACGCAGCACCATATTTATCTATGGATGAATTTATGAAGTAGCTCTTTGTATATTTCGTCCAAGTCTTCATCCTTCATTATGGTGGCTTCAAAGTTCTGAAATCTCCACTCGTGGCATCTTCTTCCATCCTCAAACGCTTGCTGCCATCTCCATGCACGATCATGCTCTAATGCTTGTCCCTCTCATCCATGCTAGGTCCATCATTCCTAAGAGTAACAAACATATCTGATTTAGGCGGCATCATATTCTCATGTATGTGAGAAAGAGTTCCAAGAAACGAAAGTACCTAATAGTTAAGTTGCTTGGCACGAGCTCGAGTGATAGGTCCTTGTATGTGTTCCGCTGTAGGTGGAGCGGATGTATCAATAGAAGGGATGTCCTCATCATGCTCCCCTTCTTGAATTGAAGTCGTCCTCGACGCAACCTCATCTTCTTCACCGAAGTAAGGCTTTAAATCTGCAATGTTAAATGTAGGACTTACCGTACCAAAATCTATAGGAAGCTCAAGTTTATATGCATTATCATTGATTTTCTCTATCACCTTAAAAGGACCATCAGCACGTGGCATTAACTTAGACTTGCGCAAATTAGGAAAATGATCTTTGCACAAATGCAACCAAACAAGATCACCAACCTCAAACACAACATGCTTTCGTCCTCTATCCCCAGCAACTTTATACTTAACATTCATGCGTTCTATGTTGTCTTTAGTAGTTGCATGCAATTTTAAAATCAATTCAGCATGTTGTGTAGCATTGAAATTATTTTGCACTGAAGATGGTAAAGGCAACAAATCAATAGGTGCACGTGGAACAAAACCATAGACAATCTAAAAAGGGCTCATCTTTGTGGTAGAATGCAGCGAACGATTATAAGCAAATTCAATATGAGGCAAACACTCTTCCCACAATTTTAAGTTCTTCTTTAAAATAGCCCGCAACATGGTAGATAAAGTTCTATTAACTACTTCAGTTTGTCCATCAGTTTGGGGATGACATGTAGTACTAAATAGCAATTTAGTCCCCAACTTAGCCCATAAACATCTCCAAAAGTGGCTAAGAAATTTAGTATCACGGTCAGAAACAATAGTATTTGGCACACCATGCAAACGAACGATATCACGAAAAAACAAATCAGCAATGTGCGCAGCATCATCAGTCTTGTGACAAGGAATAAAGTGTGCCATCTTAGAAAACCGATCCACAACAACAAAAATACTATCCCTCCCCTTCTGTGTACGAGGTAATCCCAAAACAAAGTCCATCGAAATATCCTCCCAAGGAACACTAGGAACAGGAAGAGGCATATATAAACCATGTGGATTAAGGCGAGACTTAGCTTTTTGACAAGTAGTGCAGCGTGCCACGAATCTCTCAACATCTCGCCGCATGCGTGGCCAAAAGAAGTGTGCAGCAAGAATATCCTCCATCTTCTTGACACCAAAGTGTCCCATTAATCCTCCTCCATGCGCCTCCTGTAACAACAAAAGACGAACGGAACCATCTGGGATGCATAGTTTGTTAGCACGGAACACAAATCTATCATTAAGGATGAATTTGTTCCATTTTCTACCATCTTTACAATTCTGCAACACATCTTTAAATTCAGCATCATGCAAGTATTGTTCCTTGATAGTTTCCAACCCAAATTTTTTGAAGTCAAGCTAAGATAACATAGTATAATGGCGCGACAAAGCATCAGCAATAATATTATCTTTACCCTTTTTGTGTTTGATAACATAAGGAAAAGATTCAATAAATTCAACCCACTTTGCATGGCGACGATTCAGTTTTGCTTGACTACGAATATGCTTCAAAGATTTATGATCAGAATGTATAACAAATTCTTTAGACCATAAATAATGTTTCCAAGTTTCTAATGTCCGAACCAGTGCATATAATTCTTTATCATAAGTAGAATAGTTCAGACTAGGCCCACTCAATTTTTCACTAAAATATGTGACATGTTTGCCCTCTTGTAATAACACACCTCCCAAACCAATTCCACTAGCATCACAATCAAGTTCAAACGTCTTATTAAAATCAGGAAGTTGGAGTAATGGAGCATGTGTTAACTTATCTTTCAGTGTCATGAAGGCCTCTTGTTGTGCATCGCCCCAAACAAAGGGCACATCCTTCTTTGTGAGCTCATTCAATGGCGCAGCAATAGAACCAAAATCTTTGACAACGTGCCTATAAAACCCAGCGAGACCAAGAAAACTCCTCACTTGTGTGACCATCTTGGGCTGTGGCCAATTCTCAATAGCTTCAATCTTGGCTGGATCAACTTCAATTCCCTGTTCTGTAACAACATAACCAAGAAAAGCAACTCTATTTGTGCAAAAGGTGCACTTCTCAAGATTACCATACAAACGTGCATCACGTAAAGCATTGAAAACAGCACGTAAATGATCCAAATGGTCCTCTAAAGATTTGCTATATATGAGAATGTCATCAAAATATACCACCACAAAACGACCAATAAAAGCACGTAAAACTTCGTTCATCAGTCTCATAAAGGTACTAGGTGCATTAGTTAAACCAAACGGCATTACTAACCACTCATATAAACTGAACTTAGTTTTAAAAGTTGTTTTCCATTCATCTCCTAATTGCATACGAATTTGGTGGTAACCACTACGCAAATCAACTTTAGAGAACATAATAGAACCACTCAACTCATCCAGCATGTCATCCAAACGAGGTATAGGGTGACGATATCGAATGGTAATATTATTAATAGCTCGACAATCAGTACACATGCGCGAAGAACCATCTTTCTTAGGTACTAAAATAATAGGAACAGCGCATGGACTAAGAGACTCACGAATATAACCTTTGTCCAATAAACTCTGGATTTGTCGTTGGATCTCTTTTGTTTCTTCAGGATTGGTGCGATATGGCGCATGGTTGGGCAGCGAGGCTCCTGGAATCAAATCAATTTGGTGTTCTATCCCATGAATAGGTGGAAGTCCAGGTGGAACATCTTGTGGAAAAACGTCCATGTATTCCTGCAAAAGGTTAGCAACCGCAGGTGGCAAAGAAGGAGGCATATCCTCAAATGAAAATAGAACTTCTTTGCAAACAATGGCATAACATGGAGTAATATTGACATCAATTTCAGCAAGATCAGATTTGCTAGCAAGTAAACAAGGATTCTTCAAATGAATTTCAGTAGCATGGTTAGAATCAGATTTAGAAGAATGCTTAGGGGGTACAAAATCTGCATCAATAATCTGATTCTCACTCTTATGTTTGTCATCGTTTTTTAATCTACTAGCTCTAGCAAGATCATCTTTCAAAATTTGTTCCGGAGTCATGGGTTTAAGTCCAATTTTCTTGCCAGCATGTGTAAGAGAATACTGATTAGTTTTACCATTATGTACAGATTCTCTATCAAATTGCCATGGTCTACCAAGTAACAAAGAACAAGCTTGCATAGGTACAACATCACAATCAACGAAATCTGAATAAGTACCAATAGTAAAATGCACGCGTGCAGTTCTTGTTACCTTGAGCTTACGGGAGCTCTCAAACCATTGAATGTAATAGGGATGAGGTCATTGTCGTGTGGTTAGAGCAAGCTTCTCCACCATGTCAATACTAGCCAGATTGTTACAACTCCCTCCATCAATGATGATCCGGATAGCTCTCTCCTTAACAACGCCTCTTGTTTGATACAAATTGTGGCGTTGATCATGCTCGGCTTTGCTCAATTGCACACTCAAGACACGTTGTGCAACTAAACTCTTGTATTGATCAGCAGTCTCAGCTCCCATTACCTCCATCTCCTTGTCAGAATCAGAATTAGCACCATCACGTGCCGCAATAAGTGCCAATGTATCATCATCAAAATCACTCGCAGAGTCATATTCACCATCTTCAAGCACCACCATCACACGTTTGGTTCTACATTCTTTTTTGATGTGACCAAACCCAAAACATTTGCGACATTGAATGTCGCGAGTCTTCCCCGTGGAGGCCATGGAAGAAGAACTCCGTGTCGGACCAGCAGATGGTGATGGAGCAGGAGCAGATGGCGTTATTGACGTCGGCGTGGTATTCCTGGAGGTGGAAGGACCTGGTGCATCCCCACGAGAAGGTGGAGCTAATTGGCGCACAGACCATGAAGGAGTATGACCTGCGGAATTATTAGCTCTTCTCCATGATGGTTGACGATCCTGCACTTCAAGTTCAGCTTTGCAAGCAAGGTGAAATAAACAAGTAATAGTGTTGTACTCCTTATAGTCTAAAATATGCTGAATCTCCTTATTTAAACCACCAAAGAAACGTGCTAGCATAGCTTCATTATCCTCTACAATACCACAACGAATCATGCCCGTTTGTAACTCTTGATAATAATCTTGTACGGAATTTTTGCCTTGTTCTAAACGAGCTAATTTTTTAAGCAAGTCCCGTTGATAATGTGGAGGTACAAAACGAGTACGCATGGCATGTTTTAGACCAAGCCAAGTAGCAGGAATATTAGCATGATTGACTCGACAATGTTCAGACCACCAGATAGAAGCAAAATCTGTAAATTCACATGTAGCAGCAATAACACGCAAATGCTCAGGGTAGCGTAAACATGCAAAACGTTGCTCTACTTCTAATTCCCAAGTGAGATATGCATCAGGATTATATCTACCCTCAAAGGGTGGAATATTTAATTTCAGCTTGGCCACATGTTCAACATCATGTACCGGACGCAGAGGTGGATGAGCGTTGTGGTTGTATTGCCGCGAACGGCCAGGTGCAGGTTGTTGGACCTCGTCCTCCTCGAGCTTGTTTTCATCTTCGAACTCGTTTTCCCCCTCGTCAGCAGCATATCCATCCTGGGTGGCCGCCTCCGTAGCGGCCGCAGCAGCTGCCGCGACTGTAACGGTACCCGCAGATGGCGGTATGAGAGGAACGCGGTGAGCACGTGGTACATGGATGCTCGGCTGCGGTAGTGGTGGTAAACGGGCCAGGACTTCCTAGAACTGGGCGTCGAGCTTGGTGTTGAAGGATGCCTCAAGACCAGCAATCTTGTCCATCGCATCAGAAAGCTTGGAATCAACATCACCCAAGCGTGTGTCCACATCTTGTGCATGCCCCACCAACAGCCGAGTGAAGTGGGCATGCAACTCTGCAGTAGTCATCTTCTCCGGATCAACATCATCCTTCGTGGTTCCTGTCATGGTTAGCGTAGAAGCAAGCACAAATATATATACCTACGCACGACGGAATATGGTGGAATCACGCGTAATCCGTCAAGCGGTATACAAAGCTCTTACAAGTTCTTACCAAACAGCAGGAAGGTGATATGCAACCAGTAAAGAGCAGCGACTCCCAAAATTGCACAAAGCAATTACCAGGTGTCGATATAAAGCACGTGCAGATATATGTGGAGCTGTAGGAAGGCTTATATGGTAGCAAAAACAACAAATATCAAAACAGCAATGCAATATTGAAAGAATGCTCAACCACGGTACTGTGCTGGTCCTAGGCTATACCGTGCTAGAGATGCAAGCCAAGAACACGAAGAAATTCACGGCGTGGCACAACAAGCAAAAAGAAACAGCTCCAAAACAAGATATAAGTGAAGATCTGCAGGAATTTTTGGGTCCGAAACTTCAGAGGGCAAAAACTCGACCTTCCCGGCCTTTTTTGGGCGTTCCGAGTGTCGCAGGTTAGATAGAACTTTTCGTGCTGAGCATTTTGAGTGGTCGCACGTCGAAAACGGAGTTCGTATGCAAAAGTTATGGCCAGTTGAAGTTTGCTGTTGGAAACTGTCAAAAACTGACGAAACTGTCCAAATCGGACTAGATTTGGACTGGACTAGTAGGAACGGGTCAAACCGACTTGGATGCGGATTTGACTTTTTTTTTTGCTCTTCTTCTTCCTCTTGCCTGGCGACCAAAACTTAACTCACGGACTCTGAAAAAGGCACGGATGAAATTGGGAGGAACGAACAAAATCTAATGTGAAGTCGGAGGCGGAAGTATATGGCGTGGTGGTGGAAGGATATGGTGGAGCAGTGGTGCAAGCGTGCGGTGGTGGCGTGACTATGGTGATTCGAACTCGAAACTCTAAAGGAACAGACACTAAGACCAGCAACTCGACACGCGGATGCAGACACAAATTCAACGATGCAAACTGAAAAGACAATGCAAAGGCTCGGATGGTTTATGGGACGAGATGATCTAAACCCTAACTGTATTTTTGGCTTTTTCGTGGTTTATAGGTATGAACACAGATGCAATCTAAACTACAAAAATAGTAAATCTCACTGAGCAACCTGAAATTTGAGACCACTTGATGGGGCAAAGGTGTCCGATCTTTTGATGAGATCTTGATATGTCGATTTGGTGGGTGGAGTTCGTGCTTGACGATCCGACTACACGTGCGAAGCGCATGCAACAATTCAATCGCTAGGACAATCTCCGGGAGTTACTGATCTTGCGGATGCACGATCAGCCTGACTAGCGAGGGTCTTAATTCCTACCTGAAATTGAGAACAAGTAAGAACTAATACTGCAATCAAGATATTGCGGATGAAAGATGTATGCTTTATTCAAAAGGTGGGATTCCAAATAGGCGGTCTTCTTCTGGGCGATTGGCCTCAAAAGTCGAGCTCGTAGTTGCAGCAATGGCTAACTTTAGTCTAAACAAAATCCGAGTTCTAATGACGGCTATGGGGGGTATTTGAGGAGGAAAAGGTAGGGGAACCCTAACAGGCCTTTTCTCCTCAAATTCGGACTCCTAAAAGTGGCTGTGTTATTTGCTGCAAAAATTACATGGGCCTGGCCCAAAAATAGAAGTGACGCAGCACCATATTTATCTATGGACGAATTGATGAAGTAGCTCTTTGTATATTTCGTCCAAGTCTTCATCCTTCATTATGGTGGCTTCAAAGTTCTGAAATCTCCACTCATGGCATCTTCTTCCATCCTCAAACGCTTGCTGCCATCTCCATGCACGATCATGCTCCAATGCTTGTCCCTCTCATCCATGCTAGGCCCATCATTCCTAAGAGTAACAAACATATCTGATTTAGGCAGCATCATATTCTCATGTATGTGAGAAAGAGTTCCAAGAAACGAAAGTACCTGATAGTTAAGTTGCTTGGCATGAGCTCGAGTGATAGGTCCTTGTATGTGTTCCGCTGTAGGTGGAGCGGATGTATCAATAGAAGGGATGTCCTCATCATGCTTACTATAGAGGCCCAATATAAGTCGAGTCTGCCATCAGACTATAAACACGAAATTGAAAGGGAAAGTGACTTGGCCAAGAAGGCAAAAAGAAGTGCAAAAAGCGGGAAACTAAATCCTCAGCTCAAAGAATAGAAGAATCAATTGGTCCCCCCGCTCATAATCGCCCCCCCGATATCCATACGGCCTTCAGAGCTGAAATGGATAAGGACCGTGAGTTATTGGACCCCAGAGTAATAGCTGCTGCAGGAGCATTGGGTATGACTGTAATGAAGGCCAAAGAGACAGCGGCCGGAATGAATATCTCTCTTCTGGCTATGTTAGGCCTTGAAGAAGCGCCAGTGGGTAAGATAGTAGAGAAATATGTCTTAGGGAGGCCTCTGATCAATCCTAAGGAGGAAGGTGGTCTATCAACAAATATGCGAAATCTGCTCGACTGGTATAAGATGCACATAAAAAAAGGACTTCAAACGTTATATCATGTTGGACGTTAGAGAGGAGCATCACTTCAAAAGATACCTGATACATATTCAATTGGACGAATTGTTTCAGTTATTCAATCAGCACGACCTTGACAAATCTATCATCACTTCCTATTGTGTGTAAGTGATTTATATTCAAGTATCTAGTTCAGCTCGTTCTTTGCCTATAATATATTATCTTAATTAACTATATTCCTTTTGTATGCTATTATGCAGATTTAAGATGCTTGAATACAACAATAAGGGAATCTATGTTGTTGGGTTCGTTGACCCATATATCGTTAATGTAAAGGTGTTACAAGATCACCCCAAAGACGTGGAGCATGACCTGTTCACATTTTTTACCGAGCAAATTCTTAAAAGGGAAATTCTATTTCCTTACAACTTCAAGTGAGTGTTTCTATCTTGTACACATTCTTTTTTGCTTACTCGATGTTAAGTGTAATTGATGAGTTATGCATGCGTGTCTGCAGTTTCCACTACATTTTGCTAAAGAATCAATTTGACAAATCAAGAGTTGAAATCATGGAATCATTGGATAAGCCCGAAGCCCTATGGAGCGACATGAAAGCAATGATGCAGAAGTAATTTCAATCATTACCGCACTATATCGGCTCCTTTTGTTAATTTCCTCATATCAAGTATTTAATAACTCATTTGTTCATTTTCTTTGCCCTGCAGGGTTTGGACACATTTCAGAAGGAAGATAGTAGGTCAATTCGAAGAACAACTAACTTTTAAAAAGATAAAGGGTTTGATGTACATCTCAAGTTCATCCGGTGGTACACCAGTGAGCGGAGAGCACGTTCCTCGGACTTTGATGTACGTAAACAATATTCACAGTTTTCTTTTATTATCATCAATTGTGTTGAGTTTCATCCAACTTATATATATCCATATCGATCTTCTTAAAGTTGTTAGTGATGTGGGAGAAGCTCCTACCAACCCAGCGCCTAAAAGCAATTCAAGAGGAGCTGGCGGGATTCCGACTGAGGGAGGTCATCCATGAGAAAGGAGTATACTATGTGGAGGACGAGGAACGCTACATGTAATTTAGTGATCTCCAAGTAATTATATAGTTCTACAGAAACTTAGCTTGTTTGAAACTTGTTTGAAAAATAGTTGTACGAGACTTGTTTGAAATTGTAGTATATACAGTCGCAAGACATCGTATAATATTATATATGCATCAACGTGTAATGTGTATGTACTAGTCGTAGAATATGGGTACGGAAACTCGCTTGAAATTAAAGTGAACCCTAATTAACCATAAACCCTAAACCTATAAATCTGAAACCAAAATGAAAAAAAACACTTTAGTCCCGATTCTTGTTACGAACCGGGACTAAAGGTCACCGAGCCGGCGCGCTCAGCCGTGCCCACATGGACGACTATTAGTTCCGGTTCGTAAGCAACCGAGACTAAAGGGTGGAGGCCTTTAGTCCCGCTTTGCTAGTCCCGGTTGTCCAACCGGGACTAATGATCGTTACGGACCGAGATTAATGGCATTTTTTCCACCAGTGAATGTATACTCCTATAGGGGAACAGATTCAACATTGAAAGGTGCAAGCAAAAAAAAAAGGTGCAAGCAAAAGTGATGTAGATCGGCAAGAGGAATTACCTTTCCCACGTCTGTAGCAAATTGTCAAGAACTGCACACGTAAAAGATAATTCAGAGAACCAAACAGGAGAGCATGGTCCCACAAAAACTAACACAAGGCAATCACATGAATTTGCCCAAGCCAGAACGCCTTGCAAGAAAGTAGTACAACAGGAGAACTAAGTTAGCAATACAGGATATGATGAGGACATCCCTACTATTGATATAACCACTACACATCCTCATGTACAAGGACCTCTCACTAGAGCTCGTTCTCAGAACCGTTCCTTATATACATGAGAATATGATGCTGCCTAAATCAGATGTACTTGTGTTACTTAGGAATGATGGACGTAGCATGGACGAGAGGGGCAGGCATTGGAGCATGATCATCCATGGAGAGGGCAACAAGCATATGATCCAGGAAGAAGACGCTGCAAGTGGAGAATTCAGGACATTGAAGCAGCCATGAGCAAGGATGGATGCATGGACGAAATATTCAAGATTACAATTAGTAATTTTCGTCCATAGCCTTTTAAGGGTGCTGTGACACCTTATTTTATGGGCTAGACCCATGTATTTTCGAAGTGGACCACTTAGGGTTTTTTATGAGTCTGTATGTGAGGAGGAAAGCCCAACTAGGGCGTGTTTCGGCCACCCCTTCCAGGGTGGACGAAAATCCCTGCCTCTCCTCCTCATATACTCCCACCCAGCCGTCATTAGGACGGGGGTTTTGTTTAGATTAAGTTTTAGCCATTGCTATACTTCACCATAGGCACGAGCGTCGTTGAGATCTCCTGTACTACGCACTTGCAGAACCCCATGTTATCATCCCTCTGGGAGTAATACAATCTTCATATTCATCTCAATTCAGATTGCTTAATCATTGTTCTTGCTTGTTCTTCGATTGCTTGCAGGAATAGACCCTTGTGGTCAGGTCGATCTCGTTCTAGCGTGGTCGATAGCCTCGGAAGTTGGTGTAGCGATTGCTAAGGCGCAACGTCTCGCACGTTCGTAGTCGGATCGTCAATGTCGACCTCCACGACAAATCATAGCTATCTGTTTCATCGAAAGATCGGGCACCTTTACCCCATCAAGAGGTATCAGATTTCAGGTTGATCGGTGAGATTTACTATTTTCGTAGTCTAGATTGCATCTTCATACCTAGAATCCACGAAAAAGCCAAAAATATTAGGATTAGATCTTTTCCCAGAAACAGTTCGAGCCTTTGCATCTTTTCTTTTCTGTATTAGAATTACGTGTCTGCATCGTCGTGTCGAGTGCTGCTCGTAGCGTCTTGATCCTTAGAGTTTCGAGTTCTGTTCACATACGTCTTGCCGCTGCCGCTGCACCGCGACCACCAAAAACACTGGCCACCGCCACCACTCATTTCCGCATCGCCACCATAACCATCCCCACCACAGCCATCGACCGCTGCCACCCCCACCACATTACCGCCACCACAACCTTTCCCCGACTTAGGGTTTCATTCCCTGTTCTGCCCATAAAAAAAGGAGGGGACGTGGAGCCAAACCAGCCACCCCACGCCGCACCTAATTCTCAGGTAAAAAAACTATATTGGACCTTTTCTCTACCGCGCTGTCGCGCTGTTTTGGGCAGTTTTTGTCTGCAAACTTTAACTGGCCATAACTTTTGCATACGAACTCCATTTTCGACGTGCGACCTGTCAAACTGTCCGGAATCAAGAGTTATATCTGAAACAAAAGTACCAAAAGTCACTCATAATCATCAAAAAAGTGAGTGAATGGTGATTTTTTGGCCTTTTAAGTTTCAGAACCAGCAATTTTCCGTGATCTTCACTTATATCTTGCTTTTGAGCTATTCCTTTGTGCTTCTGGCCGCCGCGCATTGACTAGTTGGTGTCCTAGGCTCGCGTCTCTAGCACGATCTAGCCTACGGCCAGCACGGTACCGTCGTTGAGCATTTATTCAACTTGTTGCATTGCTGTTTTGAATTGTTGCTACAGGTATCACAGCCTCCTGCAGCTCCACATATCTCTACGACCGTGTGCTGACACCACCTTGCAATAGCTTGTAGCGCCCTGCCTTATCAAAAGACAGAACTCCTGTGTATCTGTGCCATTCCCTTGATCAGTAGATATGACCACAGTACAAAATATAGTAATCATTGCAATAGCATCAATATTACAACGTAAATCCAGTTACATAGGTATTCTACCTTACGAGTACACAACATAAAGCATAGTAGCAATGAGCCTCCATCTTCATCAAGTTCCACAGGAAGACATGTTGGAATGTAAGCTCGAGATCCTACTCCTGGTTCCTTATTCGAAAACAAAACCTACACGTTTGAATATGCAACCCTAGAGGGGTCAGTACAACAACGTACTGGCAAATGCCACATAGTTGTGGCATTTGTGAAAAAACTAAACTATATGATATTTGGCTTGTGGATCTCAAAGGCTAATTTGCAGAAAGCCAATTTTATCCTACTACCTTTGCAAAATCCTTTTATCAAAATTTTAGTTAATAAGGGTCAAGATAACCCCCATACATTACATACTGGCCGGTATGTAGTTTCTGGGCGAAACTCAACAAAGTTGGAACAACCAGACAACCATACCTTTTCGGGGCATGAGCCTGAGCTCCTCTAAGGGTTTCTAGGCAAATTTTAAGGCATTCAGAAATGATGATGAGATTCTTCCGATCATTCCATGACTAGAGACTCAATTGTCCATTCCGAGGACGCGGCTAATCGATTAGATTTTAACACCTTGCAAGGGTTGTGCACTTTCACCTTAAGAATTATTTTATCTCGAAGAATAAAATAATACAAGACCTTTCAGAAAAAGCATTCAACCAAACTGATCTGACCGTGCCCCCTATATTATGCTACCACCCTCTATCAGTACCCATGGTCGAACCCTTAATCATACTCAATCAAGACAGAGCCAATAACGTCATAAGGTTGCACTGGAAGTACATCTGATGAGGACATCCCTATGACACCACCATTATCTCCTACTCCTTTTGATGAAGATGTTGCTGCGAAGAAGTCCAATGAGATTAGGATTGGACCAATTACAAGAGCACGTGCAAAGCTATTGGAACAACAGGTGAACTCACTCTTAATTGAACCTGATCTTTTATTTAATGAGAACTTTATACTGCCTAAGTCTATGCATCTATGTATGATCAGGTTTGTTGATAACACGAGCGTTGCACGAGGAGGAGATGAGTCACAACAAGAAGAGTAAGACTTGATGATCAAGTGTGCGAGGGAGGAGAGGGAGGCAGGCGCACCACGAGATCACCAGAACGTCAAGTCGACATGAGAGAGTCCATGATGGCGCACTAGGACAGCCTATGACACGATGTCTGCACGTCTAAGGCACGCCACACTCATGGCCTACATGCCAAATTAGGCCGAACCCATGTATGGGTCGGTATGTACTCGTTTGAGTCGAACCGAGTCAGTTTGGGCTCAAACCAGGTTGGTTTTGGGCCAGGTCCATGTTGTGGACGCCCCAGCCTCCCTTAAGTAGCCAGGGGCACCCCGTCAAGTCGCTCAGACCACGTTTAAACAAAACCCTAGTTTCTAGACAGAACCAAGTGTTCCTCTGAAATTATTCACACCAATTCGTATCGATCTAGTGTTCGTTCTACTGAAAGTCTGAGTGTAATCTGCTGTTCCATTGGGAATTAGTATATTGCATCACCGCTTCGTGGTCGGCGGCTACGTGCGCAAGCGTGTGACGTTGCGAATATCCAAAGGGGTTGAGAGTTGTTGCGCTGGCAGCAGGGATTAGCCGGAGAGTTCTCTGCGACACTCGAGTATCTTCATCACCATCATCGCCATCTACCCCGCGCTCGCTGAGAAGATCGGGACACCCCTTATCATCTTGGTATCAGATTCCAGCGTTTACTCGGTGAGCATCCACAAATTCATCCCCGTAGATTTGTTTTTGTTTTTGTCCTATACAGAAAAAGCCACCAAAAAAATTAGGGTTCTTAGTTTCGCCATAGCCTAGATTGCATTGAGGTACTGGTTTTAGTCGCTGATCGTCTTTTCGCGTATCTTTTCATCCAATCTGTAGGAGTCTAGGACCCTCGTTCTTTTCTGTATCTTCATCGCGGATTTCGTCTTCGTTTGATCCCTGTTTGATCTCCTTCCTGCCGGCGGCTGTGCACTTGTTCTTCACGCAGTACTCGATCGAGCAAAGATCCGATCGGAATAGATAAAAAAAGCAACGAGTCCAGGACGCCTACGTTGCCTGGATCGCTGGTTTGATTTGCACGTTGCGTGTACCTGATCGGATCGCACAAGTCAAGCCATCACGTAGATCGGATCCTGCACCGATCGCGATTCAAAAAGCAAAAAAAAAGCGATCGCTATCCATCAGACAAAAGCGCTGCTTTGTCTGGCCTCACGCGTAGCCTTTTGTCTGGCCTAGTGCGTTGCTTCAGATCGTTTAATTAAAAAAAAAGACAAACTACTTTGTCCGTTTCGCGTTGCCGTCGCGCTGCCGTGTGTTTCCGGCGTCGTATATATCTGCCGCGACATGTTTTTTGTCGATTTCTCTGCCGCGACAGCGTGTTACCACTGTGTCCACATAGCGTCCTTTCTACACGATTTTGATCGCTTTAGCTATAGCCTGTCTACAGCATCGTGTTAGGAGCTTACCCATACGAGACTAGCTACTTCGTGCTCATCAGGCTGCTGCCGTGTACGCAATCTTGTGCCTGTTCGTCGAGCCAGTGCTAGCGTCTCTCTTGTGCATTGCAACACGAGCTACTGTGCGTTGTCACTTATATCTTTTCGAGCTCACTTTTCAGAGTTGCTTTGCCCCATTTATCTCCACCGTGTGTGTTTCCGTGGGTCTTTGTCATACGATCAGCACTAGGACTTGTATTTCGGTGTAGTTAGGTATCCATACCAAGCCCCAACATATACCCTGGTTTGTCGTGTGATAGTTTCTCATACCCTCGGTATTCGCTTCATCACATCCGTGCACGTTTCAGTCTCTATGAGTGGTAAGCATTTATTATTCACTTTGGAATGGTAAGATACCTCTTTCTTTCAGTTTTGAGTGAGTTGTGAGCGTACCCACCACCCGTTTATTATTTGTGCACTAACCTACTAATCATGTCTGCTAGTGATGTTGATGTGATGCAGAAAAAGCCTGATGATACTCCTGTCATATGGAGGGAGTATGAAGCTCTTCGTGATCATTTGGAACGAATTATAACACGAACAACTGACGCTATTGATTCTGATATTCAAGCTGTCCAAATGAAAGTAGAAGCCAATGATGCTACTGTTACTAATATGCAAGTGCAAGTTAACGATCTCCAAACTAGCATCCAGGCATTGACACAATCTGTCAATGCACTGCGTCTTACTGTTGAGCAACGACCCCCACCACATATTGATGTCGATGATGCGAGTGCTCATGGCGACAATGTGGGTTTTGCTGCAGAAGATCGTGGTAATGGCCGAGGCAATGGTCCTCCTGTTCGTGGCCGTAGTTTTGTTCCCCTTGGCGCCCAGCGAGTTCCTTTTCAGCAGGATGATGGATTGGGTAAGCCAAAGTTTTCTATTCCCAAATTCGAGGGTGGTACTGATGTTGAAGAGTACCTCACATGGGAGTTGAAGATAGAGAAGTTGTGGCGTCTTCATGATTATACGAAGGACAAGAAAATCAAGCTTGCTTCTTCAGAGTTTGATGGCTATGCTTTGCGATGGTGGGACAGCGTTGTGCATACACGTCAAGAAAACAATGAGCTGCCCATTATGACTTGGCGCCATATGAAGGAAGTGATGCGGGCTCATTTTGTTCCGCATAACTACCTCCGCTCAGTTTTTGATAAGTTACAGCAATTGAAGCAAGGTTCGATGTCCGTTAATGAGTACTATATGGAGATGGAGATGCTTCTACAACGAGCTCGCGTTCGTGAGCCTCTTGAGCAGACCTTGCAGCGTTTTCTCCATGGTCTAAAGTATAATATCAAGAGCATTGTTCAGCATCATCGGTATCGTGATATGAATGAGCTGCTACATCATGCACGTGAAGCTGAAGCACAGTTTGCCAAAGAAGCTCAGTTTAAGGCTCGTACTACTTCAGGGAGCCGTTTCACACCCAGGCCTGCTGCACCCACACCAAGTTCCCGTTCAGATTTTTGTGCTCCTTCATCGTCGCGATCTGATTCCATTGCAAAGAAATCCGCACCTACTGCTAGTGGTCTGGGTTTGAACATGTCTACAGCACGTAATCGTGATATGGAGTGTCATACTTGTGGTGGAAAGGGTCATTTTAAACGGGATTGCCCCAATAGAAAAGTGATGATTGTCAATGAGGACACCAATGAGTATGAGACAGGTGATGATGCTGATCCAGATGGTTCCGATGATGATGACTTTGGTCCTGACAGTGTTGATGCCTATCCTTCCACCGCCAATAACATTGTTTGCTCGCAGCGTGTGCTCAATGTGTCTCCTACATCTGAAAGTCAGCGGTGCAATTTGTTCCAAACTAAAGCACTCGTTGGACCAGACAAAGCTTGCAAACTCATCATCGATGGTGGTAGTTGCCGCAACCTTGCTAGCAAGGAGTTGTGTGCAAAGCTGAAACTGAAATACATCCCGCACCCGCATCCATATTATATCCAGTGGCTCAGCGACAATGGAGAGATGAAGGTCAGCCATATGGTGCGAGTTGATTTCGAGATTGGACCATACAAGGACTCCATTGAGTTTGATGTGGTTCCTATGACGGTTTGTCACCTCTTGTTGGGCCGCCCATGGCAGTTTGATCGCAATGTGTTGCATCATGGCCGCACCAACACATATCATTTGGAGTTCAAGGGCAGAAAAATTAACTTGCAGCCGATGTCTCCATAGCATATTGTAAATGAATCTCGTCAGAAAACTGAAGTGAACTTAGAACATGAGAATGAGAGAGTAGCTAGACGAGAGACTATTACCTCAGTGAGTGAGAGCCACCCAGCCACAACAAGAGAGCCACACCAAAGCGAGCAAGTGAATTCTCTAGTCCTGCTAGCCACCAAAGAAGATATGAGAGAATTTAGAGAGGATCCTACAGCCATGCCACTTGTGCTTATGTACAAGGGTGAGATTTTGGTTTCTAACGACATGACTTCTCTTCTTTTTGGTGTTTCTAGTGTCTTGCAGGAATTTGGCGATGTGTTTCCAGAGGAGGTCCCCGCTGGTTTGCCTCCTTTGCGCGGCATTGAGCACCAGATTGATTTCATCCCTGGTGCCACCTTGCCAAACTGCGCTCCTTACCGCACCAACCTCGAAGAAACTAAGGAGATTCAGAAACAAGTGCAAGCCCTACTCGACAAAGGTTATATTCGTGTGAGCTTAAGCCCTTGTGCTGTTCCTGTTATTCTAGTTCCTAAGAAAGATGGTACATGGCGCATGTGTGTAGATTGTAGAGCTATTAATAACATCACTATTCGATATCGTCACCCTATTCCGCGCTTGGATGATATGCTTGATGAGTTGAGTGGTGCTGCTATTTTTTCTAAGATTGATTTGCGTAGTGGTTACCATCAGATTAGGATGAAAGAGGGGGATGAGTGGAAAACTGCCTTTAAAACAAAATTTGGTTTATATGAGTGGTTAGTCATGCCATTTGGTTTAACTAATGCACCCAGTACCTTCATGAGATTAATGAACCATGTTTTGCGAAATTTTATTGGCAAGTTTGTGGTTGTGTATTTTGATGATATATTAATCTATAGCCGCAATGAATCTGACCATAGTGATCATATTAGACAAGTTTTGCAAGTGTTGCGTGATTCTCAGCTTTATGGTAATCTTGACAAGTGCACATTTTGCAAAGATAAGGTCATATTCCTTGGATATGTTGTTTCTAAAAATGGAGTAGAGGTAGATGCATCTAAAATTGAAGCTATTCAAAATTGGCCTACTCCCATGAATGTTAGTCAAGTACGAAGTTTTCATGGTCTTGCTGGTTTTTATCGCCGTTTTGTGAAAGACTTTAGTACTGTTGTTGTACCTTTAAATGAGTTAACTAAAAAGGTGTTGAATTTGTATGGGGCGCAGCCCAAGATCATGCTTTTGATGAACTGAAATGTTTATTAACTTCTGCACCATTTCTTGCACTACCAGATTGTAATAAGCAATTCAAGATTGAATGTGATGCTAGTGGCATTGGTATTGGTGGTGTGTTGATGCAAGAGGGTCGGCCTATTGCATACTTTTCTAAAAAACTTTGTGGTGCGAGGTTGAACTATCCTGTTTATGACAAAGAATTGTATGCGCTTGTTAGAGTTCTTGAGGTTTGGCAGCATAATTTGTGGCCAAAAGAATTTATCATACATTCTGATCATGAAGCTTTGAAATATCTGAAAGCTCAATCTAATTTGCATAGGCATCTTGCTAAGTGGGTTGAGTTTATTGAGTCTTTTCCTTACATAATTAAACATAAAAAGGGTAAAGACAATGTGGTTGCTGATGCTCTATCTAGGAAGAACATGTTGTTGACACAATTAGATATTAAGGTTCCTGGTTTAGAGAGCTTGTGTGATTTATATGCTACTGATCATGATTTTTCAGCGCCATATAGCATGTGTACTGGTGGGAAAGCATGGGATAAATATCACATCCATGATGGGTTTTTGTTTCGTGCTAACAAACTATGTGTTCCAGAATCGTCCGTGCGTTTGCTATTGTTGCAGGAATCACATGCCAGCGGTTTGATGGGTCACTTTGGGCGTGAGAAGACGCTACTCATGCTCGCTGATCATTTTTATTGGCTAGGATGAGGCGTGATGTGGACAGGTTCGTCAAGCGCTGCATTACATGCAACAAGTCGAAGTCCAAGCTGAAGCCTCACGGTTTGTATACTCCATTACCTGCACCTACTACACCATGGGAGGACATTAGCATGGATTTTGTATTAGTTTCCCTAGAACTAAAAGAGGCCATGATTCTATATTTGTGGTAGTGGACAGATTTTCTAAAATGGCTCATTTTATTGCCTGCCACAAAAGCGACGATGCGTCGCATATTGCTAACCTATTTTTCAGGGACATTGTACGTTTGCATGGAGTACCCAAGACAATTGTCTCTGATCGTGATGTGAAGTTTATGAGCTACTTCTGGAAGACACTTTGGGGAAAGCTGGGCACAAAGTTACTTGTCAGCACTACATGTCATCCCCAAACTGATGGTCAAACGGAGGTGGTAAATCGCACACTTTCCATAGTGCTATGATGCATGATCAAGAAGAACCTGCGTGAGTGGGAAGATTGTTTGCCACATGTGGAGTTTGCATATAACAGGGCGGTTCACTCTACCACGCAGCTATGTTCTTTTGAGGTGGTCTATGGTTTCAAACCCATTACGCCACTTGATTTGTTGCCTCTTCCTATTCAAGAGCCAGTCAATATGGAGGCATCAAAGAGGGCAGATTTTGTGAGGAAGATACATGTGAAGACTAAAGAGGCTATTGAGAAGAAAGGCAAGGATACTGCAGATCATGCAAACAAGAAGCGGAAGGAGGTATTGTTTCAGCCCGGTGATATGGTTTGGGTTCACTTTCGCAAGGATAGATTTCCATAGCTATGTAAGTCCAAGTTGCTGCCCCGTGGTGCTGGTCCTTACAAGGTTCTTGCCAAGATCAATGATAATGCCTACAAGATAGATCTTCCTACAGCTGAGTATGGCGTCAGCGATAGTTTCAACGTTGCTGATTTGACACCGTATGAAGGTGAAGACCTTACAGCGTCGAGGTCGATGCCTTTCGAAGGGGGGAGGATGATGAGGACATCCCTATTACACCACCATTATCTCCTACTCCTTTTGATGAAGATGTTGCTGCGAAGAAGTCCAATGAGATTAGGATTGGACCAATTACAAGAGCACGTGCAAAGCTATTGGAACAACAGGTGAACTCACTCTTAATTGAACCTGATCTTTTATTTAATGAGAACTTTATACTGCTTAAGTCTATGCATCTATGTATGATCAGTTTTGTTGATAACACGAGCGTTACACGAGGAGGAGATGAGTCGCAGCAAGAAGAGCAAGACTTGATGATCAAGTGCGCGGGGGAGGAGAGGGAGGTAGGCGCACCACGAGATCACCAGAACGTCAAGTCGACATGAGAGAGTCCATGATGGCGCACTAGGACAGCCTACGACACGATGTCTACACGTCTAAGGCACGCCACACTCATGGCCTGCGTGCCAAATTAGGCCGAACCCATGTATGGGTCGGCATGTACTCGTTTGAGTCGAACCGAGTCAGTTTGGGCCCAAACCAGGTTGGTTTTGGGCCAGGTCCATGTTGAGGACGCCCCAGCCTCCCTTAAGGAGCCAGGGTCGCCCCCTCATCGCCATCATCGCCATCTACCCCGTGCTGTTGTGCTGGCAGCAGGGATTAGCCGGAGAGTTCTCTGCGACACTCGAGTATCTTCATCACCATCATCGCCATCTACCCCGTGCTCGCTGAGAAGATCGGGACACCCCTTATCAACATCTAAGCATGGACGCCATATTAATCTCTTGAATCGTGAGTGGCAATCCCGAGCAGTTTCCTGAGCTACACATCTGTACAAGCATGTGCCCCAGAACCCACCTACTCCGACCTCCTCTTATCAAACCACTCCACCCAGGTAGTTCATTTTAGTTGAAGTTGTTAATTTATTCACAAAACAACTTTCACAAGGTGGATATGGCATAGCATCATATTTTTTAAAGTATTTAGCATCCTATAAGGGTGGGTTCAGGGATAGCTACTCACTACTAGGATCTAGCACTTTGTAAACAGTTTGAACATTCCACCTATCATGCATACTACTGAAAACACTAATGCATAATAAAATAGGTAGAAGATATGTGTGTCACTTTCCTTTTAGAAGTTTACGATCTTTCCACTTCTCTCAACTAAGCACGTAGTTCTTGACACAAACTATAGCACAAAATAACATAACATAAACATACCATACAAACACAATTCAAACAAGACAAACAATTGAAAAGAGTTTGTTTAACAATTTAGATTATTGTGATGTTATGATAAGAAAGATATGGCAAAAGAATAGTGGATAGTGAGATATTGCTTAGAGAACTTAGTTGGGAAAGATCAACATGATTGGAGAGAATTGGCTAAACAAGTCATAATTGATGAAGCCTTTATGCTTTATTAAAGCACGGATGGGTTTCAGAATAGCTCATGTGAATTAGATCACATAGGTGTGGGATAGTGCAACAACAATACTATTGAATAGGTGTGACAACAATTATTCTTAAATAGCATACATTACACTTAGGTTTTGGGTAAAGATTCATGAAGCATTGAAGTACTCAACTAACTCATTTGCTAATTGAATAGTTCAACGCAAGTGAACAAGTTTAAATAGGCATAGGATTGGGTATGAGTGATTGACATTTCAAAACATAGCTCAAATGGTTCATTGATCAACATGGTGTATAAACACATACTATGGTATGGTTTATAACAACACCACCTTAGCAAACCAAAATCTAAGATTGAGATGAATTCACATTTTACTCAAGTAGCTCTAGTGCAATTTGAATAATTGTGAGCTAGACAAGATGGACTTAGATAGACATGGTCTTGGGTCAAAGTAGTGTCAAGTTGGTATTGGTAGTTAGGAGTGATCATAGGATTTTACTAATGCAGAAAGAAACATTAGTTGAAAAAGGAATAGAATTAATTGATATAGGAAATACTCAAATTCTCATATTTGAATTTGAATAGTTGTGAAGTGGTTCAATAAAATATGGAAGTGATGCTACTGGATAGCTTGAAGTAAAATTAAGCCACTGCAATTGGAATCATTCAAAAATAGATTATAGAATTCAAATTATGACCAGAATAGTGATTTGAATAGATTTGAATGCACAAAGTGTGTGCACGTATCAAATTTGAATTTTCTTGATCCTATGATGTTCTACATGTTGAGAGGATTCCAAAGACTACAAATTGTAATTTTTGGACACTTTGTTCAAAAGATATGAAATAAACTAGCTAACAGAAGAGTTTGATTCAATTTGAAATTTGATTCAAATTTAATACTGAAATTATGAAATATCATGGCACTACTGGATTCTACACATTCTGAGGATTCCATTGATATCTTATTCGCTATTTTTCAAGTTACAGAACAAAAGTTATGAATTTCCAAAGATTCAATTGAAATCTGATTTGAAAATCAAGTTTGAATCTGTTTTGAATCCGGAGCTGACACGTGGCGCGTTTTAATTCGTCCGTACCGGTTCGGACGGATCAGTGATTAGAGTCGTTAGATCTAAAGGGGAGTGAGCGATCTAGATCTGCTGATACCTGTTCACTTAAGTGAACTAATCGGGTGCATCAGATCAAGATCCAACGGTGGAAAATAAAAAGAGGAGGATCTCACCGTTTCGTGTTAGGTTTCCGGGGAGGTCACCGGTGATGCGGCCAGACGTCGAGCTCCGGCGAAACCACATGGGCTCTTGGACGACGGCGATGACGTGACGGGCTCCAGGAGGACGAGGCGATCTCGTTCGTTTGATCGGCGGCTTCGGTTGCGTCCAGATGAAGGAGAAGGAGGCGGCTGGAGATCGACGATGGCGCAGGGGTGCTTCGGGCACTTGCGATCTCATCGTTCTGCTGCAAAACTTGGCGAGAAAAAGCGTCAGAGAGGGCGCCGGAGAGAGGGGAAAAAGGTTGGGAGGGGAATGGAGAGGTGGCATTCTCCGATGGCGCCGAATTCGGCCGGAGATACCTGCAGGGTGGCGGCACTTTGTCGAGGGATTCCTCTGGCCTGGGGGTTTCTCGGGCGAAGCAGGGAAAAGGAGGCATGAGAGGGGCAGCTGGGCTTTATATAGCCGAGTGTTTCATGCTGAGGGGGTTAGGGTTTTGGTGGCGGAGGAGATCGGGCGGCTCGAGTTGATCCCGTGCGTGGGCGGGGCTCTGCCCAACTGTCGAAGGAGGAGCTGACAGGTGGGCCAGGGCGGTCAGTGGCTGGAGAGAAGGGGTGACGGGCAGGGCCCAGGCGTCAGCGGGAAAAAGGATACCGATTTGGGGCTGGGGCTCGTTGGGTCGTGGGCTCCATGCCGGACTGGGCTTGATGGGTTCCCTTCGGCCATTTATTTTTTTCCTATTTCTTTCTCCTTTTCTTTATTCTGATTTCTATTTGTTTCTTATATTTTGCAAATTTGATTCAAACCAATTCAAACAAATTCCTAAAATATTCTAGTGTCCACTACAGTGTTTTAAAACAGTAATAAACGAAGTTTTCAAAATAAAATATATTTCTCAATAAAACTTTATGTGCATAGCAAGGAGGACTTGCTTGCATAAAATAATAGAAATAGGGTTTGAAATCAATTCTTTTTAAAATAGTAGAATAATAGTTTATAAAATAATGATGGAGAGTATCATCCAATCATAGTTTTTGAAATGCAATATTCATAAATACTTTTGAAACTCATTCCTTTGCAAGCAAGCTTGCATGAGTTTGTATAAAATAAGAAGAAATAGTAATTTTGATATTTTAGTTTTCTCAAGGAAGTCCTTCATGAAATAATAGAAAGTTTTGTATAGTTTCCAATTAAGCTTCTCGATAATCTCAAAAAGTTTTAATTCCTGATGAAATTTCAATCGATGCACTTCAAACAAAAGCAAAAATTTCCCCCAAAATTTGATAAAATCTTCGGATGTTACAGACTACCACCCTTAAAAGAAATCTCGTCCCCGAGATTGGAGAGGCTAGAAAGAAAGTAGGTTTTGGGTTACTTAGGTGGCTACCGCCCTTAAAAGAAACTTTTGTAGGTAGTCCAGATATTTGGGCTTCATCCAGAAACACCTTGGTGTTGACTTGGCACTGGGTCACCCTTTGACTTGGCACTGGGTCATCCTTTGAACCCATAGTTAGTCTTCATCTTCATTTACAATAGGTGAGTGTCTATTCACAAATCCGGGCACCAACCTTCCTTATGGGGTTGTCTGAGGTAACCTTACCCTATTGTAGGGCTTTGCATCCGGCGGGGTAGTTGTTGAACTACTTTGGATACTGAGGAGTCACTCTTCGGTTCTATTGAACTACTTTGGACACTGAAGAGTCACTCTTTGGGTCAATCAGAGGACCACGCTGAGTTGTCTCCTCTTTGGGTCAATCAGAAGATCAAGCTGAGAGGGTACCCTCTCATCATCTCAACTTCCTTATTATCATCCTTAGAGATTCTTCATCTTATGGTTGCTTCCTTATACCATTCTGCTCTTCAATTTTCCATGATACCATTATGTTCTATCTCACTCTAGTAACCCTCCATGATAGTAGGATTTCTTCCTCTGGGATACCATTTTCTTCTAGTATCCTTCCTGGTTGTTGTACATCTTCCATTGCGAGGCTTCTTCAACAAAAAGCTTGAAGTTCATCTTTGTCGTGTTCCTACGTTTTGGCAGCATTTGCCTACTATAAGGGTATAATATGCTATCTTCCTAGGGTTAAGGTTTAACAACGTTGTCTTTCATAGGTGTGTCTCTCTAGGTTTGCAAAGCCAATGTTATGAGAGTGAATAATAAGAGTAGTAAGAATGGTGATCAATCCATTCTGCACCCAAATCATTACTCCATACATGGGTTATTAAACCTCGTATTCTAACTCTTGGTCAACCTCACTAGTTTTGTCAAAAGCTTTCTTGGATATGAAACCAATGTTCCAGATCCTATTTTTGAATTTTGAAAACAAAATCTATCATTCCTAGCTAGTGGTTTACGACAAACTCATGGCAATAATCTTTAAGTTGTAGATCCTTTGGTTTGCCATTTAAGGGTAATTAAAATCCTTTCCATTGCTCTACTTGTCCTTTCCATTGCTCTGTTTGCTCTTTCCATTGCTCTTTTTGTCCTTTCAACCTTCCTTGCATGAGGTGGTTTAATAATATTACTTCCACATTAGCTACACCTTGGGGTGTCTTCTTATTCTTTACGCGGTATCCTTCAGTCATCCTAGCTTACTGAAGTCTTGGGGTATCATCCTTTGTGCACCCTCTTGCGTAATGTTCTAGTCTCTTGTTCTTGCAACACTACCTCTTGTTGTTGTACTCTATATCCTTATCTCCAACTGAGGGTTATTGTTGTTGTTCTGTTGTTGAGAACACTTCGGTTTGGGTTTTTGGACATGTTTAGGTCTTAGCATAGATAAGGATTAGATAGAAGAGATCTAAAGAAGATTCCTACCCAAAAGTAGCAGATTTGTTTACAAGATAAATTCTCTTGATCTGCTGTGCAAACAATACCTAACAAGCAATATCTAACAAACATTCATCACATCAATCAAACTAGTTCTAAAACACACGGAAAGTATGATCATCCACAAGTTGGTATGACCATAACGTTTATTACACGTCGTCTCTTATTAAAATTACTAAATGGAAGTCCAACTAAACTTCTTGGTTCTCTTTCATACAGATCCTTTGTTCTGGTCCAGCTACTTCTGTAAATTGGAAATCTGTTCATCCTTGTTCTTGATGAGGTCTCCTTGGATACTAAGGTCAGATACCAACTTTTCCATGTCACTTTGAAGTTGGTTTATGGTTTCCTTCAATGTAGTAGTATCCTCCTTTTCTTCTTTGAGGTCCTGCTGAGTGTTGTGAAGTCTCCACTTGAGTCTTTCTCTGAGTTCCTTTATTGCTGACCAACCAGCACATCTTGCTGAGTCAAGGAATGATGGATACATCACGGAGTTGGTAAACATACAAAGTCCCATCTTCTTATGATCGTCTTCCTTGTTCTTGTATGGGTGAAGATTCCAAAGTCTCATCTTTTGTGGGTACAACTGCACCTATATTCTTGACCTTCATCCAACACGGGAAATCCTTTGTAAACAGCTTCTCCTTGCATTCCCATACTTAACATGAGATTCTTCAATGCTTTGGGAATTTCAGTCTCACACTTCAGGGTCATGATTATCACGGGCACTTAAATAGGCGACGCCGAATCCATCAAGAAAGGACCAGTGGGGTTGGTCATCTAAATAGAAAGAAAAGTTGTATAAAACAAATGAATGGGATAAGTCTTACAAGAGAGGTTCAGACTAAAAGTAGATAAATTTTATTTGGAAAACTGAAGAGAAGATTTTGTTGTAGAGGGAAGAATTCCTAAGGCTTCCTAGTCTATTCCAAACCTAGGGTCTCGATCCTACATGCAACACTATGCTCTGATACCATTCTGTAGCATCCTGCCTTATCAAAAGACAGAACTCCTGTGTATCTGTGCCATTCCCTGGATAAGTAGATAGCACCATAGTACAAAATATAGTAATCATTGCAATAGCATCAATATTACAACGTAAATCCAGTTACATAGGTATTCTACCTTACGAGTACACAGCATAAAGCATAGTAGCAATGAGCCTCCATCTTCGTCAAGTGCCACAGGCAGACATGTTGGAATGTAAGCTCGAGATCCTACTCCTGGTTCCGTATTCGAAAACAAAACCTACACGTTTGAATATGCAGCCCCAGAGGGGTCAGTACAACAACGTACTGGCAAATTACACATATCTGTGGCATTTGTGAAAAGACTAAACTATATGATATTTGGCTTGTGGATCTCAAAGGCTAATTTGCAGAAAGCCAATTTTATCCTACTACCTTTGCAAAATCCTTTTATCAAAATTTTAGTTTATAAGGGTCAAGATAACCCCCATACATTACATACTGGCCGGTATGTAGTTTCTGGGCGAAACTCAACAAAGTTGGAACAACCAGACAACCATACCTTTTTGGGGCATGAGCCTGAGCTCCTCTAAGGGTTTCTAGGCAAATTTTAAAGCATTCAGAAATGATGATGAGATTCTTCCGATCATTCCATGGCTAGAGACTCAATTGTCCATTCCGAAGACGCGGCTAATCGATTAGATTTTAACACCTTGCAAGGGTTGTGCACTTTCACCTTAAGAATTATTTTATCCCGAAGAATAAAATAATACAAGACCTTTCAGAAAAAGCATTCAACCAAACGGATCTGACCGTGCCCCCTATATTATGCTACCACCCTCTATCAGTACCCATGGTTGAACCCTTAATCATACTCAATCAAGACAGAGCCCATAATGTCATAAGGTTGCACTGGAAGTACATCTAAGCATGGAAGCCATTTTAAGCTCTTGAATCCTGTGTGGCAATCCCGAGTAGTATCCTGAGCTACACATCTGTACAAGCATGTGCCCCAGAACCCACCTACTCTGACCTCCTCTTATCAAACCACTCCACCCAGGTAGTTCATTTTAGTTGAAGTTGTTAATTTATTCACAAAACAACTTTGACAAGGTGGATATGGCATAGCATCATATTTTTCAAAGTATTTAGCATCCTATAAGGGTGGGTTCAGGGATAGCTACTCACTACTAGGATCTAGCACTTTGTAAACAGTTTGAACATTCCACCTATCATGCATACTACTGAAAATACTAATGCATAATAAAATAGGTAGAAGATATGTGTGTCACTTGCCTTTTTGAAGATTACGATCTCTCCATTTCTCTCAACTAAGCACATAGTTCTTCACACAAACTATAGCACGAAATAACATAACATAAACATACCATACAAACACAATTCAAACAAGACAAACAATTGAAAAGAGTTTGTTTAACAATTTAGATTATTGAGATGTTATGATAAGAAAGATATGGCAAAAGAATAGTGGATAGTGAGATATGGCTTAGAGAACTTAGTTGGGAAAGATCAACATGATTGGAGAGAATTGGCTAAACAAGACATAATTGATGAAGCCTTTATATGCTTTATTGAAGCACGGATGGGTTTCAGAATAGCTCATGTGAATTAGATCACATAGGTGTGGGATAGTGCAACAACAATACTATTGAATAGGTGTGACAACAATTATTCTTAAATAGCATACATTACACTTAGGTTTTGGGTAAAGATTCATGAAGCATTGAAGTACTCAACTAACTCATTTGCTAATTGAATAGTTCAACACAAGTGAACAAGTTTAAATAGGCATAGGATTGGGTATGAGTGATTGACATTTGAAAACATAGCTCAAATGGTTCATTGATCAACGTGATGTATAAACACATACTATGGTATGGGTTATAACAACACCACCTTAGCAAAACAAAATCTAAGATTGAGATGAATTCAAATTTTACTCAAGTAGCTCAAGTGCAATTTGAATAATTGTGAGCTATACAAGATGGACTTAGATAGATATGGTCTTGGGTCAAAGTAGTGTCAAGTTGGTATTGGTAGTTAGGAGTGATCATAGGATTTTACTAATGCAGAAAGAAACATTAGTTGAAAAAGGAATAGAATTAATTGATATAGGAAATACTCAAATTCTCATATTTGAATTTGAATAGTTGTGAAGTGGTTCAATAAAATATGGAAGTGATGCTACTGGATAGCTTGCCGTAAAATTAAGCCACTGCAATTGGAATCATTCAAAAATAGATTATAGAATTCAAATTATGACCAAAATGGTGATTTGAATAGATTTGAATGCACAAAGTGTGTGCACGTATCAAATTTGAATTTTCTTGATCCTATGATGTTCTACAAGTTGAGAGGATTCCAAAGACTACAAATTTGTAATTTTTGGACACTTTGTTCAAAAGAAATGAAATAAACTAGCTAATAGAAGAGTTTGATTAAATTTGAAATTTGATTCAAATTGAATACTGAAACTATGAAATATCATGGCACTACTGGATTCTACACATTCTGAGGATTCCATTGATATCTTATTTGCTATTTTTCGAGTTACAGAACAAAAGTTATGAATTTCCAAAGATTCAATTGAAATCTGATTTGAAAATCAAGTTTGAATCTGTTTTGAATCCGGAGCTGACACGTGGCGCATTTTAATTCATCCGTACCGGTTCGGACGGATCAGTGATTAGAGCCGTTAGATCTAAAGGGGAGTGGATGATCCAGATCTGCTGATACCTGTTCACTTAAGTGAACTAATCGGGTTCATCAGATCGAGATCCAACGGTGGAAAATAAAAAAGAGGAGGATCTAACCATTTCGTGTTAGGTTTCCGGGGAGGTCACCGGCGATGCGGCCAGACGTCGAGCTCTGGCGAAACCACAGGGGCTCCTGGATGATGACGATGACGCGACGGGCTCCAGGAGGATGAGGCAATCTCGTTCGTTTGATCGGCGGCTTCGGTTGCATCCAGATGAAGGAGAAGGAGGCGGCTGGAGATCGACGATGGCGCAGGGGTGCTTCGGGCGCTTGCGGTCTCGTCGTTCTGCTGCAAAACTTGGCGAGAAAAAGCGTTAGAGAGGGCGTCGAAGAAAGGGAAAAAAGGTTGGGAGGGGAATGGAGAGGCGGCGTTCTCCGATGGCGCCGAATTCGGCCGGAGATACCTGCAGGTTGGCAGCACTTCGTCGAGGGATTCCTCTGGACTGGGGGTTTCTCGAGCAAAGCAGGGAAAAGGAGGCGTGGGAGGGGCCGCTGGGCTTTATATAGCCGAGCGTTTCGTGCTGAGGGGGTTAGGGTTTTGGTGGCGGAGGAGATCGGGCGGCTCGGGTTGATCCCGTGCGTGGGCGGTGCTCTGCCCAGAGGTGGAAGGAGGAGCTAACAGGTGGGCCAGGGTCAGTGGCTGGAGAGAAGAGCTGGCGGGCGGGGCGCAGGCGTCAGCGGGAAAAAGGATACCAATTCGGGGCTGGGGCTCGTTGGGCCGTGGGCTCCATCGCGGACTGGGCTAGATGGGTTCCCTTCGGCCTTTTATTCTTTTTCCAATTTCTTTCTCCTTTTCTTTATTCTGATTTCTATTTGTTTCTTATATTTTGCAAATTTGATTCAAACCAATTCAAACAAATTCCTAAAATATTCTATTGTCCACTGCAGTGTTTTAAAACAGTAATAAACCAAGTTTTTAAAATAAAATATATTTCTCAATAAAACTTTATGTGCATGGCAAGGAGGACTTGCTTGCATAAAATAATAGAAATAGGGTTTGAAATCAATTCTTTTTAAAATAGTAGAATAATAGTTTATAAAATAATGATGGAGAGTGTCATCCAATCATAGTTTTTGAAATGCAATATTCGTAAATACTTTTGAAACTCATTCCTTTGCAAGCAAGCTTGCATGAGTTTGTATAAAATAAGAAGAAATAGTAATTTTGATATTTTAGTTTTCTCAAGGAAGTCCTTCATGAAATAATAGAAAGTTTTGTATAGTTTCCAATTAAGCTTCTAGATAATCTCAAAAAGTTTTAATTCCTTGTGAAATTTCAATGAATGCACTTCAAACAAAAGCAAAAATTTCCCCCAAAATTTGATAAAATCTAGGGATGTTACATCGCTTAACCACATCTTCACGAGCTTTGACTACAAAGGATCGTGATCACTCCTGTTGCTTGGTAAGAAAGGGTAAGAGCTTTGGTTTTTGCTTGACGGATTACGCGGTTTTCCACCAAATCATCCGCCATACATACACCGCTTTAGAGTTTTCTTTTTCTTCTGAGTCCTAACCATGCCAGGATCGGAGAAGAAAGATGACCCAGACCCGGAGACGATGACGAGCGCAGAGTTACACAGTCACTTTCCACAGCTCATGGGCAATCATGTGCAAGACATCGAAAAACGACATGCGACACTATGGAGAGGATCAATGGTCTTGAAACCTCTTTCGTGTAGCAGCTTGACACTCGATTCTAGGAGATGATGGCGCGTCTACCTCCACCATCGGCGGCTGCTCCCCAACCGCCGGCTCCCCAACCGGCTGCTGGCCAGCCGGCCGCTCCCCAGCCGGTCCAGCACAGGAGTGCCCGGCGTGTCCCGCGCAACGGGCCTCATGCCGCTGCAGGTGTTGCAATCCTGGATGAGCCTGCTGCTGATTACTATGGGGCGGATGACTACGCGGACGAGAACGAGGTGTCCGACGAGGTCGTCCGTGCGCCTATCACCCCCATGAACGATGCCATCAACGACCGCTGGTACGTGATGACGATCATATTGCTAAACTGAAATTAAATATTCCACCTTTTGAGGGACGTTACAATCCCGATGCGTATCTCTCTTGGGAATTAGAAGTAGAACAACATTTTACATGTTTAGCTTATCCGGAAGATAAACGTGTTACTGCTGCTACTTGTGAGTTCACTAGTTTTGCTTCTATATGGTGGTCTGAATATTGTCGCGCACATCTTACTAATCCACCTACTACTTGGGATGCTTTAAAACGTGCTATGCGTACTCGTTTTGTACCTCCATACTACCAACGTGATTTGCTCAAAAAGTTAGCTCGTTTAGAACAAGGCAAAATTCTGTAGAGGAATATTATCAGGAATTACAAACTGGCATGATTAGTTGTGATATAGAGGAAGATAATGCGGCCTTACTTGCTAGATTTTTCGGTGGGTTAAATAAAGAGATTCAAACAATTCTAGAATATAAGGAATATAATACTATCAACCCTTTATTTCATCTTGCTTGCAAAGCTGAATGTGAAGTGCAGGATAGGAGAGCTGCGGCAAGAACTAACTTTTCTGCAGGGCGTTCTTCTTCATGGGCACCAAGGATGCTGTATACATCGCATACTCCCGCACCTTCGCCTTCACCGACCACACCATCAAGACCTTCTAGTGCTCCAGCGCCACCATCAACAAGTGGTGCTCCCGCTGGTCCTGCCACAAGTTCTTCATCATCCATGGCGTCTACATGGAAGACAAGTAAAGTAAAATGTCACAAATGCACAGGACTTGGCCATTATGCACGTGAGTGTCCAACTGATCGGGTGATGGTTGTTCTTGAGGATAGAGGATACGATTCAGCTAGTGACTATGATGAGGATACTTTGGCTCTCATTGCACATGAGGAACAACAAGCTGCAGCACCTATCGTGGCAGATTCACAATATATGAGTGCGGAGGCTATTGAACAATATCCTACATTGGTGGCACAGCAAGTTTTGAGTGTCCAACTCACTCAGGCTGAACCAAATCAGTGCCATAATTTGTTCCATACCAAGGGAGTTGCCAAAGATCGATGTGTGCACATAATAATTGATGGAGGGAGCTGTAACAACTTGGCAAGTCTAGAGATGGTCGAGAAGCTATCTATTACTACCCGCCCTCATCCTCGGCCTTATTACATTCAATGGTTCAACAACATCGGCAAAGTTAAGGTAACACGTAGTGTTCATGTGCATTTTCTATTGCTGCATATGATGATTATGTTGAGTGTGATGTTGTTCGTGTGCAAGCATGCGCCCTTCTACTTGGTAGACCATGGCAATTTGATAGAAATTTTGTACACCATGGTGCAACAAATCAGTATACTTTTGTTCATAATGTTAAACCAATTGTGTTACTACCTATGTCTCCTGAGAGTATTTTAAAAGATGATCTTGCTAGAGCTAGTAGGACACACACTGAACAGAAAAAGATGAGCGAAAATCAGATTATTGCTAAGGAAATTATGCCTTCAAAAAGTACTACTAAACCTAGACCTCAACATGCTCATGAAATTCGTTTGAAGAGTACTTGTTTACTGGCTAGCAAAACTGATATTTCTGAGATAGATATACACACTACTAAATGTTATGCAATTATTTGCACAGATACCTTGTTTTCATTTGAGAATATGCCTCCTACTTTGCCACCTGCGGTTGCTAACATTTTGCAGGAGTATGAGGACATTTTTCCACAAGATGTAGCACCAGGATTACCTCCTATCAGAGGAATAGAGCATCAAATTGATTTAATTCCTGGTGCTTTGCTGCCTAACCGTGCACCGTATCGTACCAATCCTGAAGAGACAAAAGAGATTCAGTGACAAATACAAGAACTTCTCGACAAAGGTTATATTCGTGTGTCTCTTAGTCCATGTGTTGTTCCTATTATTTTGGTATCTAAGAAAGATGGTTCTTGGCGCTTGTGTACTGATTGTAGAGCTATCAATAATATTATGATTCGATGTCGCCATCATATTCCTCGATTAGATGATATGATTGATGAATTAAGTGGCTATACCATGTTCTCTAAAGTTGATTTACGTAGTGGATACCACCAAATTCGTATGAAACTAGGAGATGAATGGAAAACAGCACTTAAAACTAAGTTTGGATTATATGAGTGGTTAGTAATGCCTTTTGGTTTAACTAATGCACCCAGCACCTTCATGAGATTAATGAAGGAAGTTTTACGTGCTTTTATTGGCCGTTTTGTGGTGGTATACTTTGATGATATTCTCATACATAGCAAATCTTTAGAGGAACATTTGGAACATCTACGTGTTGTTTTTAATGCTTTACGTGATGCACGTTTGTTTGGTAACCTCACAAAGTGCACCTTTTGCACCGATCGAGTTGTGTTTCTTGGCTATGTTGTTACAGCGCAGGGTATTTCTAGTTGGCCGCAGCCTAAAGCGGTCACACAAGTGCGGAGTTTTCTTGGTCTCGCTGGATTTTATAGGCTCTTTGTGAAAGATTTTGGTTCCATTGCTGCGCCGCTGAATGAGCTGACAAAGAAAGATGTGCCCTTCACTTGGGGAGATGCACAGCAAGATGCTTTCCTGCTGCTGAAAGATAGGAGGCACATGGAGGAGGTTTAATGGGTTACTTTGGCGTAAAGAAGACGGAGGACGTACTTGCTGCACACTTTTTCTGGCCACGGATGCGTAGAGATGTTGAGAGATTTGTTGCTCGCTGCACTACATGTCAAAAAGCTAAGTCTCGCCTTAATCCTCATGGTTTATACATGCCTCTTCCTATTCCTAGTGTGCCTTGGGAAGATATTTCTATGGATTTCGTTTTGGGATTACCTCGCACACAAAAGGGGAGGGATAGTATTTTTGTGGTCATAGACAGATATTCTAAGATGGCACATTTTATACCTTGTCATAAGAGTGATGATGTTGCGCATATTGCTGATTTGTTCTTTTGTGAAATTGTGCGTTTGCATGGTGTGCCTAATACTATTGTTACTGATCGTGATACTAAATTTCTGAGCCATTTTTGGAGATGTTTACGGGCTAAGTTGGGGACTAAATTGTTGTTTAGTACTACGTGTCATCCCAAACTGATGGACAAACTAAAGTGGTAAATAGAACGTTATCTACTATGCTAAGGGCTGTTTTAAAGAAGAACTTAAAAATGTGGGAAGATTATTTACCTCATATAGAATTTGCTTACAATAGTTCACTGCATTCTACCACTAAATTGTGCCCTTTCAAAGTTGTGTATGGTTTTGTTCCTCGTGCACCTATTGATTTATTGCCTCTTCCATCTACGGTGCAACATAATTTTGATGCTACACAACGTGCTGAACATATTTTGAAACTACATCCAACTACTAAAGAAAACATAGAACACATGAATGCTAAATATAAAATTGCTGGAGATAAAGCAAGAAAGCATATTGTGTTTGATGTTGGTGATCTTGTTTGGTTGCATTTGCACAAATTGATGCCACGTTCTGCTGGTCCGTTTAAAGTGTTAGAAAAGTTGAATGATAATGCCTATAAACTTGAGCTTCCTGCAGAATTTGGTACGGTAAGTCCTACATTTAACATTGCAGATTTGAAGCCTTATTTTGGAGAGGAAGATGAGCTTTCGTCGAGGACAACTTCAATTCAAGAAGGGGAGGATGATGAGGACATCCCTACTGTTGATACAACCACTACACATCCTCATGTACAAGGACCTCTCACTAGAGCTCGTGCTAGGCAACTAAATTATCAGGTACTTCTATTTCTCAGAACCGTTCCTTATATACATGAGAATATGATGCTGCCTAAATCAGATGTACTTGTGTTACTTAGGAATGATGGATGTAGCATGGACGAGAGGGGCAAGCATTGGAGCATGGTCATCCATGGAGAGGGCAACAAGCATATGATCCAGGAAGAAGACGCTGCAAGTGGAGAATTCAGGACATTGAAGCAGCCATGAGCAAGGATGGATGCATGGACGAAATATTCAAGATTACAATTAGTAATTTTCGTCCATAGCCTTTTAAGGGTGCTGTGACACCTTATTTTATGGGCCAGACCCATGTATTTTCGAAGTGGACCACTTAGGGTTTTTTATGAGTCCGTATGTGAGGAGGAAAGCCCAACTAGGGCGTGTTTCGGCCACCCCTTCCAAGGTGGACGAAAATCCCTGCCTCTCCTCCTCATATACTCCCACCAAGCCGTCATTAGGATGGGGGTTTTGTTTATATTAAGTTTTAGCCATTGCTATACTTCACCATAGGCACGAGCGTCGTCGAGATCTCCTGTACTACACACTTGCAGAACCCCATGTTATCATCCCTCTGGGAGTAATACAATCTTCATATTCATCTGCAATTCAGATTGCTTAATCATTGTTCTTGCTTGTTCTTTGATTGCTTCCAGGAATAGACCGTCGTGGTTAGGTCGATCTCGTTCTAGCGTGGTCGATAGCCTCGGAAGTTGGTGTAGCGATTGCTAAGGCGCAACGTCTCGCACGTTCGTAGTCGGATCGTCAACGTCGACCTCCTCCACAAATCGTAGCTATCTGTCTCATCGAAAGATCGGGCAGCTTTACCGCATGAGGATAAATTGTAGGAGCTTTTCATGTTCTTGGATGAAGTAGCGAGTAGAGCAGTTGTTTTACCACACATCATATCCAGTCTGATCAGTGGTGTCCATATAGCAATAGTTGGAAATTATTTATCCCTCCGATTGCAAACTAAGATTGAAAGCTAGCAACCAATGATATGGGCACGAAGGAGGAGGTGAAGCCCAATTTTAGGACTCCACCAAGATGAGGGAAGATCGCTGCAGATTGGCACGCCAGGATGACCTATGATATGAAATAATTTAGTCTAAGGTTGTGTCAGCAATTTACATATCTGTTTATGTTATTCCGTATCCAGGTCATGTTATGGGCCACTTAGGTTTATTTGTGTTTTGGGTTTGGGCCTGTCCAAGCCCAACAGTTTTCTGGCCATCTATATAAGGAGGCCAGCCGTCCAGGGTTTAGGGAGTTCAGTTGTTTAGTCTAAAACTATCGTGTGCTCCACCGTGTATCATCCCTCCGGGGAAACGGCGCTGCCGTGTTATCTAATAAAGATTGCTGCAAGGGTTCTTGTGTTCATCAAGGATTATCAGGCTCAGGTTTGAGGCGTGGTGATCTTCATCATGTTGCTTGCTGGATTCGTTCCTCTTCTTCAGGTGACGTTCTTCGCGTTATTGGAAGATTTATATCCGGGTAGACTCGCTGTGAAAGATCGGGACAAAACTCAAGGATCATCGGCTTGATCCTTATGATGTGGTATCAGAGCCAGGTTGATCACATCGAGTATTTTCTGTTGATTCCTTGATATGCGGATTGTTCTTACCAGCAGTTTTCAGATCAGATCGGATTGTTCTTACTGGTGTGATCCTTCTCGAGCAGTTTTCAGATCGGTGGGTTTTTGATCGGCAAATTGGCAAGGTGGGATTGTCACATTGTTTTTGGCGAATTGTTCTGCGGAATCGGCGAGAAGTTGTTCGTCATCGGAGCTCTTAGATTGGCTGCCATTACTTCCTGTTCGCTGTAGGAGGTTTCGTCATCGTGAGATCCGATCGGAGGAGGAAAGGCAAGAAAAAAAAGAGAGTGCGGTGCCCTGCATATCCGATCAAGGGTAGCTCGTTCCATCAGATTCGATCGAAGCAATCGTTAGTATATAAAAAAATAGGGCATCACCCCGTGTACCCACACGTCTGACTGCAGTGGCAGTCTAGGGTCGAGCGAGGCTCGCACGTCCGCGCCCCGACAGGGACTTCGCCCGTGTTCCTGGCGCCGAGCACTGCGTCCACGCCTCGGTGCTTGGCCTCCAGCGGGCCGGCCCAGCTAGGAGCTACGTCACCCTAACGCCTGGCTGTTTGGCACCTCGTGTCGCTTTCTTCCCACCTAGCCTCAGACGGGGTCTGTCCTCTAGTGTGCACTGCTACCTGACGACTGACGCCGCCAGCCTTCGCGTCTACTTTCAGCTAAATATTTGGTTTCAGTTTTCAGCACTAGTATATACAAGATGGATTCTTTTTTGGGTGATTATTATGGCTACAGGTGGCACAAGGGCAAGAAATCTAGCGATATTTTCAATGATTATCTTGACCTGCTGGATGGTGTTTTAGCATATGATGAATATGAGATCAATTGGCAACTGACCAACGATGCAACAGCTGAAGAGTTTGAGTCATGGGAACATCATATGCTACAGGGTTTCTACAGATGTGCTACCTATGATAACAACATGAATGATTCTACACGCTTGGTTCTTGCAGACCGACGCGTGGATGATAGACTATACAGTTGGTGGCATAAAGCATTGCGGGAGAAGAGCATTACCTCTGCAACTTGGGCGAATTTTAGGAAATTTCTATGAGAGTGCTTCATATCTTCTAGTACCGTGGTTCCTTCTCCAAATCCCATGGTACCTATGGAAGTAATTAAGCAGCCACCCAAGGTTATGCATCGGCTCGCGGATGTTGGCAAGAGCATAGCTCCTATACCAAAGGTCGCAACAGCTGTGACTACTCCTGAGAAGTTGATAGTTGTTCCATTGCCGACAGTTAGCAAGGTGGCAGCCACGAATTCTGAATTGTCAGCGGTTGATGTTGTCAAGGCTGATGTTGTCAAGGATATCGTGGAGGGTTGTACCATTGAGTGGGCTGAATATGCAACTCAAAAGAGTACATGATGAGACTGGTATGACAGCGGATAGAGGCCAGCGATGGAATTTATTTCAAGTGCAGTGCATAATCAAAGGCAAAGCATGCAAGTTGATGATTGACAGTGGTAGTTACTGTAATGGCATTAGCAAGTCAGTTGTGGAGACTTTGGGTTTATCCACATGGCGTATTCCAAAACTGAGGCATGTTGAGTGGGTTAATAGCTGCGGTATGCTGAAGATTACTCACAAGGTGCGTGTGCCCTTTACAGTCGATGACTATGTTGATGAGGTGGAATGTGATGTGTTGCCATTGGAGGTGTGTGGGCTGTTACTTGGACGTCCATGGCAGTATGATCGCAATGCTATGCATGCTGGAAGAGCAAATACATATTCTTTTGTGCATGATGGCAAACAACAGACTTTGAAGCCTATGAGAGATGATCAAATCAAGTTCGATGTCGTATTGGTGGTTCGCAAGGAGAAGTTGCATAAAGCTAAGCCACAACCAGGGCTAGCTAAGGTGCAGCATGAGAAGCATGATGTGAAAAGCGTTAGTGGTGATATTGTTTCAGCCAAGCCTGTAGATGACAAGCCAGTTGTTCTTGTTAGTGACAAGCCGGTTGAAGTCAAGCCTCATATTGATGAAGGGAAGGATATGTCAGCATGTGTTCCATGTGTTCCATTTCCAGTTTCGTGTTGACATGGGTGTTCAGACTGATGACAGTGGTGTTGATTGTTTTCCGGTGCATACGGTGCCGCGGGTAGTCAGCCACAGTTTTGGTAGAACACCTCGGAGACGTTTTGTTGGAGCAGCAGTGTGTGTGCATACAGGCAAAGATGGACGTGTTCGTCAATTGTGTGGCCCAGGCATTACTACTTTGTAGGGTCGTGCTAAGAAGGTTCATGTTCAGCTGCAAAGAGCTCCATCAAGAGTTGAGAAGAAAAGGTGGTGACGCCTAAGTACAAGTTCATTTGGCGAAGAAAAGAGGTGCAACCACCCAAGGCTGTATCAAGTCGAGCAGGCCAAGAGGGAGGATGTGGTGAGGAAGGCAAGCAAGACTTGAAGACGGCGAATATGCGTGGTGCTATTGTTGATATTCCGCCACCCTTTCGAGCAGACCCTCACGCGTTGGGGACAACGCTTTTTGAAGGGGGGAGGATGATATGGGCACGAAGGAGGAGGTGAAGCCCAATTTCAGGACTCCACCAAGATGAGGGAAGCTCACTGCAGATAGGCACGCCAGGACGACCTACGATATGAAATAATTTAGTCTAAGGTTGTGTCAGCAATTTACATATATGTTTATGTTATTCCGTAGCCAGGTCATGTTATGGGCCACTTAGGTTTATTTGTGTTTTGGGTTTGGGCCTATCCAAGCCCAACAGTTTTCTGGCCATCTATATAAGGAGGCCAGCTATCTAGGGTTTAGGGAGTTCAGTTGTTTAGTCTAAAACTATCGTGTGCTCCACCGTGTATCATCCCTCCAGGGAAACGGCGCTGCCGTGTTATCTAATAAAGATTGCTGCGAGGGTTCTCGTGTTCATCAAGGATTATCAGGCTCAGGTTTGAGGCGTGGTGATCTTCATCACGTTGCTTGCTGGATTCGTTCCTCTTCTTCAGGTGACGTTCTTCGCGTTATTGGAAGATTTATATCCGGGTAAACTTGCTGTGAAAGATCGGGACAAAACTCAAGGATCATCGGCTTGATCCTTATCAACCAAACATTGCTTCTATAGCATCAACGTACCAGCACACTATCAATCATAAAAACATAGTCTGCTGCAGCACATGCGTAACAGACATCATCTGCTGCTGCGCACACCTGCCTCTTGCTGCTGCTGGCTACGGATAGCATCGGGGAGCTCGAGGGGCGACAGTGCCTACACTACATGCAGTTGTCTGAACTTGTCCAGAGTTATGGATTGAATTCTTGTTTGATGTGTGTGGACTGCCGACCTCGCCGGCGCCGGTCATGCGCAGGAGGTGTGGACTGCCGACCGCGCCGGCGCTAGTCATGCGCAGGAGGTGATACGTTGCAAACGTATCTATAATTTTTGATGCTCCATGCTTGTTTTACACCAATTGATATATGTTTTGTCTACACTTTGTGGCACTTTTATAATTTATTTGGACTAACCTACTAATAGTTGCAAAAGTGCACAATGTTCTTGTTTTACACTTTGATGTGTAGAAATTACCAAGAATACAAGTGGAAACCTTGTTGGAGTCAAATTGGGACTTTCCAGAAATTTGTGCTAGAACTGTTTTTCGAAGATGGTCACGTTATGGTTCAAGACGGCGTCAAACGGAAAACTCTTCAATTACAAAGTTGTAGGGAATTTCACGCCGAACGTTCTGGACATAAAATTCACCTGATTCCGAGTCCGGACGACCGAGATAAGCCCGCTCCATTGCGGCCCAAGATGGGGAGATGGGAATCCGAGAGACTATATAAAGGGAGGAACCCTAGCTCGTGGGGGACACCTCTACCCACGAATTTGCAGCCACCAGAGCCACATTTTCGCCTCCCCCATGGATCCCATCTCCATGGGGGAGGGCTCCCTTGAATCCATGAAGGAAGGGGGCTAAGGGGCGGCGCTCCCCCATGATGCCGACGGTGGGGGAGTCCCCCGCGCCGCCGCCGCCGCCGTCGGCGCCGCGCCCCTCGCTGCTCATCCCCGCCATCTTCACCGCTATCTCCATCACCAACTCCTCCTATTATGCAGTGGTTCATCCTTCCACACACCTCTGTACCGTCCTATGTAAACATGGTGTTTGATGCTATAATATTTATCCTATGATCTATGTCATGTTTGCATAGTTTATTTGTTCTTAGATTGATTTGTTGAATGTCTTTGGTTCATTAGAGTTGTATGTTGATATGGTACTGTCCTTTGGTGTCCATTATATTTATGTGCGCATGGATTAAACATCTTAGGGTTAGTAGTATGTGCAAAAGGAAGGGGGTAGTTCTGCCGGAGTGACAGAAACCTGAGGACGCGAACCAGAACGTTATACATATGGGAGTAAGAGGACCATTAGCTTAAGGCTATGGTTGGGAAAACCTTAATGCATTGTTAGTAGTTACGGATGTTTGCTAACAATCCAATCATAAGTACTTGTAATCCCAAGTAGCGGAGCGCATGTAGATTTAGCCTCTCCCACATAGAAAACTGCATTGAAGACAATGAACTTGATATCTTCACTAGTTAATCTTGGACAAAGCCATCAAAGTTACCACCACTATTCCACACTCATGGTACTGTTATTTTATGTTTGCTTAGTATATTTTACTGCTGCAGCACTAACATTTACTTTCTTGTATTTATTATCTTGCAAAGCTATCTCTCATACCCGTATTGTTGCACTAGTTTTATTTCCTAGATAATGCAAACGTCTAGTGTGCGTAGAGTTGTATCAGTGGTTGATAGAACTTGAGAGAACATTTATCCTACCTTTAGCTCCTCGTTGGGTTCGACACTCTTACTTATCGAAAAGGCTACACACGATCCCCTATACTTGTGGGATATCAAGACCTTTTCTGGCGCCGTTGCCGAGGAGCAATAGCGTGTGGGTGAATATTCTTGTGTGCACTTGTTTGCTTTATCTCTAAGTAGTTGTTTACTTTCAGTTTTAAGTTGTTCTCTATCTTTGTATGGATAGGGAATGCAAATTACAAAAAAAAATTAGTTGTACTTGTTACCTAAAAATGTTTTTAAAAAGGAAAGTGATTGGAAAGATGAGTAATCGTTAAGTGGGGGTCGACCTTGAACACTTGTGTTCATGCCTATGAAACCAAAACAAATCTTTCCATGGAAGCTTTTCAGTTAAAAACTTGTATATATTGTATATATTGTACATATTCCTCTGTACCATAAAAGTAAAGTGATAATTGTAGTTCCTAGTTACTTGGAAGTTGATAGTTTTGCTTTGCTGACCAAAAACAGATTTTCTGTGCTTCACCATATAAAATGTTTAAAATCACCAGAACGTGATATTGACCTGAAATTTCTTGAGTGCAAATTAATGCTTATTATCTTTGTTTCATTAGACTAACTTTTTCTGATTTAAGTTACGTAGCTATCTCAAAAAATTCGATTTTCACCGACTGTTCTGTTTAGACAGATTTCTATGCTTCACTATAAAAAATCGTGAAAAATCTCAGAATAGTATTTTGATCTGAAATTTTTTGTGCATAAACCTGAGATTATGATCTGTCTTTCTTTAGTTTGGAGTTTTTTGATTTGAGCTACCTAACTATCTCGTTGAGTGTCATCTTTACAGACTATTCAGTTTTGACAGATTTCTTAGTTTATTCAATATTGTACTTGGTGTTATTAGTTTCATTAGTTTTTCGACGGACGACGGAAATCATGAATACCTTAGTATATATAGTGGCTAATGTTGAGTTTAGATTATGAAACTTGTCAATGCTTGAACATGACTGGATTTTACTTAATGAGTACTAACCCTACTAATGAGTTTTGTGAAGTTTTATGTGGATGTAGCTTATAAGTTCTAATCAATATGGTGATATGAGATGAACAAGAAGACAGAAGAGCTCAAGATTGAGGATGTTTAGGTGCATCCCAAGAACATTTCCAAGAAGATACAATCATCTAAGCTTGGGGATGCCCGAGTCATCCCCCTATTCATCAACTAACCTGAGGTTGTCTCTTTCATACTCTATATTACGCATCCACATGATATGTATTGTGTTAACTTGTATATTAATTGCTTTTATATGTCTTGGTTTTATCTTCTTTAGTTTTATTAGGCTTTTTATTTTGTTTTTATTGCTTCTTTACTTTCACTTATAAATTGAAAACAACAAAAATAGTTCCTATTGTTTTGCTTCTTTGTTTGGTTCTCTATTTTGTGCCTAGCTCAAAGGCGTTAAAGAAAAGCATTCCTGGGAGATAACCCATTGTTTTATTTTTAGTACTTTTTCTTTTATTTGAGTCATTAATACTGTAATAACCGCTCCTTATCCTTTTTATTCCATTGTTGTGCCAAGAGAAGCCTCTAATTCGAGTGAGGTAAGATTTGGAGATGTTGCTGTCCTGAAACAGATTTTCGTACTGTACTGTAAAATTCGTGAAAAATCTCTGAAAATCTTTTGGACCTGCGATTTCTTGTGCTTATTCCTCAGGTTATATCCAAACTTTCATTAGTTCAACACTTTTTGATTTGAGCAACAGAAAACCCCTTTAAAAATTGACCTTTGTCAGCTATTCTGTTTTGACAGATTTCTGCCACTATTCGTTGTTGCCTCTCGAACGCTTTCTTTTTTAGTTCTTTTGATCACGAAACTTTTGGGGAAGTTGCTACAGTAGTATATGCTTTATATTTGGTGATTTTGAGTTGAAACCTGAAGCAAAAGAGGTTGATTCATTGTTATGCTTACACTAATGTTGCTAATAGAATTGTGTTGAGTTTTGTATGAAGGAAGTTTTCAAGTGTAGAGATTGGAGAATGATGAGATGAGTTGAAGAATGGACAAAATCTCAAGCTTGGGGATGCCCATGCAACCCCCAAGAAATATCCAAGAAGTACAAGCGTCAAAGCTTGGGGATGCCCCCGAGGCACCCCTTCTTCATCGGCAAAAATCAGGTCACCTTTCAAGACACTATATTTTTATTGCTTCATGCACTATGCATTTTTCTTGGAGCGTTAGTTGTTTTAGTTTTCAGTTTAGTTTAGTTTAGTTTGCTACAATAAATGGTTGGACCCTAACAAATTTCTTTTGAAGGAGATGTACTCGTTTTCATTTGCCAAGAACACTCAGTTTTTCACTCTTATCGTTCAACGAGTGTTCTTCTTTTTCTGCTACTGCGTTTAGTTTTCAGTTTTCGCCTTGATTTCTGTTCAGATCTTCTTATATCTTTTTATCAAGGTGTATTTTTGCCTCTGGACCATATTGGTTTTCATCAATAGAGTTGAGTTAAAAAAGTTCAAATGGTGTTGGAAAAGAGAAAAAGATTTATGCAAAAAAGTGGTATAAAAAGGAGCTTGTTTAGACTGCGGCTTAGACTTTTGCATGTCATGCTTGATGTCTTTTTGATAGTATGCTTAGTGATTTTTGCTGTAGCATGACTTGTCTCAAATGACTGAGATTGCTTAATGAGCCTTTGAAAAAATCATGCGTTGTTTTTATTATTTGGAAGCATTATTTTGGTTTTCTCCTTGATGCTTTATTTGGGTTGACTTGGCGCATACTCACACATGTTAGACTCATACAAAGTCGCCGTAAGCCTTTATGATCATTTAGTTTTTTACTTTTGATGCCATCTTATGCTTCTTTTAATATTGCTTTGTCGCTTTGCATGATTATGGCCGTTATTGCTCTCTTAGTTGGTCGCTCCCAGTATTTTGCTCGCCCTCATTTTGTACTGAGTATGAGCTCTACTCGTGCATCCAACTCCCAAAAACCAAGTTATTCCAACGTGTCCACTATAGATTCCTATACATAGTATTTGCAAGCCATTCCAAGTAAATTTTCATGTGCTACCTTTTAAAAAAACATTCAAAACACTTCTCGTTTTGTGACACTGTTTTCAGCTCATGGGGACGTAGTGGTCGGATTTGCTATCTTCCATATTGCTAAATTCCAAAAAAAAAGAAAAAAAAAGAAAAAAGGGCACTCCCCCATGGTATGTGAATGTTGGTGGACACCCGATGGAATCGGTTAGCCATGGTTTGTGAAAGGAAAAAAGGTGGGGAGGAGTGCCAAGCTTTATAAAAGAGCACCAAAGTGCCAATCCCTCTCTCAAAAACTTGCTTACTTTTTATATGGAAGATAGTAAGAACCCCATTGCTAGCCGTTAACAAAGACAACCACCTCTCAAAACCCAGTTTTTATCTCTCTGTTTTACAAATGAAAAGCTCTAGCACATGTTTAATCACTGCTTCCCTCTGCGAAGGACCTTTCTTTACTTTTATGTTGAGTCTCCACCTTCTACCATTATGCACCATCTAAGAGAGCATAGTTGTCATTCTGAGTTTAATATGCATAGTCCCAAAGTTTATCATTGATTGATTTATGATTATGGTTTCACTTATTCTTAAATTATTTGTATCTAGTCGCCCTTTTAAACTTGAAGGTGTCCTATGCATTTATGTTTTGCTATTCCATGAAGGACAAGCTGAAAACTACTTGTTATGTTTTTCCATATGATTTGAATACACGTTTGACTTTTATTGTTTCATTATTCATGATCTTTTGTTTGTGTTTCTTTTCATGTTATAACATGGTTGCTAAGTTTTTATTGTCAAGATTATATCTCTTATGCCCATGTTTTAAGTTCTTTGATCCCAGCACTCAATGCTTTACTTAGATGATCAAGATTGTGATGGTGCATGTCACCTCAAAAATTATTCTTTTGTTATCACTTACCTACTCGAGGACGAGCAGGAGTTAAGCTTGGGGATGTTGATACGTTGCAAACGTATCTATAATTTTTGATGCTCCATGCTTGTTTTACACCAATTGATATATGTTTTGTCTACACTTTGTGGCACTTTTATAATTTATTTGGACTAACCTACTAATAGTTGCAAAAGTGCACAATGTTCTTGTTTTACACTTTGATGTGTAGGAATTACCAAGAATACAAGTGGAAACCTTGTTGGAGTCAAATTGAGACTTTCCAGAAATTTGTGCTAGAACTGTTTTTCGAAGATGGTCACGTTATGGGTCGAAGACGGCGTCAAACGGAAAACTCTTCAATTATAAAGTTGTAGGGAATTTCACGGTGAACGATCTGGACATAAAATTCACCTGATTACGAGTCCAGACGACCGAGATAAGCCCGCTCCACTGCGGCCCAAGATGGGGAGACGGGAATCCGAGAGACTATATAAAGGGAGGAACCCTAGCTCGTGGGGGACACCTCTACCCACGAATTTGTAGCCACCAGAGCCACGTTTTCGCCTCCCCCATGGATCCCATCTCCATGGGGGAGGGCTCCCTTTAATCCATGAAGGAAGGGGGCTAAGGGGCGGCGCTCCCCCATGATGCCGGCGGCGGGGGAGTCTCCCGCGCCGCCGCCGGCGCCGTCGCCGCCGCGCCATCCGCGCCCCTCGCTGCTCATCCCCGCCATCTTCACCGCTATCTCCATCACCAACTCCTCCTATTATGCAATGGTTCATCCTTCCACACACCTCTGTACCGTCCTATGTAAACATGGTGTTTAATGCTATAATATTTATCCTATGATCTATGTCATGTTTGCATAGTTTATTTGTTCTTAGATTGATTTGTTGAATGTTTTTGGTTCATTAGAGTTGTATGTTGATATGGTACTGTCCTTTGGTGTCCATTATATTTATGTGCGCATGGATTAAACATTTTAGGGTTAGTAGTATGTGCAAAAGGAAGGGGGTAGTTCTGCCGGAGTGACAGAAACCTGAGGACGCGAACCGGAACGTTATACGTATGGGAGTAAGAGGACCATTAGCTTAAGGCTATGGTTGGGAAAACCTTAATGCATTGTTAGTAGTTACGGATGTTTGCTAACAATCCAATCATAAGTACTTGTAATCCCAAGTAGCGGAGCGCATGTAGATTTAGCCTCTCCCACATAGAAAACTGCATCGAAGACAATGAACTTGATATCTTCACTAGTTAATCTTGGACAAAGCCACCACAATTACCACCACTATTCCACACTCATGGTACTGTTATTTTATGTTTGCTTAGTATATCTGATTGCTGCAGCACTAACATTTACTTTCTTGTATTTATTATCTTGCAAAGCTATCTCTCATACCCGTATTGTTGCACTAGTTTTATTTCCTAGATAATGCAAACGTCTAGTGTGCGTAGAGTTGTATCAGTGGTTGATAGAACTTGAGAGAACATTTATCCTACCTTTAGCTCCTCGTTGGGTTCGACACTCTTACTTATCGAAAAGGCTACACACGATCCCCTATACTTGTGGGATATCAAGACCTTTTCTGGCGCCGTTGCCGGGGAGCAATAGCGTGTGGGTGAATATTCTTGTGTGCACTTGTTTGCTTTATCTCTAAGTAGTTGTTTACTTTCAGTTTTAAGTTGTTCTCTATCTTTGTATGGATAGGGAATGCAAATTACAAAAAAAAATTAGTTGTACTTGTTACCTAAAAACGTTTTTAAAAAGGAAAGTGATTGGAAAGATGAGTAATCGTTAAGTGGGGGTCGACCTTGAACACTTGTGTTCATGCCTATGAAACCAAAACAAATCTTCCCATGGAAGCTTTTCAGTTAAAAACTTGTATATATTGTATATATTGTACATATTCCTCTGTACCATAAAAGTAAAGTGATAATTGTAGTTCCTCGCCGGAAGCTTTTCAGTTAAAAACAAATCTTCCCATGGAAGCTTTTCAGTTAAAAACATAGTCTGCTGCAGCACATGCGTAACAGACATCATCTGCTGCTGCGCACACCTGCCTCTTGCTGCTGCTGGCTACGGATAGCATCGGGGAGCTCGAGGGGCGACAGTGCCTACACTACATGCAGTTGTCTGAACTTGTCCAGAGTTATGGATTGAATTCTTGTTTGATGTGTGTGGACTGCCGACCTCGCCGGCGCCGGTCATGCGCAGGAGGTGTGGACTGCCGACCGCGCCGGCGCTAGTCATGCGCAGGAGGTGATACGTTGCAAACGTATCTATAATTTTTGATGCTCCATGCTTGTTTTACACCAATTGATATATGTTTTGTCTACACTTTGTGGCACTTTTATAATTTATTTGGACTAACCTACTAATAGTTGCAAAAGTGCACAATGTTCTTGTTTTACACTTTGATGTGTAGAAATTACCAAGAATACAAGTGGAAACCTTGTTGGAGTCAAATTGGGACTTTCCAGAAATTTGTGCTAGAACTGTTTTTCGAAGATGGTCACGTTATGGTTCAAGACGGCGTCAAACGGAAAAGTCTTCAATTACAAAGTTGTAGGGAATTTCACGCCGAACGTTCTGGACATAAAATTCACCTGATTCCGAGTCCGGACGACCGAGATAAGCCCGCTCCATTGCGACCCAAGATGGGGAGATGGGAATCCGAGAGACTATATAAAGGGAGGAACCCTAGCTCGTGGGGGACACCTCTACCCACGAATTTGCAGCCACCAGAGCCACATTTTCGCCTCCCCCATGGATCCCATCTCCATGGGGGAGGGCTCCCTTGAATCCATGAAGGAAGGGGGCTAAGGGGCGGCGCTCCCCCATGATGCCGACGGTGGGGGAGTCCCCCGCGCCGCCGCCGCCGCCGTCGGCGCCGCGCCCCTCGCTGCTCATCCCCGCCATCTTCACCGCTATCTCCATCACCAACTCCTCCTATTATGCAGTGGTTCATCCTTCCACACACCTCTGTACCGTCCTATGTAAACATGGTGTTTGATGCTATAATATTTATCCTATGATCTATGTCATGTTTGCATAGTTTATTTGTTCTTAGATTGATTTGTTGAATGTCTTTGGTTCATTAGAGTTGTATGTTGATATGGTACTGTCCTTTGGTGTCCATTATATTTATGTGCGCATGGATTAAACATCTTAGGGTTAGTAGTATGTGCAAAAGGAAGGGGGTAGTTCTGCCGGAGTGACAGAAACCTGAGGACGCGAACCAGAACGTTATACATATGGGAGTAAGAGGACCATTAGCTTAAGGCTATGGTTGGGAAAACCTTAATGCATTGTTAGTAGTTACGGATGTTTGCTAACAATCCAATCATAAGTACTTGTAATCCCAAGTAGCGGAGCGCATGTAGATTTAGCCTCTCCCACATAGAAAACTGCATTGAAGACAATGAACTTGATATCTTCACTAGTTAATCTTGGACAAAGCCATCAAAGTTACCACCACTATTCCACACTCATGGTACTGTTATTTTATGTTTGCTTAGTATATTTTACTGCTGCAGCACTAACATTTACTTTCTTGTATTTATTATCTTGCAAAGCTATCTCTCATACCCGTATTGTTGCACTAGTTTTATTTCCTAGATAATGCAAACGTCTAGTGTGCGTAGAGTTGTATCAGTGGTTGATAGAACTTGAGAGAACATTTATCCTACCTTTAGCTCCTCGTTGGGTTCGACACTCTTACTTATCGAAAAGGCTACACACGATCCCCTATACTTGTGGGATATCAGGAGGCTCCAGAATCAGGGAGTGATGAAAGAGATCGACAAGAGGGACAGCCGCTGAGATGCGAACTGGGATCATGCCGATGCGGCCAAGAGGCGGTGGCAGTGACGGACTACCGCAGCTTCCTTGACTCCATGAAAATTGACGAGATTTTCTCCATGACTGATGTATAGCGATCGGAAAAGCTTTCTCCACTTATGCGGCCGAGAGGCCGTGGCGGTGACGGACTCCCGCAGCTTCCTTGACTCCATGAAAATTGACGAGATTTTCTCCATGACTGATGTATAATGATTGGAGAAGCTTTCTCCACTTATGGACGACGAACCGTCGCTCCCTGCCGACAGAAATCTTGGCGAGATCTTGGGTTCGATTTGGTGGAACTTTTTATTAGGTTTCTAGGAGTAGAGGAGCTCTATATGGGTAGATTTTCGTGGGAAGAGGGAATGAATTAAATGAACCGATCTCTAGGTATTCAATTCGAGAGGAATCGAGTTCCACACAAACTCCTTCTGGCTCGATAGATACGGGAAGAAAGAGAAAAGAAAATCGTAGGAGATGGGCTGGTGTTGGGCCGGTTCAAACGATTGTCCCGACATGTGCGTGCGGGGTGATGACAGAACAAAGCGTTTTCTACTTACCAATTGCAGGGAGTAATACGGCGATTGATGGGAGTAAGGATAGCAATGGGCAGGGTAGAGCAATACCATACCCATGCCCGTATAGTTGATGGGTATAAAATTCCACCTGTATCCGTGCCCACGGGTATAAATCTTAACCCATACCCATATCCGACGGGTTACCCATACCCATTGGGTCCTCAACGGGTGGATCAAATACTACACAAGTTACTCACTATTTTACTTTTATCGATAATACATTGGAGGCTAGAACGTGGCATTTTGATCTCCTTATTGTGGGGAGACATGTGGATCATGAAAAATGCACAATTACTAGAGTAATTGGGGGGCGGGGTGTGGAATGCCCAACTCCTTAAACCTCTATTGAACAACACTACTAGGATACTCTAGATTCACATGTTAGTACAAATGGGTAGGGTATGGGTATACCCGCGGGTAAAAGTCTATACCCGTGTCCTACCCATGACTTAATGGGTAGGGTATGGGTACCACCCGTGGATATAAAAGTGTGCCCTATTTTGATTTTGTGCATTTCTTTGAGGTTTTTGATCATGTTCTTGTGAGTCTTTTGATTTGTGATCAATTTGGAATCCCTTGAATATCTTGAGTTTGTGTTGCATTTTTGAGAACCATTCCACTCTTGGACAAATCCTTGAAATTGACGCATCTAAGTTGAAGAAAGTTCAAAGGAGGGACGTTTTTCTGCAAAACAGTCGGCGGCACCAGCCACCCAGCGCAGGGGCCGGCGAGCACCGGGTATGCACCGGAAACCTATTTTGAATAGGTTTCTGGCGCATGACCGGCGGACACTAGGCTTTAGCACCGGGTGGTCCGATGCAGCGCTCGGTCACACCGGGCTAGCACTGAGGAACCGCGCGCAGGGGCCCAACTGACCGAACTCTAATCGGGTGGCCAGCTCGTGGCCCGGTGCCACCGACTTATCACCGGGTGGCAGATTCCGAGTATAAATTCTAAGGTCGGGGGTTGCCCTAGCCATTTGCTTTCTTCTTCCCCAACTGCCCCAACCTCCATGGCCACCGCCTCTTCCTCCTCATCAAGATCTAGGTCGTTTCCACCAATATATTTCCCTCAAATTCAACACATTGATAGATCGGGCTCTTTGGAAGATTTCTACCGAAGAGTTCATCATTTCTCGCTCCGATTTTAGAGATCGTGGGAATCCACCCTCCAAGAGACCTCCATAGAAGTTCCTCTCCGCCAAGTAACGGCAAGGAGAGCGATGTCTTTGGGTAATTTTTTCTTTCTCCCTCTCAAATCCATTCTTTCTTGTGATACACCATATGAGGATTTGAGATCTAGGGTTAGAACTTTTCGCAATTGGAGGTCACTCTCTTCACCCCATGGCCTCTATTCTTGTTATAACTAGTTGTAGTACTAGTTTTTGAGCATCATAGTCGATTTCGTTGGAATAGCAAAAATCTTGCATGCTTTAGGGTTAATCCGGTGGGACCCTGGTGTTCACCGGCCCTGGCATTGGCTGGTCTGGCGTAGTGCCCAGCGCGCACCGTATCCAAACCGGCGGCCTGGCACTAGTGCCGACGCACGCCGGCGGCCCGGTGCAGTGCCCGATCACACCAGATTCCCTGCTCCTAAGCACGCAACATGATAAATAGATTGTATATAGAGCGAAACAAAAGGGAATTGTACTTGAATGATACTACCAGTGCTTTGATCAATGATTTGAAGTTCTCCAAGTATCAGCTCCAAGCAAAGTAAGATAAAAGTAATTAGTGTGGCCACCTTTGGAAGAACCAGATTGCAAACAAAATGACAATCACCTGTGAACAACCATATTGTGCATAATGGAAATTACCTGCATAATGAAATGAGAAATTTCAACAAGGATATCCTAAAGATATAGTCAAAGCAATGGCACAAAGTTAGTTATGATCTTAGGGTCCTATCATAAAATATGTCATTGCTCTAATCATTGGCCAACAAAGATAGTGCCACAGAAAATCAAGCAATTCAACTACCATGTGCCTTATGTAGCCAAGCACATCAGAAATAAACTGGGGATTTACAGTAGTTCTTTCTCGACACTGAACAAAGCTCATCTTGTTGGTAGAATCATTTAAGATACTCTGCATAATGATATGGCCACTCATAAACACATATGGATTCAACATGATAAACAAATTGTAAATATAGCAAAACAAAAGGGATATGTACTTTTAAGATCATAGTAGCGGTTCACTCTATGATTTTGTTAAAAACAATTAGTCTTGCAGCTTTTGAAGAATCAGATTGCACAAACAAATGTTATCTGAGCATCCTGACAAGTTTAAACGTTGCCCAGCTACTGAAGGTAGCATTGTCTTACTCAGCAGCCAAAGTACAAGATCATAAGAAAAACAAGCAAGTGAACTATTATGCTAATGATGTTAAAAATCAAGATAGAAAATGGATGAATGACAACCAAATAATTTTGTTCCACGAATAAACTCCAGACCATTTCAAGATGGGTATCCTAGAGATAGAGCCCATCCTCTTAGGCCAACTCAGATAATGCCTCATGTTATATGTTGATCCAAATTCTACAAAGTAAAGGCCAACTTCTGACGAGCGGAGCGAGGCCGGTCGCCAGAGGCTTGGGCCAAGTGGGCTACATATGGCCACTCGTAAGCACACAACATAATAAATAGATTGTATATTGAGCAAAACAAAAGGGTAATGTACTTGAAAGATATTACCAGTGCTACACACTTCGATTTCAAGTTTTCCAGGTGTCAGCTCCAAGCAAAGTAAGAGAAACTGATTAGTGTTGCCAGCTCTTGCAGAACCAGATTGCAAACAAATTAGCTGCATAATGAAATGAGAAATTACAACATGGATATTCTGAACATATAGTCAGAGGAATGGCACAAAATTACTTATTGCTCTAATCATCGGCCAACAATGACAGTACCACAGACAATCAAGAAATTCAACTATCATGTGCCTTGTGTCGGTAAGCACATCAAAATTAATCTGGGGACTTATAGTAGATCTTTGTCGAGTCTGAATGCAGGTCATCTTGTTGGTGATACATTCATTTAAGATGGTCGGCACAATGGTTTGGCCACTCATCAGCACACAACATGAAAAACAGATTGTATATAGAGTGAAACAGAAGGGAAACATACTTGAAAGACACTACCAGTGCTTCACTTTACGATTTCAAGTTTTCCAGGTATCATATGGGGGATGTAGGGTTTGTAGGCGAGTTAGGATTTAGGCTGGATTTGAGAAATTTTCAACATGGATATCCTATAGATGTAGTCACAGGAATGGCAGAGTAACTTATGATCTCAATATATGTGGGGACCAATCGTAAATTATGTCACTGCTCTAATCATCGGCCAACATAGACAGAGCCACATAAAATCAAGCAATTCAACTACCATGTGCCTTATGTAGCTAAGCACATCAGAATTAAAATGGGGACTTGCAGTAGCTCTTTGTCGACCCTGATATGGCCACTCGTAAACATATATGGATTCAACAGGATAAATAGATTGCAAAATATAGCAAAATAAAAGGGAAATGTACTTGAGAGATCATAGCAGTTCACTCGACAACTTAAGTATTCCAGATGTGAGCTCCATGCAAAGTAAGAGAAAACAATTAGTCTTGCAGCTTCTCAAGAATCAGACTGCACACACACAAATGTTATGGAACAACCTGACGAGCTTAAACATGTTCTAGAGGATAGTTGAAAGATAGCAGATTGGAAATAATAGCAAGTAGTAACAATCGTAGATTAGGATGAACCAGGTATGTAAAATATATAATGGCAACGTTCGAAGAGCAGGAAATGAGAACTGACATGATTAGTGACTAAGAATTTGCCATGGACAACACAATATCAGGATATTTCGTACTGGAAGCTAAGAATGAACAAGATAGAAAACATATTGGCACCACATGTGAGCGTGTAGAGCAGGGAATGCTATCCAATATGTTCAGTGACCTCAAATTTACCATGAACTAGAACTACAGAACAGCACAAGCAATGGCTTGCTAAGCACAGAGTAGCACAAAGAACTGAACATGCACAATGACTTGGTATGTGTATGTAGCAAGAATACAGATATACAGTTTGATGAGGACATCCCTACTGTTGATACAACCACTACACATCCTCATGTACAAGGACCTCTCACTAGAGCTCATGCTAGGCAACTAAATTATCAGGTACTTTCGTTTCTTGGAACCGTTCCTAATATACATGAGGATATGATGCTGCCTAAATCAGATGTACTTGTGTTACTTAGGAATTATGGACTTAGCATGGATGAGAGGGACACGCATTGGAGCATGGTCATCCATGGAGAGGGCAACAAGCATATGATCCAGGAAGAAGACGCTGCAAGTGGAGAATTCAGGACATTGAAGCAGCCATGAGCAAGGATGGATGCATGGACGAAATATTCAAGATTACAATTAGTAATTTTCATCCATAGCCTTTAAGGGTGCTGCGACACCTTATTTTATGGGCCAGACCCATGTATTTTCGAAGTGGATCACTTAGGGTTCTTTATGAGTCCGTATGTGAGGAGGAAAGCCCAACTAGGGCCTGTTTCGGCCACCCCTACCAGGGTGGACGAAAATCCCTACCTCTCCTCCTCATATACTCCCACCCAGCCGTCATTAGGACTTGGGTTTGTTTAGATTAAGTTTTAGCCATTGCTATACTTCACCATAGGCACGAGCGTCGTCGAGACCTCCTGTACTACGCACTTGCAGAACCCCACATTATCATCCCTTTGGGAGTAATACAATCTTCATATTCATCTGCAATTCTGATTGCTTAATCATTGTTCTTGCTTGTTCTTCGATTGCTCACAGGAATAGACCCTCGTGGTCAGGTCGATCTCGCTCCCGCGTGGTCGATAGCCTCGGAAGTTGGTGTAGCGATTGCTAAGGCGCAATGTCTCACACGTTCGTAGTCGGATCGTCAATGTCGACCTCCACCCCAAATCGTAGCTATCTGTCTCATCGAAAGATTGGGCACCTTTACCCTATCACAGTTCACTAGGAACAAGCTTGAACCTGCTATATTGCTAACAAAAATCACGCAAAGAGATCAGGTATACCTAGGTCGAGGAGCCATCTAATCATCCTCGGCGTTGTGGACATGAGCATGGGTGAAGCAGATCTTGTGAAGCGCGTCAGTTCTGTGTACAAGGAAGTCGATGAAGTAGATCATGTGCGATGGATGTTGGTGAAGCGGCTCCGGCGGTAGCAGTCGGTGGCGAGGAAGGAGATCTGGGCGGTAGATCGGCTTCGGCGCAGCGGTGCACTTGAGCGTCGGTGAAGTAGATTCGGTGCAGGGCTCGCCAGGAATGGCGAAGCTGGTCAAGTGAGGTGGACCAGGGATCATATGGACTAGATCCGGTACGGTGAAGCGACTCAGATACGGTGGACGAGACCGAAGTTGTATGTGGCTCCGGCGGTAGGAGTATATAGTTTTCACGGTGTGCGGTGTAGGGCTGAGGGCAGGTAAGTGCGGTGAGGCTGTTCCGACGAGGCAGCTGGGGAGGTGGGAGAGGGGCTTGGTGCTCGGAGGAAGTCCGGGGAAAGAGGCTTGCCAAAGGTAAACGAAAAAGCCCTAGAGATGAAGGTGCAGGGGTGCGTCGTGCAGGGCGGTGAACGGGAAGAGTTACGAACAAACCCCTCAGCACAAAGCCATTGGGTCATATGTAGCATGGATAAAAGAGGAATTTCACATCCACATCATAGATTTTGAAACTCGGGGCGCGAAATATTTCGTTTTTGGCGCTCAACTGAAATTTTGAACAACCCAATTTTCCAGGATGAAAGCACGTACTGTTATGTCAGCACGACATGGTTGCATGCATATGCGGTGATCATAGTGTGTACATGTAGAGTGAACATTTGTTTGACTTCGGTACAGAGTGTACATGCATGCATGCATGCGATTCATTTCACTTCTCATAAATTCATATTCGTTTGGCTCTATATATTATATTACACGTAGACAATGGCTCTCTCCGTCTACAAGTTGATTCCGCTCACAATATTATTCCACCTTTTAACTACTGTTTAAGTTCTACTACACCGTACCAAGTTGAATTAATTGCATGTTCTAACCTATACCATGGAGATTTAGTTGTGATTTACTGTAGGATATAGTCCATGAAAACAAAGAACACAAATAGGGATCTATCGAAGTAGTTCTAGGATAGCACAATAGGGATTATAGTACACAAAATCACGATTAATTAAGAGAAGCAATAAGTGAAAAGAGTAGAGGCACACGACGATGCTTTTCTAAAATCTCTCCTTCGGCGTAATCAGAAGAACACGACCGAGTTCCTCGAGCTGCGGCGCCGCTGCGACCTCCTCATTGATTGTCGCTGGGTGGGGCGGTCCTCGACTTCGTTGGGCGGAGACGGAACCCGCATTGCATCCCCCAAGATGCGCGAGTCCGCCAGCATCTGCTTCTCGTCAACATTGCTTTTTGTATAGCATTCTTCAACGCATCAAGGGCCATTTCCCTGCCGTGGTTGGCACTGATGGTACCATCGAACGCTTCAAGACACTTCTTCATTAGCGCGACTTTCTCAACTATAAGGATGTCGCACTCCTTGCTAAATGCTAAATTCTCGGCCCTGAGCTTGTGGATGGTAGCGTTCACTTTCCCGTTTGATGCAAGGCTCTCCGCCTGCTGCTTGGCCAGGACGGCGACCTCCTCCTTCAACTTATCGATCTCAGCGCGAAGGTTGGAAGGGAGATGCGAGAGAACTTGAAGCCGATTTAAGATAGTCATTTTGGCTTCCTGCATGGCATAATCATCAGGAAGAGCAACAACGAAGAAGAAGAAAACCCCATTTAATGCATGGATCATGGATGGATAGTGGCTACCTGTAATAGCTGGCGAGTGGGGATGCTGCCTTCATCGTGCGCGGACGTGTCCTCTGTTGCCATCGTCAAAGTGGATCCTGGGGCAGTAAGATTGTAACATCCCAAAATTTCAAAATTATGTTTTATGCATATCATTCATCATCATCATCATATCATTGCATTTGAATTCCTAAGTCAAAGAAAGAAATCAAATTTTCATTTCCAAATTTGTTTTTTAGCCCTATGGCAACTGGTATAAAGACTTTTCAAAACCAAATTTATTTTGTTAAAAACCAGCCCCATAGGTCTATATGGACAGGGGATAATTTTACAAAAATTTAGAAATTTGTTTGATTTAATTTAGAGCTCTAAATAAGAAGTTATGAAAGAAACAAAAAAATAAGAAAAAGAAAAGGAAAAAAATGAACCGGGCTGCACCAGCCAGGCCTAACTAGGCCGACCGGCCGACCGGCCCAGCACAAACGAGTGCTCGTGATGTGGTCGTCTTCCTCCTCCAAGCTCACGTAACCTTACAGTATCATGGCTGTTACTCTTTGCCTTCCTCTTCCATCAAACCTAGTGACCGTTTCTTCTCGAATTCAATACGAATGTTACTCCAAATTGTGTGGGTAACTTATTCAGGGAACTTATTCCCCATTCAAATGCTTTAATTTTCGAAACCGACGCCGTGAACTAAATGTCGCCCGTTGGCATACATTGCCCGATCTCCCTCCTCACACCACTATTTTACGAACCGAGAGAAGCACCGGGCGCCCCTTGTTCTCCTTTTACACTCCTTTTTAGAAAGTTTTCCGAAATAAGCTGTCTACCGCCCATGCCATCGACGTCCTTTTTGGATCTTGGCGAGTTCATCGCAACGGTACGTCGTCTCCGGTGCTCTTTAACTCAATTCCTTTCAACAATGGACTCTCCTAATCATCTCTTACCTTCAGGACATCGTTGTGCGTCTTCTCATCTTCATTGGTCGTGCCGCCCGACGCCATTGCCGCTCCATCCGCTCGCTGCCACCACTAGGAATATTACCGGTGCTCGAAACGGTGTCCAACATCTTCGCCTCGTCCTCCTCTACGCCGTCTACTACCACATCATCATCGGATACTATAACTGGATCGACGTCCTGAGGTGCCGATGTCGTGAACTGCTTTTCGACGATCTTCCGGCGAGTTACTCTGGTGAGCTTCCTTATTCCTCGCTCTTATCCATTGGATCGAGATCATAGGGCTGTTGTTAGGTCACTTAGCGAAGGGGTATCCACGAATCAGAATCCGCCACTTGTCGTTTGTAGTTATATTTTCGGATTTTAAGGTAGGAAAACGTAGAAACTTGTAAAAATCATATCTTTAGTTCTGTTTATCGATAATTAGCAAATAATATACCCCTGGATTCACAAAAATGAGTAGAATGCAATGTACCAATAAAATTACACTTTTGCATCATGTTTATTCACAGTTTTAGTAGAACCTCAAATAGAGTATTTTGGCTATAGAATTAGTTCTACAAAATATTTTTGAGTGATTCTTTTTGCTATTGGCAGAAAATTGAACCCTATGTACAGTAGTACTAGAAACGAAAATACTAGTTTCTATAAACTTAATTTTTAGTATTTATTTAGTGTTAAGGCCTTCTCTAGTGTTAGAAAATGTTTTGAATTATTTAAACAATACTAAAAATTATTCATGGCATCATGCATGTAGTTTACAACCAGAAAACATGCTAAGTGTATTTGCATATTTAACCCACATATTGCATTCATGTTTTCTTCTTATGCGTGTTCATTGTTGCTATGTGTTTATGGAGTGATTTGATTTGTAGATTGTGCTGAGTGCAACGAGTGCTTTTGTGACGAGTGCACCAACTCCTCTCCTCAGCAAGGCAAGTGTCACCATCTTGTTGTCCTACTGAAATTATTATCACTCATAGTGTCACCATATTGTTGTCACCATCTTGTTTTACAAAAGTTTTGCTAAGTTTTATTGGTAGTTGTCCTTTGCATTTCCTTAGTAGAATTACCACAGCTATATGTTGCTTTGTCTCTTATAAGTTTTGGGGAAGGGTTTACAAATGTTTTGCTAAGCGTTGAAAACCATGTTTTGATAAAACTAAGGAAAACAACTAAGTTAATGAATCACCTGGGTGGAAGTGGTTGTTTGGTTTATGTTGAGTGGTTACACCGGAGTCATGTCTATGGCGGTCGTGTGTATCACACTTGTGGATGGCCACGCAGGAGCAAAGAGATTGGAGACGTTCAAGTCGTGAAGCTTCCAATGCAACCATAAGTCAAATGGGCCCCGTCTTGATCAAGTAAGCTGCAAGAACTCAGCCAGACGGACAGAGGGTGGTAGAAGTTGGTAGGATGGAGCGCGTCTGGGTTGTTCTGAAAGATCTCGTCTTAGTCTCCACCTGCCCATTTGAGCAAAATGATCTTCATGGGAAAAAGGGGATGACTGAGTCTTGTGGTAAAAGTGCACCACCTCTGCAGAGTGTTAAAACTAAGTACTTAGCCGTGTCCTGGGTTAAGGACAATTCTGAGCGACGGGACATTGAAGCTGTTCGAGAATCTCCTCATCCCAATTTCTTAAGTTAAAACTTGATGGGAAAACTTGGGTAGTAAAGTTAGACTCTTAGTCGAATTTGTTTTTTTGGAAAAACTTGAGGTTTATAATAGATAGGGAAAATGCTCGCTTTTTGCAAAGCCAAACTCCACCTAGCCAAATATTCATATAAGTGTTAGGTGCAACCGTGTCCACCAAAGTGACATCTTGCCAATACATTCAAAGTATTGACCCTCCGTGGCTGCAACGTCTCATGTTGCAGGATTCTATGATGAAGATTGAAGAATGCTGCGTTCCGGTCACGAGTCTTCGTCCAACACGTCTGCCTGCGGTGCCATGAAGAAAGAAGACTTCATGCTTCATTTTACTTAGTCATTGTGAACTCTCTAATAAAATATAGCCTGGAGCTACTTGAGTTGTGATGATACAGTTTATCGTGGATCATGCGTTGTAATAAAGACTTTTGTTTCTTGATATTTCATCTTGTAACTATGTGTGCTAGCAGTCGATTCGGGACTACCACAATAATGCACATGTACGCTACAAAGATTGATGTCGGAACAGCCGGCCCATGATGCTGGGGCAGAACCGCTGGATTGATCCTAGGGTAGTAAGATCGACTTTGGAACGGTCGGCCGTTCATGCTGGGGCAGAACCACCGGCCATTAATGCTAGGGCAAGAATGACATCATCGTTGGAACTGCTGGATCTTGAAGATGTATAATGGCGGTTAATAGAAAATAAAGATTTCAAACCTCCGCCGCCAAATTATAAATAATAAACGTACATGGCGATGAAAACCAACCTGAATCTTTGTACTCACGCCGGTTGTGCTTTCGGGACAAGTACAAAGTCGAGCCCTCGCCCGCTGGCTTGTCATCTCTCCCGGCCAGTTCCTTCTGGAGAGCCAGCCTACGGGATCTCTCCGCGGCCTTTGTCCTCGCCACCGCGGTTCTTTTAATGTGCCTGGGCCTTGCATTCGGAGGCATCGCTGTGGGAGGGATGAAGAAGCGATGAAGAAGAGATGCTTGGAAGAGAAAGGGTGACTAGTAGGGTCTCCGGGAGGAAGAAGGTGAATAGTGGAATGAAGTGAAAGGTCTGGCCGTGTGGGTCAGTTATTATCCATCATTATTTACTAATATCGTCCCAACAGTCTGCTCATCTCCCTTTGAGCGATCTTGGCCGTCTATCCAAATCAACGGGTGAAAGCGGATAGCTTGCTTGCGAAGAGTCGCGCGCGGAAGCCAAGGAATTGCTGGGGTTCTCGAGTAGGCTATACAGGCGTAGCTGTATACCCATCATATCAATGGCAGTACTAGCCAATCCTAGTTGCACGTCAAAGCTGTGTATTGTCTCGTCAAATCACGGGCCATGGCCTAGAGAGGAGCGTAGAGTCCTCATTATTTCATTATTCATTCGGACACACAATCTGAAGTACTGTCCATGCCCGTCCAGAGGATTCTACAAGCATCCTGTATGTACCTCCACATGCGGAAGTTTTAGTCACGTCCAGGTTGCACCAAACCTGGAGTACATAAAACCGGGAATGTACCATATGGAGTACAGGAATCGCATGCATGCATCTATACTTTTCTACTATACTACTCTATATGTACTGTATATATATATTTTGTACTAGTACATATAGAAATAGACAGTTTATATAAAAAATGTTTACCAAGAAAAGCGCTGGCTGCAGTAAGGCCTTGCATGAAGTGCAGCTAAGCATAGCCATGTCGATACTGAAAATAACTGGCGGACGGGTGAATCCCGAACTGACGGGAGGCTTGAACACACAGATTACGGCATGCTTTTCGCAAGAATAGTAGGGCATGGATACGCCGCACCCCAAGGATTTAAAGGGGCAGTCGACCTTAAGCACATCAAGGAGAAGGTGAAGCAATGGGTCGTGCTCAAGGCGGGATTTGCAAGGGAGATCAACCATGGAGGCAAGGTGGAGTAGAAATTTTGGGGCCTGTTTGGTTCCTAGCCATAATTTTCCAAGCTAAAGTTTGGTAAAGCATGGCAGCCACAAAGTGTGGCTAAGAAAGTGGAGCCAAACTTCGGCAAAAGTTGTCGGGAATATTAACTCTATGACAAGTGGGCCATATAATTAATGAAGTGTGGCAAAAACCAAACACAAGCTAAACAACTTGTGGCTACCAAAGTTTACTGTGTGTTGAAGGGGAGTATCCTATCTACTCCCTCTGTCCTTTTTTTTACCCTGCATTCTGGTTTTGGTCAAAGTCAAACTAGATGAAGTTTGACCAAGCATATTGGTAAAATTAGGGATCATACAAAAAAGGTTGTACATAGGGAAGTTTTCTTTCACAAAAACTGTACATATCATATTCATCTCAATAAGATAATGTTTGGCATGGTGAACAAATAATTAAACGAAATCAGAATCTTCCTTGTAATGATCTTACAAAAAAGAAATTTTCCCAAAGGCTTTAACTTGGAATCACCTTTGGCAACACATAACTGTGGCCGCAACGTAGAGGTAGCATTGCATGGGTGTGCTCTGGATTCAACATAACTCAACATGCAGATGCAAAACATAATGGGGCCATGCATCAAATTTGAACTATACATAATGACATCAGGTGGTACAACAAAAGACATATCAATGATTCAGCAGAACGTCTAATAACATCAACACAACACTTGATCAAACTCATCCATGCATGTATATGCCGCTAAATAAGACCAAGAGATCATCACAAACAGTTCACAGAAGACTGCCCAGCCGTTCTACTCAAGATCAGCATGCTCACGACAGATGACGACCTTCTGGTCATAGCTGATAGGATCATAGACTTTCATCTTGAAGACGTCTACAGTGATCTTGCACATCATGTAGTCACCTACCTTCTTGAGGGACACTAGTTGGGGGTAGGGGCGCCCCTTTGATACGTCTCAAACATATCTATAATTTTTGATGCTCCATGCTTGTTTTTACACCATTTGCTTAGTGTTTCGTTACACATCATGACACTTTTATGCATTTTCCGGAACTAACCTATTAACAAGTCGCCACAGTGCCAGTTCCCTGTTTTCTGCTATTTTTGTGTTTCAGAAAAGTTACACAGGAAATATTCTCGGAATTAGACGAAACAAAAGCCAGTCGCCCAGAATTTCACCGAAGCTTCCAGAGAACCGAAGAGGAGACGGAGTGGGGCCACGAGGGCCCCACACAGCAGGGCGGCGCGGCCCAGGCCCTGGCCGCGCCCCCTATCTGTGAGGTCGCCTCGGTCCACTTCTGACGATGCCCCTTCGCCTATAAAGACCCCCCGACGGGAAAAACCTAAGTACCCGATCACTTTTCCAGAACACATCGCGATCCGCCGCCGCCGTCGACCCGAAGATCGGGAGGGTCCAGAAGCTCTTCCCGGCACCCTGCCAGAGAGGGGAATCACCACCGGAGGTCTTCTTCATCGCCATGCTTGCCTCCGGAGCGATGAGTGAGTAGACTACCTTGGACTATGGGTCCATAGCAGTAGCTAGATGGTTGTCTTCTCCACCATGTGCTTCATGTTTAGATGTCATGAGCTGCCTTACATGATTGAGATCACCGTTATGTAATTCTACATGTTGTGTTTGTTGAAGTACTGCATTTTATCTTTTATTATCTCTATGTTGTTTATGATCTTGCATGCTCTCCGTTGTTAGTAGCTATCTTGGCCGAGTAGTTGCTAGTGACTCCAAGAGGGGGTATTTGTCGGTGTTCTGGATACCGGGGTATCCCGGTCCACCTGCTCCTGGGCCCCATCATCGGCCCATCTTCAGCCCAGGGGAGAATCAATGACTCAAGCTACAGAGAAGACCCTCACGACGAGGCGCCTCGTGAGGAGAACGACGGTGGAAAACGCTAAGGACCAGAAGACCTCACGAGCCACCGCTGGTGAGGAGAGGGACCAAGTCCACGCCAGCTCAGCACATTGGCGTGCAAAGCAAGAAGGTGAAGGACAGAAGACCGCGTACCGCCCACGCTACCCCCGACAGGGGGGAGACCAACTTTCGCTGTGCCTGCCCAAAGCGGCATAGTGGTTGTTGGCCACCCCCCTAAAAATAGCGTGGACGGTGCAGGGCGCCAGAGGAAGACGTCAGCTTCCTCCACCCACTCCTGTGGACCGGCGCCACTACCCTACGAAGACCACGTCTACAGAAGAGTGTAGTCTACAGCTGTCCACCCTCCTTGGCCGTGTGTGTGGCAACCCCTTCCCCAAGAAGATAAGGGGAAGGAGGACCTTGGCGCTATAAGAGGAGGGGAGGCCACCCCTTAGATGGGATCTGATCTTCTCCAAGTTGCTAGCTGGGCACGCAGGTTCTTCAACCTCTGGCCAGCTAGAACTCTGTAACCAAGACCTTGTACTCCTCGCGAGGTGTCGCGTTGCAATACAAGAAGGCAGGAAGTAGGGGTGTTACCTCACCACGAGGGCCCTGAACCTGGGTAAAGCTCGGCGTCTCTCTCTGTAGTGCGTAGTGCGTTCGACAGCTCGAGACTTCCGTCACCGTGCTTCGTTGCGATCCTAGATCTCACACGTTCAGCCCCCTGCGTTCGAATCTTTGGGTCCGTCGCGTGGTACCCCGTGTTCTTGCGACACGAAATCCATCGACATTTGGTGCGCCAGGTAGGGGGTTGTGGTGTGTTTTCTCCAAGATCTTCTTCGACATGAGTGACGATCGTCGTCATCATCTTTGCCTTCGCGCTGTCTACGCGAGCCGTCGCCGAGATCGTCTTCAGGTCCTTGATGGCCTGGAAGCCATTGGAGAGGGTGCGCCAGCGCCCGGCAACCTCGGCTTCGAGGGCTTCGCGGCGCTCGACGGGCCACTTCGCTGCGCGACATGGCCGTCTTGCTTCCGGCCGGATCCCGGAGCGCGTTACGATGGAACCTCCGATCCCGTGGAGTTCTTGCAGCATTACGCGGCCGCCGTACGGTCAGCGGGAGGAGACGGGCGTGTCATGGCCGGTTGGTTCATGATGGCAACAAAGGGAGAACCTCGTCGGTGGCTCTACGGGCTACTTCCAAGATCCATTCCGTCCTGGAGGGACCTCTGCGAGCGCTTCCTCGACAGATACGCACCCCTGGGACCTGAGCCAGAGGACGCGTAGGCCTACGCAGTCCTCGATGGCCCTGTCCCCAGGTGCCTGAAGATTGGGCAGGGGGGCTTAAGGGACGTCACCCCTTTGCCTTCGGCTGAGGAAACGGAGCTCTTCGTCTACGCAAGGAGCAAAGTGTAACGGCAATCTCACTCGCCATTAATCTTCCCTATTCTATAAAAACCGCCTGGAATCGTGAGTCTTGGCTCCACCAGCCTCGTAATTTCAGCTACCCGCGACTTAGCGCGAACGTGAGTTTTCGCTCGACTGCCTTTCGAGAAAGAGCCGGAGCACGGTGTCCGCGCTGGGGCCTTCGCCCGGAAAACAACAGGCCCGCAAAACCCAGAACGGATCGAGCTCTGACTAGGGAAGGGACCCGCAACAGTCATCTCATACGATCCATGGTGCTCTCTCCTCTCGAGCGACGCTCGAATGAAAGCGCATGAGCACGTGAGGGTCGCACAATTCGTGCCAATTTCTTCAAATACTCTGCTGTCCTTGTCTGCGGCCTTGTGTTTCTTCTCCTGGAATCGCCTTTGTTGTGTTTGAACGCCAAGGGGGCTGCAGGGAAATAGTCATGTGTGCCATTACAGTCACCTCTGGAGCGCCAGCGCCCGCTAGCCTTGCACCACGAGCTGCATACTAAGCGTTAGGCTGCTGTCCCGCTCGGAGGCTGACCCCTGAGCGACGTAGAGCATTCCCCAGACAAAGGCGAGACAAGGAAAAATGTGCAAGGGTGCAAATGAGGACAATTTGGTGAACGACGCCTTAAGTACGATTACAACTTAAACTGGCCCAGCAGGGCAATGTCTGACAGCTGCCAAGTGTGCAGCTAACCTAGTTCTTCTGGAGGAGGTCTAGGAGGAGCTTACTGGGCGACCGCAGCGTCGCCCTCGTCGTCGTCGGCGCCCTGGCTGGAGCCCGAGGATGCCTCCCCGCTGGACTCCGACGCTCCGTTGCCTTCCTCCCCAGCCTCCCCGCTGCCGGAGCCGAAGGTGTCGCCGCTGGAGGAGCTCTCCTGGTCCGCGGTGGCGGATGCTCCAGGGCAGGCGTAGATGGCCTGCAGCCGTCGCAGGGCGATCTCCACCCGCTCTGCCCTGGTCACCGCCGCGCGGTCGGGAGTTCCCGGCGGAGGAGGCGACGGCCTCCGCAGTACCTCTTCCAGGTTGAGGTCAGGGCGGAGGCGCTGGAGGTTGGTGAAGATTCGCGTCCCCGCGAGCCCCAGTAGCTCTCGGCACTCGGCGTCGATTAGCTCCAGGACCTTCGCCGACGCGCCGTCCAGCTGTTCAGCCAGCTGGCTGAAGAAGAGCAAGATCGACCCATCGTCCTCAGGGACGGTGGGCAGGTTCAGCCCGTGGATGCCCAGGCGGTGCGCCGCCGCCATGACGCGGGCTGAGAACCCGCGGAACATCTGCACCCGCTGCCTTCGCAGCACGCGCGCCTCCTCTTCGGAGTCCCTAGCCTCCTGGAGCTCCCTGGAGGTCTCCACGCCCTGCAGTACCGACGCCAAATTCTCCTCCTCAAGCCTCAGCACGTCGCGCCGGAGCGAGGCAATGGTGGCATCGGCTTCAGCAAGGGCGCGCTCGGCGCCCCGGCGCACCTCGTGTGCCCCCTTCAGTTTGGTCTCCAGGTCGCGGACCTGGCGCTCCAGGGTCTCGCGCCCCCGCTTGTACCTCACCAGGGCGTCGTCAGTCTTGGAGCGGAAGTCCGTGCGGCACGCCTCGGTGAATTCGGCGCGCCTCCGCTCGAACTCCTGCTCCATGCTGACCCGCCGCTGGTTCAGCATGTGGTCCATCCTTCCCTGAAGGGAATCCTCGCGCTGGTTCAGCATGTGGTCCATCCTTCCCTGAAGGGAATCCTCGCGCTGGTTCAGCGCCTCTTGGTGCCGGGTCAGCTCAGCGGTGGACTGGTTGACCATTGCCTCCCGGCTCTCGAGGGCCTCTTGCTCCCTGTTGAGCCAATCCTCGAGGGCATGTAGCTGCTCCTCTCGGAGGCGGAGTCCCCACTCGCGCTCGCGAGCCTCTGTCTCTCGGACGGCGAGCCCAGCCTCTTGTAGGCTCAGGCTCTCCGCCCTGGAGTCAGCGCTCTCCTCGCGGGCATGGAGGAGGGCCTCTCGGTGCTCGACTTCGTCCAGCCTCTGCTGGGCGTTGACGAGAAGGCCATCATCATTTGTCCTGGCCTGGTCCAGGAGGTGCTGAGCTGCCCGCTTGGCCTCCTCCCCAGCCAAGGCTGGGTTGGGAGGCCCCACGGTGGGGGGGATCTTCTGGCGCGCCTCGGAGATGATCTCCATGGCCTCGTGGTGCGCCCTAGCCAGGACCCCCCTCGCTGACTCCCTGGCATTCGCCAGAGCTTCTTCGGCCTCCTCGACCGCGCTGGCGCGGATCTCCTCCGCCTCCTTCCTCGCCTGCTCGCGGCTCTCGGCGGCACGCTGGTCCAGGAGACGGCATCTCTCCGTGGCTTGGTGCAGGAGGGCCCAGCCCTCGTCGATGCGCGCCTCCTCGGCGGTGCGCGCCCTGGCGACCTCGTCCCGAAGGGCGCCGGTCATGGCTGCGAGCACCCCCGCCCATGGGTCGGCGGCGTGGGGCTCAACTGCGACCCTTGCGGGCCTCCCTAGGATCTCTGGCAGGGGAGGCGATGCATGCTCTGGAGGGCCCCGGCCCAGCGGAGGCCGTCCACCTCTCGCCGCGCGGCTCGGGGGCTGCCCTCGTGCCGGATGGCCCGGCCGTCGAGGGCGCCTCTGGGGCGGTGGTGATATTGCCTACAGCGGGGGCAGCCGCAGCTGCCCCCTTGGTCTCTGGTGTGCCCCCTGCGCCAGGGGGCTCGGTCGTGCTGGGAGCCGAAGCGGCTCCCGGGGCGGACTGCGCGTCCGTAGACACGCGGTCCTCTTCTTCTCCGGCGGCGCGTGGCGGCGTCGTCGGTGTGGCCGTGGCGGCCGGGTCAGGGCCCGGCGTGGTCTGACCAGTCTTCCTCTTCTTCCTCCTCTTCTTCTCTTCCTTCTTCTCCTCGGCATCCCTAGAGAGGAAAAAGGGGAAGGAGGTTAGGGGAAACGTAAGACGAAAGGTAAAGGTCTTTGTGCAGGAACACTCACGAGGCGTCCCTCTCCACCCATCCTCTTTTGCTCAGGAGGGAGGAAGGTGGTGGTGAGGGCGCGGAAGATTCGCCCGCCGGCTTCTTCCTTTGGGAAGCCCCTGCCTCAGGTTGCCGGCTGGCGCGTTCATCGTTGAACTTGGAGCGGCGCTCCACCTCCAGGCGAGCTCGGCGCCCCTCCTCCTCCAGGCCTCGCGAGGAGGACGCATCGGCGTCTCCTCCGGTGGGCTGGTCCGGCAAGGAGGAGTCGTCGGAGGAGGAATCGGAGAGCACCACAGTGCCCTTAGGACGCCTCCGGCGGACCAGTCGATCACCGGACTCCGCGTCGTCATCGTCGTCGTCATCTCCAGAGGCCGTGGGCCCCGTTCCCCTTGCTGCCGAGTCCTGCTCTGAGCTGGCCGCAGGTGCGCTCGGGAGGGGACTAGGCACGACGCCGTCGGCAAGGAACGGACCCCAGGCGTTGAATTTCAAGATCCCCGCCGTAATGCGGCTGGTCTCCCGAGCGCCCAGATTGTAGATCGGCAGGGCATTGCGCGGGATGGCGGGGATGGCGACTGAAGAGAAGAAGGCTCTTATTACCTCCTCCCGAGCGTCGGCGTTGAGCTCGCTGACGTGGACCCTGAGGTCGTCCCCGGCCCTGTGTCTCCAGATCTCCCGGCGATGATCCTGCAGAGGGGCGATGCGTCGGGTGACAAACTCCACCCCGACCATGGTCCCTGTGACGCTAGCCTCCCGGAGATCTCGGATTCGCGGGCAGAGCGTCCTCAGTGCTTCTTCAGGAAGGGCCACGCTGGCCCAGGTGGTGAGCTTGACGGGAGGGATCCTGGTGACGAGGAAGAGCTCCGATTCTTCGAGGATGTCGACGAAGAACCAGCGGCTCCGAAAGTCTTCAACTTTCTTCATCCACTTCAAGTCGATGAAGTCGCCCTCCGTTCCGGCGGTGGCGATGAAGGAGACGCATCCGGAACTCTGGTTCAGCCCAGAGGACAGGAGGGAGAAGAGGTGGCGGAAGTACGCCACCGACGGCTTGATGCCAATCCAGGCCTCGCAGGCGTAGGCAAAGACCGCCAGCAAGGTGATGGACTTGGGATGCAGGTGGATGGCCTGGATCCCGTAAGTCTCCAGGATCGCCAGGAAGAAGGGGGAGAACGGCGGCAACAGGCCGGCGAAGACGGAGAAGAGGAAGAAAGGCTGCGCCGTCGGGGGCAGGGTGTCCCGCGGCGCGCGGCCGTGCCGGATGCGGGTGGCGCCCCACTCATTGTTCTTGCTCCCGACCATCTCTCGGACGGTCTGGAGCTCGCGGCTGCTCTTGATGCGGGAATCGAGTAGGGGCGCCGCCGGCCGCGGCACAGCTGCGGAAGACCTCGCCGCGCCAACGGCCCTACGCGGTGCCATGGATCTGGGCGGGGGCGAGTCGCAGCGAGGAGATTGGAGGCTAGGAAGATTTGGATGCGCAAGATCTTCAAAAGGGAGGCGGCGGCGGCGATGTGCTGTGGGAAAGAGGAAGGAGCCTTCTCTGCCAAGCTTTTAAGGGGACGGCCAGGGCGCGGTTTCCGAAGCGTCGGCCTCGACGCGACGGTTCGAAAAACGCCCGTTACCCCACCCACTACGCACGATCTCCGCGCCGCTTCGCTTCGCCAACTGCAAGGGCGCCACGTGCCCACGACCTCCGCTTCTTCACATGGTCCTCTGACCGCACGGTGGACGCATGCCGTTGGAGGGCCCAGCAACTTCGGGGGCCCCCGGCCCTTCGCTTCCTCAAGAGGGCGCGTTCGCGGGCCGGGCTCCCGGGGGCTACTGTCGGTGTTCTGGATACCGGGGTATCCTGGTCCACCTACTCCTGGGCCCCGTCATCGGCCCATCTTCAGCCCAGGGGAGAATCAGCGACTCAAGCTACAGAGAAGACCCTCACGAGGAGGCGCCTCGTGAGGAGAACGACAGTGGAAAACGCTAAGGACCAGAAGACCTCCTCACGAGCCACCGCTGGTGAGGAGAGGGACCAAGTCCACGCCAGCTCAGCACGTTGGCATGCGGAGCAAGAAGGTGAAGGACAGAAGACCGCGTACCGCCCACGCTACCCCCGACAGGGGGGAGACCAACTTTCGCTGTGCCTGCCCAAAGCGGCACAGTGGTTGTTGGCCACCCCCCTAAAAATAGCGTGGACGGTGCAGGGCGCCAGAGGAAGACGTCAGCTTCCTCCACCCACTCCTGTGGACCGGCGCCACTACCCTACGAAGACCACGTCTACAGAAGAGTGTAGTCTACAGCTGTCCACCCTCCTTGGCCGTGTGTGTGGCAACCCCTTCCCCAAGAAGATAAGGGGAAGGAAGACCTTGGCGCTATAAGAGGAGGGGAGGCCACCCCTTAGATGGGATCTGATCTTCTCCAAGTTGCTAGCTGGGCACGCAGGTTCTTCAACCTCTGGCCAGCTAGAACTCTGTAACCAAGACCTTGTACTCCTCGCGAGGTGTCGCGTTGCAATACAAGAAGGCAGGAAGTAGGGGTGTTACCTCACCACGAGGGCCCTGAACCTGGGTAAAGCTCGGCGTCTCTCTCTGTAGTGCATAGTGCGTTCGACAGCTCGAGACTTCCGTCACCGTGCTTCGTTGCGATCCTAGATCTCACACGTTCAGCCCCCTGCATTCGAATCTTTGGGTCCATCGCGTGGTACCCCGTGTTCTTGCGACACGAAATCCATCGACAGTATTTATGCTCGATAGTGGGTTCATGCCTCTATTTAATTTGGGGGAGTGACAGAAACCTCGAAGGTTGTAGATGTGTTGTTGCTACTAGGGGAAAACAACATTCATATGCTCGAGGGCATATGCTTTGTTTACATTACACACTTTGCTTAATGCAATTATCTGTTGTTCACAACTTAATACTTGTGGAGTTCTCGGATTGATTCGCCACAAGTTGATTATTAGTCATAGATGCAGTTGGATAGCGGTCTATGTATCTTGTTGTAATGCCCAGAGTATATCTCATAGTGATCCTCTCGACATATGCACGTTGTCTTTATTCTATCAATTTCCCAACTGTAATTTGTTTACCCAGCATGTATTATTTTATCTTATGGAGAGACACCACTAGTGAACTGTGGACCCCGGTCCTATTTCCTTTATATTGCTATCACCTGTTTACTTTACTCGCATACTATTATCACTTTCCACTCGATACGCTCATACCCTTTGTTTCAAGCAAACCGGTGAGATTGACAACCTCATCGTAAGTTGGGAACAAAGTATTTGGTTGTGTTGTGTGCAGGTTCCACATTGCTACTGGTTGAAGACGCACTAACAAGTTATCGTTAACGGCGCCCTTGTTAGAACATCACGCAGCTAGTGGGCATCACCTTCAGTCGTTTGTCTGCCTCCTCCTGGATTGACTACCTTGGTTTCATAACTGAGGGAAAACTTGCTGCTATATTCATCAAAACGTTCTCTTAGGGTTTTCCAACTGGCCGGTCATTTTTACTTCATCAACAAGCGCCAACAAGCTTTCTGGCACCATCATCACCGCGCCATCAACAAGTTTTCTGGCGCCGTTGCTGGGGAACGAAACTCCTACATCAACTATATTTTCCCCCGTCAACTTGGCACCATAAAACAGCAAACAAGTTTTCTGGCGCCGTTGCCGGGGAGGAAGAAGACTTCTGCAAGGGGAGTTTTCGCACGCACATCCTTTACTTTGTTTTAATTTTTGCTTTACTTTATTTTTACTTGCATCGTTTTATCAAAAACCCAAAAAAATTAGAATCCTTTGTAGTAGTTTTTACTTGTCAGCTTTTAGTTTGCTAGAATGGCTACTCCTGAAAACACCAAGTTGTGTGACTTTACTAGCATGAATAATAGTGATTTTATCTGCACTCCTATTGCGCCACCTACTCCTGCTGCAAATTTTTATGAGATTAAGCCTGCTTTGTTGAACCTTGTTATGAAAGAGCAATTTTATGGTGCTAGTACTGAAGATGCTGCAGCTCATCTCAACAATTTTGTTGAGCTATGTGAGATGCAGAAATATAAGGATGTTGAAAGTGATATTATTAAGCTTAAGTTGTTCCTTTTTCTTTGAGAGGAAAAGCTAAGGATTGGTTGCTGTCTTTGCCTAAAAATAGTATTGATTCATTGGCTAAGTGTAAGGATGCTTTTATTGGTAGATACTATCCTCCTGCTAAGATTATAGCTTTGCGTTGCAATATTATGAAGTTTAGTCAGTTTGATAATGAACATGTTGCTCAAGCTTGGGAAAGAATGAAATCTATGATAAAGAATTATCCCACTCATGGACTGACTACTTGGATGATTGTCCAAACTTTTTATGTAGGACTAAATTTTTCTTCAAGGAACCTACTTGATTCAGCTACTGGAGGCACTTTTATGTCCCTTACCTTGGGCGCCGCAACAAAGCTTCTCGACAATATGATGGTAAATTACTCTGAATGGCACACCGAGAGAGCTCCACAAGGTAAGAAGGTAAATTCTGTTGATGAAACCTCTTCCTTGAGTGATAAGATTGATGCTATTATGCTTATGCTTTCTAATGATAGGACTCATGTAGATCCTAATAATGTTCCTTTGGCCTCTTTAGTTGCACAAGAAGAGCATGTTGATGTAAACTTCATTAGAAATAATAATTTTAACAACAATGCTTATAGGAACAATTTTGCTAGTAACAATTATAGGCCGTATCCTTCTACCAATGGTTATGGTTATGGTAACTCTTATGGTAATTCCTCCAACAACACTAGGGCCGCGCTCTCCGAGCTTGAGGTAATGCTCAAGGACTTCATCGGTAAGAAAAATGCTTTTAACAAGTCTGTTGAGGAAAAGTTAGGCAAAATTGATATTCTTGCTTCTAAAGTTGATAGCCTTGTGTAACACCCCACTTTTGGTGACCAGAAATTTAAACCTTGTTTAAGTGCTTTGTTGGAGTGAATTAAAAAGTTCTGCTGGGCAATGTGCTAGTGTCCTATGAATGCATGATTGCATGTGTGTGCTAGCATGTGTGATTTCATGTGAGTGCATGGGCATGATTTTATGTGTGCATGTGTGTGTGCTTTATTTCATGTCTTTAATTCTAGAATTTACAATACTTGAGCAATAGGAACTAGAGTTAGTGTTATGATTTTATGCATGAAATATTAAGCCTAGACTAGCTTGTGCTCACCATAAAACCTAGCATGGGATTCTTTGCTTGATCACAATTCTTTTTCTTTTATTTCTTTTTCTTTTGCTTCTTTGTTTGAAAATAGGGACTTCTCTAAAACCCTAGTTTATCTAATCAAAAATTCACCAAAACTTAGCTATGACTTATTGTTGATGTTTGAAACCCCTGGAGGCTATTTTGGTAGATTTCCAAATCTTTTTCAAGTGAATTCAAATTTTGAATTCAAATTCGGCTAGGAGTACCCTAGCCTTGCGCCTCTTTCTCTCCCCTTCTTCTGTTTCCTTCTCTTGCAAGCCGACCAAAGGGGGGGGAGAGGATCTGCTGGAGATCTTTCTCTCTGAAGCACAAAGGATCTTGTGAACCCGTTTCTGTTTGTCTTTTTCGCTTGGCATCGAGGGAAGAAGGAGGAGCCCGAGGCCACCCTGCTAGTACTCCCCTCTCTTCGATCACCTACTGTCGTGAACCTGCAACGAGCACGCGCCGCACCTGCAGGAACCCTAGCCTGGCCCCATCTCGCAGAGACGACACGCCACCACCCCACGCTCGCCCAGGACATCGCCATGACCACCGAGAGCACCAAATCGGGTCAGCACGCCACTGTTCACCTCCTGCGCTGTCACCTCGCCGCCCGACCTGCCTAGATCCAATGGATCGATTCCCTAAAGCCAAACCACTCGAGCGTGACCGTGCACGCCGCACCGTCCACGTCGACGTGAACCACACTGGCCGTCCAGCATGCCTAGAGCGCGTGTGCCGTTCCCATGCACCACGACCACGCCTGAGCCCGTTCTTCACACGCACCTGCACGGCATGGTGATGCCGACGCAACGCTACCCCTGCCCATCCCAACGGTACACCACAGCAGCACCATCATGTGCCTCTCCCCTCGCTCGCTCTCTGAACCCGTCCGTAATCCGACAAAACCGACCACCCACCGACGCAGCCCACCTAGTCCCTGGACTTCGCGCACGATGCCGCCCCTCTCAGCCGACCACGACGCCCAATGGTGACCGACGCAGGCGCACCATAGAACGAGCCCACGCCGGCAGTTAAAAGCCGAGGCCCTCTCTGGAAGCCACCCCTCCCTCTCATTTGCTCCACTCCACCCCCTCTCACCTGCAGGAGCTCACCGCCGTGCAACCGAGACAAAAACCTCGCCGGAGAACACGGGTTCATCGGTTAGATCGTTGCCGGTCGTGGTGGAGGTTGCAGTCACCCTAGTTTCTCCCTTGCTCTCTCTCTGGCTCACGTGTTTGTTTCCATCGCCTAGATCTCACCTCCCTATGCTTTTGGACCAGGACTCGCCGTAGCCGGCGCCATCGCCAACCTTGCCGAAGCACATCGCGGCGATGTCGACGCCATCGAGAGCCCCATCACCACTGCATGCAAAGCAGCACGCACCGAATCTCCTTCTGATCTTCCCCACCGCCGATCTACCGCCAGCTAGCTGCCAGAGCCCCTCGGTAAGCATCGCCGACCCAAACCCTAGCCGGCACGCCGGCGCACGCTCGCGTGCATGCTTCCGCGAGGAAGAAGACGGTGGCGTACCGTTTCGGTAACACCGAGCCCGGGCAGGCCGCCAGACTGGGCTGGCCTGGCTCAGCCCCGCATCCTCGGCCCGTTTACTTTTTTTTCAGTGAATCATTTTGATGTTTTGTAAATTCCTGCACTGTTTGAAATTCCCTAGAAATTATTCTGTGCATCCAAAAATGTTGATTCAAATTTCTGAGGAGTTCTTATGTTGCATGCTAACCATTCCTACTGCATGTATGATTTTTAGGACCCTAAATATTATCTGATGATTAAATAGTGTAGATCTATTGGTTTACACACATATATGCAAATCTGATGTTCTGTATAATGAAAATTGGTAATTCCAATTTTCACTGATACCTTACTGTTTTGTTGATTTATAGAAACTGGATTTACTATTTTAGGAGCTGTGCATTGTCTGTGGTAATTATTTTGGTGATGTTAATTTTCTGCATTGATTGATTTATTGTGTGCAGTATATTAATTATTTTGGAATGATTCCACTTCTGGTGTGTTGGCCATTCCAGTAGCTTTCCAGAATGGTCTCTGGTATAATTTTAGGACTTACAGATTATTTTAGGGAAATTATCTTGCTATTCTAGTGATTCCTAGAGTTAGTAAATTCATATTAAATCACCTTTATATTATTTTAGTTTGATTCCAATTGTGTTGTTTCTGAAATGTTGTTAGCTACCTGTAAGTATGCTGATGCCATGTTTTGATTTACCTTGATGCATGCAAGTGTTTGTTTGTGAATAGGTAGTACCATGCAACTAGAAATTGCTTGCTATTATTATGGTGATTCTTTCTTTTATAAAATAGATATTAGTTTAGATATCTAAACTTGTTTGCTTCTGATACTCAATGCTTGAGTTGTGTGATGTTGCTTTGAATGTGATTCATGTATGCATGAATGCTTATTGTGTGTGTTGTCGTTTCTTTTTCCGGCGATAGAATCGAACGACGACTGTGCGGAGGAAGGGGAGGTGTTTGAGTATCAAGAGGAAGGTGATCAGGGACAAGCCAACCAAGGCAAGCCATCTACTTTTTGCATATCTGAATCCTATTAAGTCACTATGCATTGTTCTACTCTTGCTCTTATTTCTATGCACTGTTTCCCTTATATTGCTCTCTCCCTTATGTAGTAATAGTTGGCGACTTAGCTCCACAAGTCGATTTGTTATCATCCATTAAGGATGACACCTGTGACACACCCACTCAATACCACTAGAGGTAGGGACTTGATGATTAGCATCGAAGTCTTTGGAAAACTTGTAGTGGAGCCAAAAACTGTAGGATGGGAAAACTCTCGGAAAAGTTTCGAAAAAGGTTTCGAAAACCTTGGAGTAGTATCTACTCCATCGAAGTGTTTTCTAAATGATTTTTGGGCCAAATGGAAACTTGGGCTATGGGATAAAGGAGTTGGTGGTTTTAGAAAAAGACATTGGTGTTTCTTTGTAGTCGCTCGAAGCAATTAACCCGTGCAACCACATTACCCCGGTATGGGACGGGGCTTAGAGTGAAGTTTATTTGCTTTAGTGCGGGGAGCCTCACACTATATAGGGGTTTGTAGGACCCCGGAATCCGGGTTTCCGCTAGTTTATGGGCAATAGTAAATCGGGATCCTTCGGGATTTATCCGGCCAGAAGACACTTGGGTTCTCCCGCCGTGGCGCCGGAGTTACACTCCGAAGGAGGTACTGCCGAGGCGTGCCGGGGAGGTAAAATCCATAGGGTAGGCACCCGTACTAAGGTAGATAGATGGAGGGCTATGATCGATTATCCGAATCCCTCATACTTGTGTATGACGGTCTGTGGTGGTATCCCGGCGGATTTATCGAATGTTGTGGGTAAAGTGTACAACCTCTGCAGAGTGTAAACCTATTCGAATAGCCGAGTCCTCGGTCATGGACGGTTGTGAAGATCACTACATTGCCCAATGTCAGGTTTTGGTTTTACAAATGGTTTTCTAGAAAGTTGGAGTTTTGTGCCAGATGGAGTACTTGGAGGGTACAGCCGTGGCACGGGAAGTGGTTTGGAGTACTCGGAGGGTACTGTCGACACTTGAGGTGGTCATGTTTGATTGACCACCGATCTTACCTTTCAAAGGAGTTTCCCCCTTTCCTAGAGATTTTACTAAATACTTATAAAAATCTTCTTTAATAAGGATATAGAAATGTCGTGGGACATGCTATATCGACACGAGAGACTTACTAAGAGTCTTCTTTAATAAGGACATAGAAATGTCGTGGGATATGCTATATCGACACGAGAAACAAGAAACACATAGATACTTGAAAACCAAACCAACCTTGCTACAGCCATATAGCATGTGAATGTTTCCCTCTTAGATGGTTTGCGAGTACAATTCCAGAATGTACTCACGGCTTTGTCCCTGGCTATCAACTTGGCCAAACTTTGGTGATGACTATGAGGAGGACGATGAGGAGTATGACGACGCCGGTGCGAATTAGGACTCGTTTCCCGGTCAGTCGCCTGTAGGGTAGTAGGCCTGACTTGGGTCACTACGCTGCATGTATCCGCTGCTACCTATGAATAAGTGTGTCAGTTGAACTTGCCCTGCATGGCATTTATATTCAGCCAAGAGGCTTATGTAAGACTTTATTACTCGTTATGTAATGGATGTTGTAATCTGAAATGCCAACTCTGTTATGTGGATTCACGACAGTCTCCTGGGATCGTGAATTGTATGCATAACGGGAATCCCGGGTGGTAAGCCGGGGTCCCCACAGAGTTGGTATCAGAGCCATCCTGACCTTAGGAAACCCTAGTTTAGCATGGGCATTAGACCGGACCAAAAACTATTTTCCTAAAATAAAAGAGATGGCTATATATATCAAAAGTAAATATATATTGCTCTCATCTCTCCCCTTATTCTTTAAGCACCTTTAATTACTTTCATTTAATTTCAAGTTTTTACTTATGTCTAAATTTTTCACACTTGGGTAAGTCATTAATAAACTCTACTCTAAAATTTGTGTAGATGGACGCTCCTACCGCACACCGTCAGGTCGGCACCCACGAGGACGTGCTGGTCTTCGAGAGAGACTTGGTTGAGTTGGCCGCGCGCCTTGGACGCCTGCGTCCCGAGGTGCGAGGCTACCGCCTGCTCGAGGAGGGTACCCGTGAGCTGGCTATCCGTGTGGTTTGCCAGGTCCGCGGGAAGGAGGTCCCGCCCACCTCACCGGAGTTCACCTTTGAGGTGATCGAGCGCAACTGGGGCGATGGCCTGATGCGCGTTCTGTGTCACGCCATCTCGCGCCTCGTCCACCTCCACTACGACGAGCTGCTTGGCACCCGTTACGAGCACTACGGGAGGGTCGACGCCGATGGCCTTCCCTACCAGGCTGCAGCGCACACTCCCTTCAGCCGCCACTTCTGCCACAGTGAGGCTCTCCTGCACCACAAGCAGGAGCATCTGGACCATGTCCGGATGGTCGCCGACGAGAGAGGACTTGAGCTCGCCGTTCTTCGTGAGGACCTCTAGGAGTCTATCTTCTCACGTCACCGTCTCCTCTCTGCCAAGAGGAAGATCGTGAAGAAGAACAAGGCTCTTAGGAGGCGCGTCCGCGAGTTGGAGGACCACTTGGCTTCTCTTGAGAGCCACGTGTCCGAGCTAGAGGAGGAGACCACCGAGCTCCGCAAGGAGAACGAGGCGGTACTTGGCCGCGACGACGACCACCAGGAGGCTTTCGACGAGGAGCCCGCTAGCACCGACGACGACCGTGGTAGCGAGAGCGGTGATGACCGCAACGCTATCCTTGACTTCTACGCTCCTGAGACTCCTAGTGAGGAGGATCCCGAGGAGTTAGTTCCCCACGTTAGCGGCGATGAGTAGATTCCACCCCTCTACCTCTCACGTAGGCAGCCGCGTAGTTGTTAGATTACTCCCTTTTGCGTATCGGTGTTGTATGGTCTATCTAGAACCACTTGCTATGTATGATGTGTGAGACTATGTGGTATGTGTGTGTGCCTGGGTATGTTGGGCACCCTTTTGCTTGTATATATTATGTATGCATGGACTTGTTATGCATGGTTGTTGGAGCATGTTATGTATGGTTGCCATGGATGTATGTTATGCATGAGTATAGTTCCTTTCTTTCAATTTGATGCATGCATAAGTTTCTTTGTTATGAATCTCACCAAACCCCCTCTCTCCAGAATGGCTCTGGAAACGTGAGGCCAAGCTGGAGGCAATCCTCCACCACCCCCTGAGCCAAGCATGGAGCAGCTGCTGCGGCTCATGCTTGAAGACCGTGAAGCCGCGCGAGCCGAGCGCCAAGCCAACCTCGCAACCCTACAGCACCTTGCACAAATCGCCACCCACCACAACAATCACGGTGGCAATGACGACGAGGAACCCCGCAATAAGCTTAGGGATTTCCAAAACTCCAACCCGCCAACATTTACCAAGTCCACCAAGCCCTTGGACGCCGATGATTGGCTCCGCACCATCGAGAACAAGCTCGAATATGCGGGAGTTGGAGCGAACGAGAAGGTGCTCTGCGCCACCCGCTTCCTAGCTGGAGCAGCGGGCGCATGGTGGGAGAATGTCCGTGCCATGCAGCCCGAGGGCCAAGTGATGACTTGGGAAGCCTTCAAGACCAAGTTCCGCAAGGCCCATATTCCCTCCGGACTTATCAAGATCATGCGCGACAAGTTTCTCAACCTCAAGCAAGGTGGTATGAGTGTCACCGAGTACCTCGACAAGTTCACCACTTGGGGGAGGTATGCTCCTAACGACATCGACACCGATGAGAAGAAGAGGGAACGCTTCATGAATGGACTTCAGGAAGACCTGCAGCCCTATCTGGTCGCTGTGCCTTACCATGATCTGGAATCCCTGGTAGATGCTGCTATCATGGTTGAGGACAAGAACAAGGCTGCCCATGAAAGCCGGAAGAGGAGGATGATGAGTTAGGGTGGACCGAGCAGTCAAAGGTCCCGCAGCATGCCCCCATCAAGGTCTGCGCCACCCCCTCAGAGGTTCGCCTCCCAAGCACCTAGGCCCAATAATCCCAACCGCCAGTACTCAAGCAACTGCTCTACCAGTGGGAATCCTTCCGGAGGAAACCGCAACACCTTCAACCCTGTCAACCGCAGCCAGGGAAGTGGCTGCTATACTTGTGGCCAGCCAGGGCATTTCTCTAAGGAGTGCCCCTTGAAGAAGCCGTCTGAACCGAGCCTCAGCGCACCGAGACCCAATCAGGGTCAAGGCCGTGGACCCTCTGGAAAGGCTCAGAAGAATCAAGCCAATGTAGCAAGAGGCCGCCTGAACCATGTCTCTGCTGAAGAAGCTGCTGAAGCACCTGACATTGTTCTGGTACGTTTCTTGTCAACTCCACCCCTGCAAGAGTGCTATTTGATTCTGGTGCATCCCATTCTTTCGTGACCGAAACCTTCGTTGCAAAAGGAAAGTTAGAACCAACTATGATGCCTAGAGCTATGCTAGTCCAGATTCCCGGGTCGGTCATGAAAACCAAGAGAAATTGCATAGATGTGCCGGTAGATATCCATGGGAAGTCATTCAAAGCCAACCTGATCATTTTAGGCACAAAGGGTTTGGACGTGGTGCTTGGAATGGACTGGATGTCCAAGTACCAGGGTCATATAGATTGCGCCCGGAAGGCCGTAACCGTAACCAGCAGTGATGGAGTCCAAATTGAGCACGTCGCAACTATGGCATCCCACAAATCCTACTACAAGAAGTCTGTCTCTGGGCCGACTCTTGATCAAGTTCCGGTGGTATGTGAATACCCCGACGTCTTCCCTGAGGAGTTGCCAGGTATGCCCCCTGATCGGGATATCGAGTTCATGATTGAGTTGATTCCCGGAACAGCTCCCATTGCTCAACGACCCTATCGCATGAACCCCCAAGAACTTGAGGAGTTGAAAAAGCAACTCGCTGACATGCTCAGCAAAGGCCTTATCCGTCCTAGCGCTTCACCTTGGGGATCGCCTGTTCTATTTGTGGACAAGCGAGACGGTACCATACGACTGTGTGTAGATTACCGTAAACTCAATGAGGTGACCATCAAAAATAAATATCCACACCCGAAGATTGAAGACTTATTTGATCAGCTGAATGGAGCCAAAGTGTTCTCCAAGATTGATCTCGGCACTGGATATCATCAGCTGAAAGTCCGAGAGTCCGATATTCCCAAGACCGCTTTCACCACTCACTACGGCCTATTCGAGTACACCATCATGTCTTTCGGCCTAACCAACGCCCCCGCCTATTTCATGAATCTCATGAATAAGGTATTCATGAAGTTCCTCGACAAGTTTGTGGTGGTCTTTATCGACGACATCTTGGTCTATTCTAAGACCGAGGAAGAGCACGCAGAACATCTGCGGCTAGTATTGGGAACCCTGCGTGAGCACCAACTCTACGCCAAGTTCAGCAAATGTGAGTTTTGGCTGGGAGAAGTTGGATTCCTAGGCCATGTACTCTCAGCTGGTGGAGTATCCGTTGACCCCTCAAAAATCACCTCCATTATGGAAAGAAAAGCCCCAACCAACCCCACCGAAGTCCGAGCATTTCTTGGACTAGCCGGGTACTACCGAAAGTTTGTTGAAGGATTTTCCAGCATTGCCCGCCCTTTGACTCAGCTACTCAAGAAAGATAAGAAGTTTGAGTGGACTGAGAAGTGCGAGCAGAGTTTCCAAGAACTCAAGAAGAGACTAGTGACAGCTCCCATTCTCACCATGCTTGACACTACCAAGAGCTTCGATGACTACTGCGATGCATCCAAGCTTGGTCTTGGAAGTGTCTTAATGCAAGACGGCAAGGTCATCGCCTACCTATCCCGCCAACTGCGCCCTCACGAGCTGAACTACCCTACCCATAACCTTGAGCTTGCCACTGTTGTCCATGCCCTCAAAACATGGCGACACTACCTTATGGGAAATCGCTGTGAGATCTACACCGACCACAAGAGCCTTAAGTACATCTTCTCCCAGAAAGAGTTGAACATGAGGCAAAGGAGATCGATAGAGCTTATCAAAGACTACGACCTAGGAATTCATTACCATCCAGGTAAAGCGAATGTGGTCGCCGATGCCCTCAGCCGAGAGCCCTGTTCCTTAAATGCCATGCTAAAGACCAGCCAACCAACCCTATGCGAGGAGTTCGAGAATTTTGGACTTGAGCTAGTAAGCCATGGTTTCTTGGCAAACCTTGAAGTCCGACCCACTCTCTTTGACTAGATCAAGGAAGCTCAGAAGGGTCACGAGAGTATCGAAGGTATTAAACGTAGGATGGGACGAGAGGAAGTCCCTGGATTTTCAATCGACCAGGAAGGTGTGCTATGATATAATGGCCGCCTGTGCGTCCCTAACATCAAAGAGTTAAAGCAACTTATTCTGGCGGAGGCCCATGATACCCCTTACTCTATTCATCCCGGAGGCACCAAAATGTACCAAGACTTGAAGGAAAGTTTTTGGTGGCACGGTATGAAGCGAGAGATAGCTTTCTATATCGCCCGATGTGACGTCTGCCAGCGTGTCAAGGCTGAGCACCAAAGACCTGCGGGTTTACTGTAGCCATTAAAGGTGCCAATGTGGAAGTGAGAGGAAGTTGGAATGGATTCCATAACAGGGTTGCCTAGATCAAATAGAGGCCATGACTCCATCTGGGTTATTATTGATCGCCTGACCAAGGTCGCCCACTTTCTACCCGTGAAGACCACCCATAAAGGCCGAGACCTAGCCGACCTGTATATGTCCAGGATTGTTAGCGTTCATGGAGTGCCCAAGGTGATTGTTACTGATCAGGGCACTCAATTCACTTCAAGATTCTGGAACAAACTTCACGAAGCCTTGGGAACAAAACTCTCCTTCAGCACAGCCTATCACCCATAGACTGGAGGTCAAACAGAGCGAGTAAACCAAATCCTTGAGGATATGTTGCGAGCTTGTGTTCTGTCTTATGGAACCAAGTGGGAAGACTGCCTGCCGTTTGCGGAGTTTTCCTACAATAATAGCTACCAAGCTAGTTTGCAAATGGCCCCTTTTGAAGCTCTCTACGGACGCAAGTGCCGTACCCCTCTCAACTGGTCCGAGACTGGAGAAAGCCAAGTATTTGGGCCCGATGTTATCAAGGAGGCCAAAGAGCAAGTCCAGCTCATCCGCAACAGTTTGAAAGCAGCCCAGTCCCGACAAAAGAGTTACGCTGACCCAAAAAGAAGACCTGTCACCTTCAACGTGGGAGACTATGTCTACCTTCGAGTCTCACCACTCAAGGGTATGCAACGCTTCCATGTTAAGGGTAAGCTTGCACCCCGGTACATCGGACCGTTCAAGATTTTGGACCGTAAAGGCGCCATGTCCTACAAGCTAGAGTTGCCCCCGAAGCTATCCGAGTTCCATGATGTCTTTCATGTGTCGCAACTCCACAAATGTCTTCAAGTTCCCAACAAGCCCGAGACTTTTACTCCAATTGACCACAACTCCGTCGACTTAAACCATGACCTCACCTACCGGGAGAAACCCATCCGCATTCTTGAAGAAGACGTCCGTCTTACCCGTAGACGCAAGATCAAGATGTATAAAGTGCAATGGAGTAACCACACCGAAGACGAAGCCACTTGGGAACGTGAGGATTATCTTCGATGAGAGTTTCCCGGACTACTTCACGCCTAGCTACCGAATCTCTAGACGAGATTCTTTTTAAGGGGGGAAGGTCTGTAACACCCCACTTTTGGTGACCAGAAATTCAAACCTTGTTTAAGTGCTTTGTTGGAGTGAATTAAAAAGTTCTGCTGGGCAATGTGCTAGTGTCCTATGAATGCATGATTGCATGTGTGTGCTAGCATGTGTGATTTCATGTGAGTGCATGGGCATGATTTTATGTGTGCATGTGTGTGTGCTTTATTTCATGTCCTTAATTCTAGAATTTCCAATACTTGAGCAATAGGAACTAGAGTTAGTGTTATGATTTTATGCATGAAATATTAAGCCTAGACTAGCTTGTGCTCACCATAAAACCTAGCATGGGATTCTTTACTTGATCACAATTCTTTTTCTTTTATTTCTTTGTTTTGCCTCTTTGTTTGAAAATAGGGACTTCTCTAAAACCCTAGTTTATCTAATCAAAAATTCACCAAAACTTAGCTATGACTTATTGTTGATGTTTGAAACCCCTGGAGGCTATTTTGGTAGATTTCCAAATCTTTTTCAAGTGAATTCAAATTTTGAATTCAAATTCGGCTAGGAGTACCCTAGCCTTGCGCCTCTTTCTCTCCCCTTCTTCTGTTTCCTTCTCTTGCAAGCTGACCAAAGGGGAGGGAGAGGATCTGCTAGAGATCTTTCTCTCTGAAGCCCAAAGGATCTTGAGAACCCGTTTCTATTTGTCTTTTTCGCTTGGCATCGAGGGAAGAAGGAGGAGCCCGAGGCCACCCTGCCAGTACTCCCCTCTCTTCGATCACCCACCGTCGTGAACCCCCAACGAGCACGCGCCGCACCTGCAGGAACCCTAGCCCGGCCCCATCTCGCAGAGACGACACGCCACCACCCCACGCTCGCCCAGGACGTCACCATGACCACCGAGAGCACCAAATCGGGTCAGCACGCCAACGTTCACCTCCTGCGTTGTCACCTCGCTGCCCGACCTGCCTAGATCCAACGGATCGATTCCCTGAAGCCAAACCACTCGAGTGTGACCGTGCACACCGCACCATCCACATCGACGTGAACCACACTGCCCGCCCAGCGTGCCTAGAGCGTGTGTGCCGTTCCCGTGGACCACGACCACGCCTGAGCCCGTTCTTCACACGCACCTGCACGGCATGGTGATGCCGACGCAATGCTACCCCTGCCCATCCCAACGGTACACCGCAGCAGCACCGTCACGCGCCTCTCCCCTCGCTCGCTCTCTGAACCCGTCCGTAATCTGACCGAACTGACCACCCACCGATGCAGCCCACCTAGTCCCTGGACTCCGTGCACGATGCCGCCTCTCTCAGCCGACCACGACGCCCAATGGTGACCGACGCAGGCGCACCATAGAACAAGCCCACGCCGGCAGTTAAAAGCTGAGGCCCTCTCTGGAAGCCACCCCTCCCTCTCATTTGCTCCACTCCACTCCCTCTCACCTGCAGGAGCTCACCGCCGCGCAGCCGAGACAAAAACCTCGCCGGAGAACACGGGTTCATCGGTTAGATCATCGCCGGTCGTGGTGGAGGTTGCAGTCACCCTAGTTTCTCCCTTGCTCTCTCTCTGGCTCATGAGTTTGTTTCCATCGCCTAGATCTCACCTCCCTATGCTTTTGGACCAGGACTCGCCGTAGCCGACGCCATTGCCAACCTTGCCGAAGCACATCGCGGTGACGTCGACGCCATCGAGAGCCCCATCGCCACTGCATGCAAAGTAGCACGCACCGAACCTCCTTCTGATCTTCCCCGCCGCCGATCTACCACCAGCTAGCCGCCAGAGCCCCTCGGTAAGCATCGCCGACCCAAACCCTAGCCGGCACGCCGGCGCACGCTCGCGTGCATGCTTCCGCGAGGCAGAAGACGGCCGCGCCCTCGGATCTAAATCCGATGGTGGCGTACCGTTTCGGTAACACCGAGCCCGGGCAGGCCGCCGGACTGGGTCGGCCTGGCTCAGCCCCGCATCCACGGCCCGTTTACTTTTTTTTAGAGAATCATTTTGATGTTTTGTAAATCCCTGCAATGTTTGAAATTCCCTAGAAATTATTCTATGCATCCAAAAATGTTGATTCAAATTTCGAGGAGTTCTTATGTTGCATGCTAACCATTCCTACTGCATGTATGATTTTTAGGACCCTAAATATTATCTGATGATTAAATAGTGTAGATCTATTGTTTTACACACATATATGCAAATCTGATGTTCTGTATAACGAAAATTGGTAATTCCAATTTTCACTGATACCTTACTGTTTTGTTGATTTATAGAAACTGGATTTACTATTTTAGGAGCTGCGCATTGTCTGTGGTAATTATTTTGGTGATGTTAATTTTCTGCATTGATTGATTTATTGTGTGCAGTATATTAATTATTTTGGAATGATTCCACTTCTAGTGTGTTGGCCATTCCAGTAGCTTTCCAGAATGGTCTCTGGTATAATTTTAGGACTTACAGATTATTTTAGGGAAATTATCTTGCTATTCTAGTGATTCCTAGAGTTAGTAAATTCATATTAAATCACCTTTATATTATTTTAGTTTGATTCCAATTGTGTTGTTTCTGAAATGCTGTTAGCTACCTGTAAGTATGCTGATGCCATGTTTTGATTTACCTTGATGCATGCAAGTGTTTGTTTGTGAATAGGTAGTACCATGCAACTAGAAATTGCTTGCTATTATTATGGTGATTCTTTCTTTTATAAAATAGATATTAGTTCAGATATCTAAACTTGTTTGCTTCTGATACTCAATGCTTGAGTTGTGTGATGTTGCTTTGAATGTGATTCATGTATGCATGAATGCTTATTGTGTGTGTTGTCGTTTCTTTTTCCGGTGATAGAATCGAACGACGACTGTGCGGAGGAAGGGGAGGTGTTTGAGTATCAAGAGGAAGGTGATCAGGGACAAGCCAACCAAGGCAAGCCATCTACTTGTTGCATATCTGAATCCTATTAAGTCACTATGCATTGTTCTACTCTTGCTCTTATTTCTATGCACCGTTTCCCTTATATTGCTATCTCCCTTATGTAGCAATAGTTGGCGACTTAGCTCCACAAGTCGATTTGTTATCATCCATTAAGGATGACACCTGTGACACACCCACTCAATACCCCTGGAGGTAGGGACTTGATGATTAGCATCGAAGTCTTTGGAAAACTTGTAGTGGAGCCAAAAACTCTAGGATGGGAAAACTCTCGGAAAAGTTTCGAAAAAGGTTTCGAAAACCTTGGAGTAGTATCTACTCCATTGAAGTGTTTTCTAAATGATTTTTGGGCCAAATGGAAACTTGGGCTATGGGATAAAGGAGTTGGTGGTTTTAGAAAAAGACATTGGTGTTTCTTTGTAGTCGCTCGAAGCAATTAACCTGTGCAACCACATTACCCCGGTATGGGACGGGGCTTAGAGTGAATTTTAGTTGCTTTAGAGCGGGGAGCCTCACACTATATAGGGGTTTGTAGGACCCCGGAATCCGGGTTGCCACTAGTTTATGGGCAATAGTAAATCGGGATCCTTCGGGATTTATCCGGCCGGAAGACACTTGGGTTCTCCCGCCGTGGCGCCAGAGTTACACTCCGAAGGAGGTACTGCCGGGGCATGCTGAGGAGGTAAACTCCATAGGGTAGGCACCCGTACTAAGGTAGATAGATGGAGGGCTATGATCGATTATCCGAATCCCGCATACTTGTGTATGACGGTCCGTGGTGGTATCCCGGCGGATTTATCGAATGGTGTGGGTAAAGTGTACAACCTCTGCAGAGTGTAAACCTATTCGAATAGCCGAGTCCTCGGTCATGGACGGTTGTGAAGATCACTACATTGCCCAATGTCAGGTTTTGGTTTTACAAATGGTTTTCTAGAAAGTTGGAGTTTTGTGCCGGACGGAGTATTTGGAGGGTACAGTCGTGGCACGGGAAGTGGTTCGGAGTACTCGGAGGGTACTACCGACACTTGAGGTGGTCATGTTTGATTGACCACCGATCTTACCTTTCAAAGGAGTTTCCCCCTTTCCTAGAGATTTTACTAAATACTTATAAAAATCTTCTTTAATAAGGATATAGAAATGTCGTGGGACATGCTATATCGACACGAGAGACTTACTAAGAGTCTTCTTTAATAAGGATATAGAAATGTCGTGGGACATGCTATATCGAGAAACTATAAACACATAGATACTTGAAAACCAAACCAACCTTGCTACAGCCATATAGCATGTGAATGTTTCCCTCTTAGATGGTTTGCGAGTACAATTCCAGAATGTACTCACGGCTTTGTCCCTGGCTATTAACTTGGCCAGACTTTGGCGATGACTATGAGGAGGACGATGAAGAGTATGATGACGCCGGTGCGAATTAGGACTCATTTCCCGGTCAGTCGCCTGTAGCGTAGTAGGCCTGACTTGGGTCACGACGCTGCATGTATCCGCTGCTACCTATGAATAAGTGTGTCAGTTGAACTTGCCCTGCGTGGCATTTATATTCAGCCAAGAGGCTTATGTAAGACTTTATTACTCGTTATGTAATGGATGTTGTAATCTGAAATGCCAACTCTGTTATGTGGATTCATGACGGTCTCCTGGGATCGTGAATTGTATGCATAACGGGAATCTCGGGTGGTAAGTCAGGGTCCCCACACCTTGCTCATGATGTTGAACTTTTGAAATTAAAAGTGTTGCCTAATGAGGTGAAAGAGAACAATGTTTTTGCTACTGCTAATGCTATCCAAGTTAGAATTGATGAAAATGTTAGGATGCTAGCAGAATTGCATGCCAGGTGGGAAAGAGAAGATGAGATGGCTAGAGAGATGAAGGTATGTACCATTACTACCTCCAATGATGTTATTCCTAATTCTAGCAATCCTCTTACTTTGATTGGTGTAGAGAAAACTCCCACTCCTTGTGTTAAAAAGCCCAAAACAGCTAAAACTATTTCTCAGAAGAGTGCTGAAATTTTTCGGAGTGTAGGAGATGATAGCTCTATTTCCTTTAATGATTTTGATGTTGATGGCTGCAATATATCTGAAGTTATTTTGTTCTTGCAAAAGCTTGCTTTGACTCCTAATGCTAGTTCTTTAAATGTTGCTTTTACTAAGCATATTACCAATGCTCTTATGAAAATTAGGGATGAAAAGGTGAAGCAAAAAGCTTCTATTCCCAAGAAGTTAGAAGATGGTTGGGAACCCATCATTGATATGCATATTAATGGTTTTTATTGCCATGCTTTATGTGCTCTAGGTGCTAGTATTTCTATTATGCCTAGAAAGATTTATGATATGCTTGATTTACCACCGCTTTAAAAGTACTATTATGATGCTCCTATTGCTGAAGTTGCTAAGAAGAAACCTTTGGGAAGGATTAATGATGTTCTTATTATGGTTAACAATAACCTTGTTCCCGTTGATTTTCTTGTCATGGATGTTGGAAGCAATGCTTCATGTCCTATTATTTTGGGAAGACCCTTTCTTCGAACTGTAGGTGCCATCATTGATATGAGGGAAGGCACCATCAAATATCAATTTCCACTCAAGAAAGGTATGTAACACTTCCCTAGAAAGAGAAAGAAATTTCTTTTTGACTCTATTCTTAGAGCAAATTATGAGCTTGATGTTTCATCACTTGATATTACTTGATTCGCATTTTCTGCGCCTAGCTCAAAGGCGTTAAAGAAAAGCACTCTTGGGAGATAACCCAATGTTTTACATTCAGTTATTTTTCTTTTATTTGAGTCTTGGAAGTCATTACTACTGTAATGACCGCTCCTTATCCTTTTTATTTCGTTTTTGTGCCAAGAGAAGCCTCTAATTTGAGCGAGGTAAGATTTGGGGATGTTGCTGTCCTGAAACAGTTTTCGGTGCTGCACCGTAAAAATTCGTGAAAATTCTTTGTATATCTTTTGGACCTGCGATTTATTGTGCATATGCCCCAGGTTATATCCAAACTTTCATTAGTTTACCACTTTTTAATTTGAGTAACAGAAAACGCTCTAAAAATTCGACCTTTGTCAGCTGTTCTGTTTTGACAGATTTCTGCCAATATTTGTGTTTGCCGCTTTATCGCTTTCTTTTTTAGTTCTTTTGATCACAGAACTTTTGGGGAAGTTGCTACAGTAGTATATGCTTTATATGTGGTGGTTTTGAGTTGAAACCTGAAGCAAAAAGGGTTGATTCTATGTTATGCTTACACTAATGTTGCTAATAGATTTGTGTTTAGTTTTGTATAAAGGAAGTTTTCAAGTGTAGGGATTGGAGAATGATGAGATGAGTTGAAGAATAGACAAAAGCTCAAGCTTGGGGATGCCCAGCACCCTAAGAAATATCCAAGAAGTACAAGCATCAAAGCTTTGGGATGCCCCCGAGGCACCCCTTCTTCATCGGCAAAAATCAGGTCACCTTTCAAAACACTATATTTTTATTGTTTCATGCACTATGCGTTTTTCTTGGAGCGTCAGTTGTTTTTATTTTTTAGTTTAGTTTAGTTTTCTTTGATGCAATAAATGGTTGGACCCCAACAAATTCCTTTTGGAGAAGTTGCCTTGCTTTTCATTTGCCAAGAACACTCCGTTTTTCACTCTATTCGTTTCAACGAGTGTTCTTCTTTTTCTAGAACTGCGTTTAGCTTTCAATTTTCGCCTTGATTTGTGTTCAGATCTTGTTATATCTTTTCATCAAGGTGTATTTTTGCCTCTGGTCTTTATTGGTTTTCATCAAAAGAGTTGGCTATAAAAAGTTTGAATGGTGTTGGAAAAGAGAAAAAGCTTTATGCAAAAAAGTGGTACAAGAAGGAGCTTGTGTAGACTGCGGCCAAGGCTTTTGCATGTCGTGCTTGATGTCTTTTTGATAGTATGCTTAGTAGTTTTTGCTGTAGCATGACTTGTCTCAAATAACTGAGATTGCTTAATGAGCCTTTGAAAAAATCATGCGTTGTTTAAATTATTTGGAAGCATTATTTTGGTTTTCTCCTTGATGCTTTATTTGGGTTGACTTGGCGCATGCTCACACATGTTAGACTCATACAAAGTCGCCATTGCCTCTATGATCATTTAGTTTTTGACTTTTGATGCCATCTTATGCTTCTTTTAATGTCGCTTTGTCGCTATGCATGATTATGGCCGTTATTGCTCTCTTAGTTGGTCGCTCCCAGTCTTTTGCTAGCCCTCGTTTTGTACTGAGTATGAGCACTACTCGTGCATCCAACTCCTAAAAACCAAGTTTTGCAAAGTGTCCACCATACATACCTATTAGCAATTTGCTATTCCAAAGTACATTTGACTTGATTTTATCTACTCTTCAAATTAAACTCTTACCAGTGTTATGCGAAAATTAGTCAGTAAAGCTCTCACGAACTGGATGGCACACTTTATTTTTCTCGTTCTTAAAAATTTGACATTGTGGTCTCTTATGTTGAGTTGTTATGCTTGCAAGTTGTAAGTTGGGAATTAGCCCAGCCATGTCGTCATGGGGCAAGCTTTCAACATTGCACTTCTTATTTGAGTTGATATCGTGATCTTTTGTTTATGGATACTCGCGGTGTGAAATGAATTGGGAATCTTGCGGGATCATGGAGTTTGTATATGTGTTAGAGAAACGCCCAGGCCGCCAATCTAAGCCATGCATAATTCATGGTGGAAATTTGCAGCATGCCCATAGTGGACATTCGATGACGCATCTCAAAATAAAAAGCTATACAAATGGTAAATAAAAGAGATGTCGAGGTGTTCATTGTCTGCTTGTCCTATCATTTTGATGTGGGCTAGTTCCATGTCATCGGGCACGGAGGTACCCCGTTGGCGGTTCTCGATGATACGTATATACTTACAATGACAAGAGCTTGCTTGGGACTCTAAGTAAAGTAGCATGAGGTTTGGGTACTCGTATTCACGGGACACAAAGTTTTCAACTTAAGATTTGTCAAGCATATGCAGCATAAGTGTTCTCGCATTAACTTTAACCATTCAAGATGCTTATGATGGGGGCAATGAGAGCTCAAAGCCGGTAAGTACCATAATTTTTGAAGGTTTATAAAACTTGCAATCACTGCTTCCCTCCGCGAAGGGCCTTTCTTTTTACTTTTATGTTGAGTCACCATCTTCTATCTTTATGCACCATTAAGAGAGCATAGTTTTCATTCTGAGTATAATGTGCATTGTCCCAAAGTTTTCATTGATTGATTCATATTGTTGGTTTCACTTGTTCTTAAATTATTTGTATCTAGTCGCCCTCTTAAACTTGAAGGTGTCCTATGCATTTATGTTTTGCTCTCCATGAAGGACAAGCTGAAAACCATTTGTATGTTTTTCCTTATGATTTGAACACACGTTTGACTTTCATTGTTTCATTTTCATGATCTTTTGTTTGTGTTCATTTTCATGTTATAACATGGTTGCTAAGTTTCTTCTATCAAGATTATATCTTTCATGCCCATGTTTTAAGTTCTTTTGATCCCAGAGCACAACGCTTACATACATGATCAAGATTGTGTAGGTGCATGTCACCTCAAAAATTATTTCTTTTGTTATCACTTACCTACTCGAGGACGAGCAGGAGTTAAGCTTGGGGATGCTGATACGTATCAAACGTATCTATAATTTTTGATGCTCCATGCTTGTTTTTACACCATTTGCTTAGTGTTTCGTTACACTTCGTGGCACTTTTATGCATTTTCCGGAACTAACCTATTAACAAGTCGCCACAGTGCCAGTTCCCTGTTTTCTGCTATTTTTGTGTTTCAGAAAAGTTACACAGGAAATATTCTCGGAATTGTACGAAACAAAAGCCAGTTGCCCAGAATTTCACCGAAGCTTCCAGAGAACCGAAGAGGAGACAGAGTGGGGCCACGAGGGCCCCACACAACAGGGTGGCGTGGCCCAGGCCCTGGCCGCGCCCCCTATGTGTGAGGTTGCCTCGGTCCACTTCTGACGATGCCCCTTCGCCTATAAAGACCCCCCGACGGGAAAAACCTAAGTGCCCGATCACTTTTTTAGAACACATCGCGATCCGCCGCCGCCATCGACCCGAAGATCGGGAGGGTCTAGAAGCTCTTCTCGGCACCCTGCCGGAGAGGGGAATCGCCACCGGAGGTCTTTTTCATCGCCATGCTTGCCTCCGGAGCGATGAGTGAGTAGTCTACCTTGGACTATGGGTCCATAGCAGTAGCTAGATGGTTGTCTTCTCCACCATGTGCTTCATGTTGAGATCTCATGAGCTGCCTTACATGATTGAGATCACCATTATGTAATTCTACATGTTGTGTTTGTTGAGATCCGATGAATATTGGTGTTATGATTGAGTTGAAGTACTGAATTTTATCTTTTGTTATCTCTATGTTGTTTATGATCTTGCGTGCTCTCCGTTGTTAGTAGCTATCTTGGCCGAGTAGTTGCTAGTAACTCCAAGAGGGGGTATTTATGCTCGATAGTGGGTTCATGCCTCTATTTAATCTGGCGGAGTGACAGAAACCTCTAAGGTTGTAGATGTGTTGTTGCTACTAGGGGGAAAACAACATTCATATGCTCGAGGGCATATGCTTTGTTTACATTACACACTTTGCTTAATGCAATTATCTGTTGTTTGCAACTTAATACTTGTGGAGTTCTCGGATTGATTCGCCACAAGTGGATTATTAGTCATAGATGCAGTTGGATGGCGGTCTATGTATCTTGTTGTAATGCCCAGAGTAAATCTCATAGTGATCCTCTCGACATATGCACGTTGTCTTTATTCTATCAATTGCCCAACTGTAATTTGTTTACCCAGCATGTATTATTTTATCTTATGGAGAGACACCACTAGTGAACTATGGACCCCGGTCCTAATTCCTTTATATTGCTATCACCTGTTTACTTTACTCGCACTGTTTACTTTACTCGCATACAATTATCACTTTCCACTCGATACACTCATACCCTTTGTTTCAAGCAAACCAGTGAGATTGAAAACCTCATCGTAAGTTGGGAACAAAGTATTTGGTTGTGCACGTTGCTACTGGTTGAAGATGCGCTAACAAGTTATCGTTAACGGCGCCCTTGTTAGAACATCACGCAGCTAGTGGGCATCACCTTCAGTCGTTTGTCTGCCTCCTCCTGGATTGACTACCTTGGTTTCATAACTGAGGGAAAACTTGCTGCTATATTCATCAAAACCGTCTCTTGGGGTTTTCCAACTGGCCGGTCATTTTTACTTCATCAACAAACGCTAATAAGCTTTCTGGCACCATCATCACCGTGCCATCGCCCTTCATGTAAGGCCTAAACTCGTTCGGGATAACAAGCATATAAAGGTCATCCTTGTCCAACTAGACACAGAAACGCCTAGGACGATGCACCGCAGCATGGTGGCCAACCTTCCTAGGGCGGCCTTTAGGTTTGTTATGAGGATTAGATACCGACCTTGCACTAGCAGCTGCCCTTGCCAAGGCCTCCTCTATCCTACCCGAGACCTTTGCCTCCATCCTAATCATGGGGAGAGAATGGGCGTAGCCTAATGGACTAGGCCTGGCGAATATTTCCATGATAGCAAGGTTGTCCTACATGAAAATTATCATTGTATTAGACCTTGACATGTACTCCATATATAGCCATTGCACCGTTCATCACGTACCAGTGCACTACATGACCGTATATGTATATCAATGCACAAATGAACCATACTTTAGTGCCTCTACAGCCCAAATGATCATCTAAATCACTTAAACAACATAGATGAACAACTCATCATGGAAAAACCACATAATCAAAATGCATCACAATATTTAGCTAAAATGCATCATTTAAATTCATCGCTACATGATATAAATGACCTAACCAGGTAAAGCATATACTACATTTTCGAACATAGGTAATAGCATCTTCAGAAAACAACCTAAATAGCACACTGCATCATCCAAATTATCCAAACATCAAAAGGATAAGAATCATCTAAACCTTAATTACCTTAATAGCATAAATGCACAATGCATTAACCTATAATACCTTAACACAATGCATCTAAATTCATCGCTACATGATATAAATTTCCTAACCAGGTAAACATAATACATTTTGGAAGAGGAAATAGCACATTATCTAAAAGGCATAGAATGCATCTTAAAAAAAGAACCTAAACAGCACACTACATCATCCAAATTATCCAAACAGCAAAAGGATAGGAATCATCTAAACCTTAATTACCTAAACATCATAAATGCACAAAGTATCATCTAAGTTACCAAAGAATCAAAATGTATCATCTAAATAACTGAACAACAGATATGGCATCATCAAATTCTATCAAAATTACCTAATCCAAAAAAAACATCATACAAATTACCTAACCATGTAGCATCAAAATTACCTAATATGAAAGAAGCATCATATAAATTACGTAACCATGTAGCACAATACATCGATCATCAGAACTAGACAAACTACACAACACACCATTTAGATCTAACCTTATTGCACTTGGGGGAGCCAGAAATCGCGAAGGGGTCGATAAGACATGGACGGAGCGCCGCCGAAGAAGAACCATCCACAGTCGCCAATGAGCATCAAACCTTGCTGGTGGAGGGGAAGCGACAGACAATGGTTCCGGCTTGGCCAATCTGAATTTCCGTGCGGCCAAACCTGTGCAACAAACAGGCGTGAGAGTCCAATGATCAGACAGCACGGGCACGGGCATGGTTGCCACCGCACAAGGATCCGGCCCAAACGCTTCCTCCAGGTTGGGATCGAGCCAGATTGCTCTCCAATCCCGTCGAGGACCTTTCCAGACGCCGTTCTGCCAAGGTCTCCTCACCGGCGCTGATCCATGTTGGGAGATCTTTTTGTTCGATCAGATCAGCTGGACCTGGCCAGATCCGATCAGTATAGAGAGAAAACAAAAAAATTATATTTACTGCATCGCCCGTGCGCCTGGGCACGGAGGTCGTCTGCCCCCTGGCGACCGCCCGCCCGCTCGATCGAGGGACCCCAGATTTATTCTGCCTCGCTAGGGCGCCTCGATAGCGGGTAGTGCGCGCCTCGATCGGTGCGACTGGCTCGCGTACGACGCCCACGCCTCGGTGCTCCTCCAGCGGGCCGGCCCAGTTGGCTCAAATCCACGTGCTTGGCCCGAGCGTCCAGCGAAGATCGGCCACACGCCTCGCTCCCCTGCTCTCGTGAGGACTGCTGGCCGCACACAACCACAGACGCTCTCTGTGGTAGCACGAGACCTAGGCGTGTCCGGTTGTTCTGCTGATTTCAGTCTGTATCTTGCAATCAGTTCTGCCTTCTGTGAAAGAAAACTAGTTCATTTTGATCTAGAATTGGTACTTCTTATTCAGCAAATCTGCACTATTTCCACAATTTTCTCTGCCACGGGATGGGTTTTTCAGCGACTGTTTGCAAGGAGAAGTCCGGTGATGTCTATTTTGACTACACTACTCTCATGGTAGGTTTCACTTTGGATTCTACCAAGATCGAGTTGCGTTTGGACAGTTCTGCGACATGGACAGACTATCAGTCTTGGGAGAAAGACATGGATCATGGTTTTGATAGATGTCGTACACTCGACCGCATGTTTGGTTGCTGTGTTGAATATGTTCTTGCACATAGGCGTGTGGATGAGCAAGTGGCTACATGGTGGCATGAAGAGAGATCAACGAAGGGCATGACAGGTGGAACATCTAGTTGGGAAGAATTCAAGCAATTTCTATGTGCTAGATTTTTGGAGAGGTCCATGGAGTCGAACAAGGTGGTTGTTCCAGAGGTACAAGCTAGGGTTGCTGAAGATGACACACCATTGAGAGGTATGAGTATTCAGCTTCACAATGTGGCTACTGGTGATAAGGTAGTGATACGAAATCAGCGATGGAGCCTATTTCAGACACATTGCACCATCAAGGAGAATACATGCAAATTAATTATTGATAGTGGTAGCTATTGTAATGGCATTAGTAAGGCAATGGTGGAATCATTGGGGTTGTCCACATGGCGTATTCTTGAACCTAAGCATGTTAAGTGGTTGAATAGCTGCATATGCTGAAGGTTACTCATAAGGTACATGTGCCATTTATAGTTGATGACTATGTTGATGAGGTGGAATGCGATGTGTTGCCATTGGAGGTGTGTGGGCTGTTACTTGGACGTCCATGGCACTATGATCGTAATGCTATACATGTTGGGAGAGCAAATACATATTCCTTTATGCATGATGGCAAACAGCAGACTTTGAAGCCTATGAGAGATGATCAAATCAAGTCCGATGTCATGTTGGTGGTTCGCAAGGAGAAATTGCATAAAGCTAGGCCACAAGCAGTGCTAGCTAAGGTGCAGCATGAGGAGCATGATGCGAAAAGCATCAGTGGTGATATTGTTTCAGCCAAGCCTGTAGATGACAAGCCAGTTGTTCTTGTTAGTGACAAGCCAGTTGAAGTCCAGCCTCATATTGATGAAGGAAAGGATATGTCAGCATGTGTTCCATGTGTTCCACTTGTAGTTCGTGTTGACATGGGTGTTCAGACCGATGACAGTAGTGTTGATTATGTTCCGCTGCATATGGTGCCGCAGGTAGTCAGCCACAGTTTTGTGAGAACACCTCGGAAACGTTTTGTTGGAGCAGCAGTACGTGTGCACAAAGGTAAGGATGGACGTGTTTGTCAATTGTGTGGCCCAGGCATTACTACTTTGCAGGGTCATGCACAGAAGCTTCATGTTCAACAGCAAAGAGCTCCATCTAGAGTTGAGAAGAAGAAGAAGGTGCCGCCAAATTTCAAGTTCATATGGAGAAGAAAGGAGGCACCAAGTGTTGAATCAAGTCAAGCAGGCCGAGCGAGAGGATGCGGTGTGGAAGGCAAGCATGTATTGAAGATGGAAAATATGCGTGGTGGTATTGTTGATATTCCACCACCCTTTCGAGCAGACCCTCACGCGTTGGGGACAACGCTTTTTGAACGGGGGGAAGGAGGATGTGAAGCCCAATTTCAGGACTCCACCAAACTGAGGGTAGCTCGTTGCAGATTGGCACACCAGGATGACCTACAATATGAGATAATTTAGTCTAAGGTTGTGTCAATAATTTATATTTGTTTATGTTATTCTGTAGCCAGGTCATGTTATAGGCCACTTAGGGTTTTATTTTATGTTTTGGGGTTGGGCCTATCCAAGCCCAATGGTTTTCTAGCCATCTATATAAGGAGGCCAGTCGTCTAGGGTTTAGGGGAGTTTAGTCATTAGTCTAAAACTATCGTGTGTTGCTTGGTTAAGCATCCCTCCAGGGATGGCAATGATGTTTATCAGTTTATAATAAAGATTGCTGCGGAGGTTCTTGTGTTCATCAAGGATTGTCGTGGTTTGGTTGAGGCGTGGTGATCTTCATCATGTTGCTTGCTGGATTCGTGCCTCATCTTCAGGTGATGTTCTTTGCGTTATTGGAAGATTTATCTATCTGGTTTGAATTGCTGTGAAAGATCGGGACAAAACTCATAGGATCATCCTTATCAGATCCAATTTCTCTGTAGCAGTTTGCTGCCGCTTGAGTTCAACGAACTCATTCTGGCTCCGTTCCATCTTTGCAAGGTCTTGTTTCATCGCAACGAATCCATCAACAGAAGGATGAATTTGGTTCATCGTATCTATGGGCTTATGGCTGGGCAAGCGAATGTTAAGGGGGGAGAGATGCCTGTAATGGACTAACTGGGATGGCAAGAGGGTTGTCGGTTGATACGTCTCAAACGTATCTATAATTTTTGATGCTCCATGCTTGTTTTTACACCATTTGCCTATTGTTTCGTTACACTTAGTGGCACTTTTATACATTTTCCGGAACTAACCTATTAACGAAGTGCCACGGTGCCAGTTTCCTGTTTTCTGTTGTTTTTGTGTTTCAGAAGTGATACACAGGAAATATTCTCGGAATTGGACGAAACAAGTTCCTGAAGTCATATTTCACGGGGAAGCTCCCAAACATCCGAAGACCTGACGGAGGGGGGCCACGTGGCCCCCACACACAGGGGCGGCGCGGCCACCCCCCTCTGACATCACGGGGACTCGTATTCACGGCGCCGGGCCCACGTGAGGGGCCGTGGTCTCCCCTCTGACATCGCCCTTTCGCCTATATATACCCCCTGACGAGAAAAACCTAAGGCCCGATCAGTTTTCCAGAATACATCGCGATCCGCCGCCGCCATCGACCCGAAGATCGGGAGGGTCCAGAAGCTCTTCCCGGCACCCTGCCGGAGAGGGGAATCACCACCGGAGGTCTCCTTCATCGCCATGCTTGCCTCCGGAGCGATGAGTGAGTAGTCTACCTTGGACTATGGGTCCATAGCAGTAGCTAGCTGGTTGTCTTCTCCACCATGTGCTTCATGTTTAGATCTCATGAGCTGCCTTACATGATTGAGATCACCGTTATGTAATACTATGATGTTGGTTTGTTGGGATCCGATGAATATTGGTGTTTATGATTAAGTTGCTGTACTGAATTATATCTTTTGTTATCTCTATGTTGTTTATGATCTTGCATGCTCTCCGTTGTTAGTAGCTATCTTGGCCGAGTAGTTGCTAGTGACTCCAAGAGGGGGTATTTATGCTCGATAGTGGGTTCATGTCTCTATTTCACCTGGGGGAGTGACAGAAACCTCTAAGGTGGTAGATGTGCTGTTGCTACTAGGGAGAAAACAACATTCATATGCTCAAGGGCATATGCTTTGTTTACATTACACACTTTGCTTAATGCAATTATCTGTTGTTCGCAACTTAATACTTCTAGGGTGTTCGGATGATATCCCCGGGGGTGGATTATTAGTCATAGATGCAGTTGGATGGCGGTCTATGTATTTTGTTGTAATGCCCAGAGTAAATCTCATAGTGATCTTCTTGACATATCACGTTATCTTTATTCTATCAATTGCCCAACTGTAATTTGTTTACCCAGCATGTTATTTTATCTATGGAGAGACACCACTAGTGAACTGTGGACCCCGGTCCTATTTTAATCATATTGCAATCACCTGTTTACTATTCCCGCACTGTTTACTTTACTCGCATATTACTACTGTTTTCCACTCGATACACTCATAACCTTTGTTTCAAGCAAACCGGTGAGATTGACAACCTCATCGCAAGTTGGGGACAAAGTATTTGTTTGTGTGTGTGCAGGTTCCGCGTTGCTGCTGGCCGAAGACGAGTCAACAAGTATCGTTAACGGCGCCCTTGTTGGAGTGTTACTAAGCCAGTCCGCATCACCTTCAGTCGTCACCGTCTCTCTTCTTCAAGATCGACATTAAACCTTGGTTTCTTAACTGAGGGAAAACTAGCCGCTACACTCATCATACCTTCCTCTTGGGGTTCCCAACGGGTTGGTCATCACCACGCACAAGGACTTACTGCTCCCACGTCAACTAAACGCCACAGTCTTTTCTGGCGCCATCACACGAGTAGCAGCTTCTTTTCTGGCGCCGTTTCCGGGGAAGAGAGAAGACTTCTGCGAGGGGAGTTCTTCGCACACACATTCTTTACTTTGTTATTTGTTTTGCTTTACTTTATTTTATTTTACCTGCATTGCTTTTTATATCAAAAACCCAAAAAAAATTAGAATCCTTGGTAGTTGTTTTTACTTATCTGCTTTTAGTTTTGTTACAATGAGTAATCCTGAAGTAGAAGATCGTAGTTTCAAGCAACAAGGGGGAGAAAGTTTAAAAGATGCTTGGTACCATATTAACAATGCTCATCATAGGTGTACCAAAAAGCACTTCACCACGATCCTCCTTAGAAATTTTTATGTTGGTATATCTAGCTGGAATAGGTATGTTCTTGATACTCTTACAGGAGTTAATTTTCTGGGTACTCCCGCGGGAGAAGCATGCACTATAATTGAAAGTTTAGTGGGAGTACCACCTATTCATGTTGCCAAGACTGAGACCACCTTGGAAGAGGTGGTAGAAAGGCTCAGCTCCTTAGAAAAAAGTTTGCCAACTATCCTAGAAAATGCTAGCCGCGTTAGTGAATTAATAGAAAACATTGGTAAGAGAATTACCATTTTAGAGGCTACCACTACTCATGACAATCAAAACTTGAGGATTGGTAAACTAGAGGAGTCTATGGAAACTCTTAGTTTAATCTTCTCTTCTCTTAAATTTAAGAAGGAGAAAGTGTTTGTTGGAAAGGAGCAAAAATTTATGTATGTTCCCAAGGTTTCTGCGCTTAAATCTCAACATGTTCTTAAGATTGGTAAGACTCTTAGTTCTACTAAGGGTGACTTGCAGGTTGAATCATCTTCGGGAACCTTCAAAGAGCCTACTGAGGTAACTAGCACTTCATCTATTGATATTACTTGATTCGCAATTTTCTGCGCCTAGCTCAAAGGCGTTAAAGAAAAGCACTCTTGGGAGATAACCCATTGTTTTATTTTCAGTACTTTTTCTTTTATTTGAGTCTTGGAAGTCATTACTACTGTAATGACCGCTCCTTATCTTGTTTATTTCGTTTTTGTGCCAAGAGAAGCCTCTAATTTGAGTGAGGTAAAGATTTGGGGTTATTGCTGTCCTGAAACTGTTTTCGGTGCTGCACCGTAAAAATTCGTAAAAATTATCTTTTTATCTTTTGGACCTGCGATTTCTTGTGCATATGCCCCAGGTTATATCCAAACTTTTCTTAGTTGAACACTTTTTGATTTGAGCAACGGAAAATCCCTCAAAAATTCGTCCATTATCAGCTGTCCAGTTTTGACAGATTTCTGCCAATATTTGTTTTTGCCACTTTATCGCTTTCTTTTGAGTTCTTTTTAATCATGGAACTCTTGTGGAAGTTGCTACAGTAGTATATACTTTATATGTGGTGGTTTTGGGTTGAAACCTGAAGCTAAAAGAGGTTGAATATATTTTATGCTTACACTAATGTTGCTAATAGAATTGTGTTTAGTTTTGTATGAAGGAAGTTTTCAAGTGTAGGGATTGGAGAATGATGAGATGAGTTGAAGAATGGACAAAAGCTCAAGCTTGGGGATGCCCATGCATCACCCCAAGAAATATCCAAGAAGTACAAGCGTCAAAGCTTGGGGATGCCCCCGAGGCACCCCTTCTTCATCGGCAAAAATCAGGTCACCTTTCAAAACACTATATTTTTATTGCTTCATGCACTATGTGTTTTTCTTGGAGCGTCAGTTGTTTTAGTTTTCTTAGTTTGTTTAGTTTGTTTGTTTGCTGCAATAAATGGTTGGACCCCAACAAATTTCCTTTGGAGGAGATGTACTCGTTTTCATTTGCAAAGAATGCTCTAGTTTTCACTCTTATTAAAAATCGAGCGTTCTACTTTTTCTGCTACTGCTTTTGGTTTTCGTTTTCGCCTTGATATGCGTTCAGATCTTGTCATATCTTTTCATCAAGGTGTATTTTTGCCTCTGATCTTCATTGGTTTTCATCAAAAGAGGTGTTTATAAAAATTTCAAATGGTGTTGGAAAAGAGAAAAAGCTTTGTGCAAAATAGTGGTACAAGAAGGAGCTTGTGTAGACTGCGGCTTAGGCTTTTTCATGTCATGCTTGATGTCTTTTTGATAGTATGCTTAGTGGTTTTGCTGTAGCATGACTTGTCTCAAATAACTGAGACTGCTTAATGAGCCTTTGAAAAAATCATGCGTTGTTTTTATTGTATGGAAGCATTATTTTGGTTTTCTCCTTGATGCTTTATTTGGGTTGACTTGGCGCATGCTCACACATGTTAGACTCTTACAAAGTCGCCATTAGCCTTCATGATCATTTAGTTTTTGACTTTTGATGCCATCGTATGCTTCTTTTAATGTCGCTTTGTCGCTTTGCATGATTATGGCCATTATTGCTCTCTTAGTTGGTCGCTCCCAGTCTTTTGCTAGCCCTCGCCTTGTATTGAGTATGAGCTCTACTCGTGCATCCAACTCCTAAAAGCCAAGTTTTCCAAAGTGTCCACCATACATACCTACTAGCAATTTGCTATTCCAAGTAAATTTGACTTGCTTTTATTTTCTCTTCAAATTAAACTCTTACCAGTGTTATGCGAAATTCGGTCAGTAAAGCTCTCACGAACCGGAAGGCACACTTTACTTTTACCTGTTCTTAAAATTTTGACATTGTGGTCTTTTATGCTGAGTTGTTATGCTTGCAAGTTGTAAGTTGGATTCTAGCCCAGCCATGCTGTCATGGGGCAAGCTTTCAACATTGCACTTCTATTTGAGTTGATATCGTGATCTTTTGTTTATGGATGCCCGCTGTGTGAAATGAATTGGGAATCTTGTGAGGATCATGGAGTTTTTATATGTGTTAGGGAAACACCGGGCCGCCAATCTAAGCCATGCATAATTCATGGTGGAAATTTGCAGCATACCCATGGTGAACATTCGACGACGCATCTCACAATAAAAAGCTAAACAATATAGCAAATAAAAGAGATGTCGAGGTGTTCATTGTCTGCTTGTCCTGTCATTTTGGTGTGGGCATGTTCCATGTCATCGGGCATGGAGGTACCCCATTGGCGGTTCTCAATGATACACATATATTTACAATGACAAGAGCCTTGCTTGGGACTCTAAGTAAATTAGCATGGTTTGGGTACTCGTATTCACGGGACACGAGGTCTTCAACTTATGATTTGTCAAGCATATGCATCATAATTGTTCTCACATTAACTTTAACCATTCAAGATGCTTATGATGGGGGCAATGAGAGCTCAAAGCCGGTAAGTACCATAATTTTTGAAGGTTATAAAACTTTAAATCACTGCTTCCCTCTGCGAAGGGCCTTTCTTTTACTTTTATGTTGAGTCACCACCTTCTTTCTTTATGCACCATTAAGAGAGCATAGTTGTCATTCTTAGTGTGATATGCATTGTCCCAAAGTTCATTGATTGATTCATATTGTTGGTTTCACTTGTTCTTAAATTATTTGTATCTAGTCGCCCTCTTAAACTTTGAGGTGTCCTATGCATTTATGTTTTGCTCTCTTTGAAGGACAAGCTGAAAACCATTTGTATGTTTTTCCTTATGATTTGAACACACTTTTGACTTTCATTGTTTCATTATCATGATCTTTTGTTTGTGTTCATTTACATGTTTACAACATGGTTGCTAAGTTCTTACTGTCATGATTATATCTTTCATGCCCATGTTTTTAAGTTCTATTGATCCCAGCTCACCAATGCTTTCGTATATGATCAAGATTGTGTAGGTGCATGTCACCTCAAAAATTATTCTTTGTTATCACTTACCTACTCGAGGACGAGCAGGAGTTAAGCTTGGGGATGCTTGATACGTCTCAAACGTATCTATAATTTTTGATGCTCCATGCTTGTTTTTACACCATTTGCCTATTGTTTCGTTACACTTAGTGGCACTTTTATACATTTTCCGGAACTAACCTATTAACGAAGTGCCACAGTGCCAGTTTCCTGTTTTCTGCTGTTTTTGTGTTTCAGAAGTGATACACAGGAAATATTCTCGGAATTGGACGAAACAAGTTCCTGAAGTCATATTTCACGGGGAAGCTCCCAAACATCCGAAGACCTGACGGAGGGGGGCCACATGGCCCCCACACACAGGGGCGGCGCGGCCACCCCCCTGGCCGCGCCAGGCCCACGTGAGGGGCCGTGGTCTCCCCTCTGACATCGCCCTTTCGCCTATATATACCCCCTGACGAGAAAAACCTAAGGCCCGATCAGTTTTCCAGAATACATCGCGATCCGCCGCCGCCGTCGACCCGAAGATCGGGAGGGTCCAGAAGCTCTTCCCGGCACCCTGCCGGAGAGGGGAATCGCCACCGGAGGTCTCCTTCATCGCCATGCTTGCCTCCGGAGCGATGAGTGAGTAGTCTACCTTGGACTATGGGTCCATAGCAGTAGCTAGCTGGTTGTCTTCTCCACCATGTGCTTCATGTTTAGATCTCATGAGCTGCCTTACATGATTGAGATCACCGTTATGTAATACTATGATGTTGGTTTGTTGGGATCCGATGAATATTGGTGTTTATGATTAAGTTGCTGTACTGAATTATATCTTTTGTTATCTCTATGTTGTTTATGATCTTGCATGCTCTCCGTTGTTAGTAGCTATCTTGGCCGAGTAGTTGCTAGTGACTCCAAGAGGGGGTATTTATGCTCGATAGTGGGTTCATGTCTCTATTTCACCTGGGGGAGTGACAGAAACCTCTAAGGTGGTAGATGTGCTATTGCTACTAGGGAGAAAACAACATTCATATGCTCAAGGGCATATGCTTTGTTTACATTACACACTTTGCTTAATGCAATTATCTGTTGTTCGCAACTTAATACTTCTAGGGTGTTCGGATGATATCCCTGGGGGTGGATTATTAGTCATAGATGCAGTTGGATGGCGGTCTATGTATTTTGTTGTAATGCCCAGAGTAAATCTCATAGTGATCTTCTTGACATATCACGTTATCTTTATTCTATCAATTGCCCAACTGTAATTTGTTTACCCAGCATGTTATTTTATCTATGGAGAGACACCACTAGTGAACTGTGGACCCCGGTCCTATTTTAATCATATTGCAATCACCTGTTTACTATTCCCACACTGTTTACTTTACTCGCATATTACTACTGTTTTCCACTCGATACACTCATAACCTTTGTTTCAAGCAAACCGGTGAGATTGACAACCTCATCGCAAGTTGGGGACAAAGTATTTGTTTGTGTGTGTGCAGGTTCCGCGTTGCTGCTGGCCGAAGACGAGTCAACAAGTATCATTAACGGCGCCCTTGTTGGAGTGTTACTAAGCCAGTCCGCATCACCTTCAGTCGTCACCGTCTCTCTTCTTCAAGATCAACATTAAACCTTGGTTTCTTAACTGAGGGAAAACTAGCCGCTACACTCATCATACCTTCCTCTTGGGGTTCCCAACGGGCTGGTCATCACCACGCACAAGGACTTACTGCTCCCACGTCAACTAAACGCCACAGTCTTTTCTGGCGCCATCACACGAGTAGCATCGGTGAGATAAGCCCTATCGAAGGTTGTGAAGGTGAAGCGCGCGCTTGATTCAGAGCAATATTTTTGTGGAATATTGGTGGTTTCTTCTAGTTCAAATTGTAGTATGGATATTTGGGCGGGCTCCCATGGGATGCCATCGTCACCTCACCTTACATTGATAGGTATGGACTTCCTGCAAGGTATGGTCGCGTGCTTTGCTGTTCATGAGAACTCTAGAAAGTTCCTGGCTCCCTACCAGGTGCACTTACGCATGGACTCTAGTAGTAGTTGAAAAGGCTGCTGACCGTATAATATGCACGAGCGAAATAGGCCAAAATATTATCGTTTATGTCTCCAATGCTTATTTCATCAAGAGGTCTTAAGCTGGGCTCCACTACTTGAGCCACTTCCTTGTCCTTCCTTATTTTAAAACTCAACTGCTGTCTGTAGTGCAGTCAGCTCACGCATGCCAGCTAGAGCTCGTGAGGCCGGTAGACATATAAAACTAGTTTTTATAATTTGTTGTGGCCGGTCTTACCGATGCAGTCGGCCACAAGAATATTTTGGCTAAGACCGAGCCCGACAATGCTTATTTCCTGTTGTTGTCGACCTTAGGCTTAGGACCAAGGCTTATTTTCACATTGGAGACAGTATGCTTGAGTTTCTGCAATTTACATGGTAACTTCGGTGGAAAGCCAACAACACAACCAAAATATATGCCTTTTTAATTAGAAAGCTAAGTTATCTTACAAGGCCCTAAAGGGTCTTGTTCAGCATCAAACGGTGAGTGTAGATATTACATAGAGGCCCAAATAAATAAAAGGAAATTACAACCAGGGACACAATGTTTACACAAAAGACCCTTCCACGAATGGAAGAAAAGCAATCAGGGACCAGGCCACAGCCGCCATTACTAATCAACATGGGACGCTTGCGCCCACTCCAAGGACCGAACTACTTGGATTAGAGCTTACGATGAGCGTTGCGACGAAACACCTAAAGATCCTCCAATGGTCTCTCTTAGTCCCATCTGCTTGTACTCGCATGCCCTCGGGTGTTCTTCTCCCTCATGTAGGTTGAGATCTTTGTCGCAACCCTTGTAGGGGCAGGATGTTCTGATGGCCAACAGAAATTCCTCGAGAAACCAGTTCCTCATCACGGGAATTCCACCCTCGCACGATGGACACTGATCTCCGAGCAGTTTGCTGAAGTAGCTGGTGTAGAAAAGATGCAACATAGCTATGCACTGGAATGTAGAAGAAACCACTTGTGACACACGGAGAAAGAGGCTCGGGCCAATGAAATGCGGTTTGATGTGCTAAATCACACTAATGGACACTGCATGGTTAAAGAACTAACTTGATAGACGTGAGGCCCTCGATACTTAGAGCACGAAGTACAGCTTATGGTCCTCATAAATCCTTTCAAGTCAAAGTTTTTTAACTGGACATACTCATCGGAATCATGGGGTACTCTTCGGCCGGCAGGCAAAGGCAGCCCCATCCTGTAGAATCCTGAAAGGGGGATCTAATGGAGTCTGGACTAGAGCAAGCAATAGAATAACCTATATATTGTATTCCAACGGCGGACTGAGATCCAGTGACTTCACACAGAGAAGTCACCGGTGAATAGTATAGTGACTTTAGCCCCTTGTCTGACCATTGGATCAAAAACGAATGGTTGGATGTGCATGAATAGTCGGAGGCTACAGAACCAGACACAGTACAGGTGCTCCGGACTGAGATCTAGTGACTTTACTATGTGAAGTCACCATTGCACTTTACCCACCTCAGCCATCCAATCAAGATCAAACGCACATGGTTGATCCAAAGTTTATCCTCAAATTTCAAACTCATTAATTTTTCTTGAAAAATTACAGTAAATCACATCTATTTTATTTAGTATTCTAGGAAAGTTACGTTTTATTTGGATAAGTAGATTATGATTAGTTAGCCTTTTTACGTTCTGTGCTTAAAAATAAGTAAATCATAAATGATTAGTTCAAATAAAACAAAACTTTTCCAGAATACTCAAGGAAACATACATGATTTACTGTATTTTTTTCAATTTTTTATGAAGAGTTTGAAATCTGAGTTCAAGTTTTGGATCAACCGTGGACACCGGATCTTGATCGGATGGCGCTGAGATGGGTAAAGTGCAATGGTGACTTTACTGGATCTCACAAGGTTTTCATCAACAGTAACTTGCTACAGTCCCGCAACAGTACCCATGCTACAGTATTTGATCTTGTCTATCTATTTACAATCCAACGGTTGAGTGGTAAAGTTACTGCCTGTTTCATCGGTGACTTCTCTGTGTGAAGACCCTGGATCTCAATCCTCCAACGGTAGCCATTGAGTGATAGGGATTGATCCAACGGTCAAAATGAGCGCTTGGGTTAGGAGATGCCCAGCAGGGTATTGAGACGGTCAACTTGTTTTTAAGAGGTTTGGCCGATATTCAAATGAGCATAACTAATGCAAGAAAAATCAAGAAAAATACAAAACATGTGCACTTCATCGTCATATGTGACCTAGTTACGATAAAAAATTAGAAACATGATTTATGGGCATTTTTCATGAAAAAGACTTCACAAAAGTGATCTACCTCGAAGGTGGTTGATTGAATTCAAGGGAAATGAGCTAGGGTTTTGTCTTTTGAGAAGAGGAAATTTCAAATCTTTGCCCCATATTTTGTCAGTGTTGTGCATATCTCCATTTCCAACAACTTTTGCAACTATGGTTTTGTGGGCTGCCACAAAAAATGGATTTTTCATTTTATCACTGCGTGGGTGGGCATGAATGCGTTGTTTTTGTGAGATGACTACCAAGGGCAGGGTGTAGAGGCACCACTCCAATTTTTAAAGGTATGTGACCTTGAAGGATGGCAATACCCATGGTTTCATCAATTTTCTCGGTATGCTTGCATATATTGCATTTTTCGTGACATTTGGATGTTTAAATAGAATTTAAACTGTTGGTACATCAAATACATTTCAAACTTTATGGAGGAAAATACCCCTACAGCATGCATGTGCCTCGAAGTGTGGAACCCCGGAAACCATGCATGTCATACTTGAGTGCACCGTCTGGCGGCACACTCAGCGCACACCGCCGGCTTGACCTATATTCAAACAGTAAGTTCAAATTAATTAACTTGCAGACATGGCCACCATCCATACACGGGGTTGAAACTTTCTAGGGAACCATAGAGTATATTTTACCTCATTTTATGACCAATGTTTACCCTACATGGAATTCAAACATTAGTAAAATTGGTACAGAGTAACAAAAAGTTTCATATACTAGTACTCGAGAAAAATGGATATCTCATGTAATTAGCCATCCTACAAAGGCCTACACTTACCTGTGAAAAATTGCAGTGATATGAATGTTGCACCTTATTCATATATATATATATATATAAATATATAGGGTGAGACTATTTTACAACTGATGATAGAATAATATTCTATACATGTCTTACCTATATACGGGTCATTGCGATAAATGAAAAAACTGACTAACCCCACCTTATCCTTCTACCTCCACGCACGAACCATGCCCACCTTCTTCCATGGGACATGGCTTAAACACAAACCACTCTCTCGCCTGCCTGGTCCCGCCACCGGCGCCACTGGCCTTTCCCACCACCTGGCCGGTTGCCAGACAGTGGCTTTGACCCCACCACTGGTAGAGGTCGACGAGGCCACCTCCTGGCCCGGTGTCCCGCTGCCGTGCCCGACCTCCACGGCTCCACCAGTGCAGCGCCCGTCCGCCGGCGCGGAGCTCTCTGCGGGCGCGTCCTCCTTCCGCCGACCGCGCGTGGTGCCTCCTTCCGCCGGCCGCGCGTCGTGCCTCCCTCCGCGGGCCGCGCGTCATGCATCCTCCGGTGACTGCGTGCTACCCCGTGCCTACTTTCAGCGACCAAGCACATAGCTCCCGCCACCAAGGCTCCCATCGTCGGCGTACATCACCTGCTCCTCCTACTCAGGCCACCAGACCAAGGCGCCGAGCGGTCAGGACGTGTACTTATCTATGTTCTTCCCGAGTCCAACTTCAGGCACTGCTCTCCAGCGGTTCCCAAGACCTCCACCATCCCTTCCTCCACCAACCCTGCTGCAATTAATAGGCCCCAGCCGGCGTGCTCCCCTCTTGAAGTTCTCTCTCACTTTTCTCTAAACTTAAGCCACTTTTTCTCTAAACTTCTTTGGAAATTTTCTTGTGCGTTATTTTCATGTGGTCTCGTTGCCAGAGAAGATGTTGCACTAGTGCTTTCTGATCTGATGGTGATTGCATTGCTGTGACAGCCATCTGGTCCACAGTCAAGCACCAGGGCGATGCCTCCACTCTGTTAATGTCACACAACCAAACGGGAGCAGTACAGACACATAAGCAGTTCAGGCACGGGGAGCTGAGGTACTGGCCAAGCACCAGGGTGGAAACGAAACAAGACGACAACGAAGTTCACTGACGGCCAGACTTGGCAAGGTCGCGGGCTCCAGCATGCTCTGTCAGGACGTGTGCTGCAAGGTCACGGACTCAAGGATGCGAGATCGACGGTGCCACCCGTCAGGACGCGTGCTCTGGCAAGGTCACGGACTCAAGGAAGCCGCTGGCCTCCAGGTCGCGGGCTCCATCCAGGGGTGTGCTTCGGCAAGGTCACGATCTCCAGCAACCTTCGCTCGTTCGTTTCGTCCGAACTCTTGATACCGAGCAGCACAAGCACACTCACTTGGCACTTCAGTTTGCTGCTGCTGTGGTTTCTCAATTTTCTCGCTATAAAAAAACTTGTAGCAGAGAAATTAGTTGTTTTGTAGGAAGTACAAGAAAATGTAGTAGAGTACAAAAGTTCAGAATACCTAATCAGAGAAGTTTAGCCGTTTTGACTGATACCGTAAAAGTTTACACAACATTGTTTACCACAAGTCCAAGCAGTATAAATTTATGCCAGTGAGAAGTATACCTGGCCCCAATAGGAAGTTCAACCACGGAGAATAAAAGTTGTTACAACATATAATTATAAAATGCTAGAATTTTTATTTAAATCGTATTTAATTTTTATCACTACGTGCAGTTCAAGAACGCGAGTGGTATAAGTTCAGGCGCACCAAACGTGGCAGTTCAGCTTGAATATGCTACAATTTTTATTTAAAATTAGAGTTAACAATTACCACCATGGGCAGTTCAAGAGTGCGAGTGAGAAAAGTTCGGGCGCACCAAACGCGACAGTTCACCTAGAACATGCTAGAATTTTTATTTAAATCAAAATTATTTTTTACCACTACGGGCGGTTCAAGAGCGCTAACCAGAGTAGTTTAAGTGCGCTACTCGAGGCAGTTCAGGTGGGCTTACGAGGGAAGTAGAGGTGGTGGTGTGAGGTAGTTTAGGTGTACTAACAAGGCATTTTAGAAAACTTAACCGCGATACATGAATCAAAGTAGTTCAGGTGCACTAGGTGCGGGCGTGTCCTATGACGTTCGCCTCCCCTATGTCGGTTACCCTCCGCCGGTGGTGTCGCACCTGCCCCGCATCCCACCCTAGATCCCCGCGGGGAACATATACATCCATGCTCAGCTGCCTCACTGATACTATGGTGCTACGCGCTGCCCGTTGACCAACCCCAACACTGCCGCACCGCTCTCCCAACGACCACCTGGGCAGACAGCATGGTGTGACCGCCGGCTTCGGCGCAGCTCCTCACCGTTCGGCCAGCGGGGCAAACCCGGCGACTCCTCAGTGTTGATTGCTTTGCTGGCAAGCTACCGCATGCTCCGACCTGTATCACTGTATCCTTCGCATTTGGCAGCTAGATGTTGCTTTTTTTCAATCAGTGGACATGGTCGATAATTCTCAGATGCAAACATAATTTAATTTCCGTTCTATGCTGGTCGTGTCGTCTTCTACGTGGTTGTCGGTAGGACTGATGTATTGTTGCGTGCAGTACATGTGCTTTAGACAAGTATACGACCGAGAAAAAACACATTCTTTATAGAAATGTAAATAAGATGAAAAAAAATCATCCATCAAAGATGTGCACTTAGTGATGTTGAAAAGTAGACAACTTCCAATGTTGGACAGGAAAGATCGGACGAAAGATCTAGCCGGAGAGTTCAAATGTGTTTCAAAAAATATGTCGGTGCTGCCGAAGGGTTGACTCTAGGAAGTATGACCAGTGACTCTAGGAAGTACACACGGTGTCGACAAGAAGTACAAATATTCAGTTTTCGGAAGTACAACTTTTACTTGAAGTGCTAGAAAATAATTAAATTATCTAGAAGGAAGTACAAAACTATACGAGCGGGGGAAGTACAAAACTATGTGAGCGGGAAGTATATGCAATAATATCGGGAAGTGCAAAATGTTCAGTTTCGGAAGTGCAGCTTTCACGTGAAGTGCTAGAAAAATGATAAATCATGTAGAGAGAAGTATAGAGAGAGACTCTAGGAAGTACAAATGCTCAATTTTGAAAGTGCATATTCCACGTAAAAGTGTTACAAACATAAGAAAATGAAAGGAGTACACACCCAAACAAAGAAAAATATAGTAAAATTGGAAAGTATGTAAACCCATGTTGCTCATGCCATGACCATGAATTAAAAATCACATATGAAAAGTACACACCAATAATGTTAGGAAGTACACCAATTCATTTTGATAAGTACATAGTCCTCCATAATGGCAGGCGAAAATCATTTGCCGAGAAGTACAACCAGTAACATGGGAAAGTACATTAGTGTGGGGAACTTTAGTTCTTTTTTAGAGAAGTACATGACTTTGGTTGGTTCAACGAAGTACACACAGCAAGATCGGGGAGTACAAAGACTTAGTTTAGGGAAGTATATGGTCCCCGGTAATTTTACATGAAAAAATCTGTCATGATGGAAAGTATACAAATAGTTAATCTGGAGTACATCCTATTAAGATGGGGAAGTACATGACTGCAAGATCAGGAAGTATGCATCAGTAAGAGCGTGAAGTACAATATATTTAGGGAAGTACACGATCCCTCTTAATTTTGAATGAAAAATATGGTTCGTTGGCTACATGAAGTACATATTGCTTTTCTGAGAAGTGCATAACTTTTGTTCTACGGAGTACACACAGAGACTACGGGAAGTATACTCGATGATGGCAAGAAGTACGAGTGTTGAACTTTGGGAAGTACACACGATGACAACGGGAAGTACACACAGTTTCGATAGGAAGTACATAGGTTCAACTTTTAGGAGTGCTAGAAACATTATGAAATCATCTCGAGGGAAGTACAGAAGTATGAGAGCAAGAAGTACATGTATTCACAACAGGAAGTACAGATGTTTGATGACCCACAAGTATAGGGGATCGCAACAGTCTTCGAGGGAAGTATTACCCAATTTTATTGATTCGACACAAGGGGAGCCAAAGAATATATGTAAGCCTTAACAGATGAGTTGTCAATTCGGCTGCACCTGGAAACAGTCTCGCTCGCAGTGGTTTATCAGTAGCAACAGTTTTATAGTGGTGATAGTAGTAAAACAGTAACAGCAGTAGTAAAATAGCAGCGGTAATAGTAACAGTTGTAAATAGTAGGAACAAATACTGTAGGCATAGGGATGGATTACGGGCGTTGCATGGATAAGATAATTCATGAAATCAATGAGACATGGGCATTGCAGATAAATAATGATAAAGCATCCTAGTACAAACAATCATAGGCATGTGTTCCGTATATAGTCGTACGTGCTCACAAGGAGAAACTTGCACGACATCTTTTGTCCTACCAGCCTGTTGCAGCAGGGCCTCAAGGGAAACTACTGGTAATTAAGGTACTCCTTTTAATAGAGTACCGGAGCAAAGCATTAGCACTCGGTGAACACATGTGATCCTCACATCATAGCCATCCCCTCCGGTTATCCCAATTTCTGTCACTTTGGGGCCTCGGGTTCCGGACAACAATATGTGTATACAACTTGTAGGTAAGACCATAAACAACAAGTATCATCATAGAAATAATAACATGTTCAGATCTGAAATCATGGCACTCGGGCCCAAAGTGACAAGCATTAAGCTCAACAAGTTGCAACAATGTCATAGGCACTAAATAAAGATACTAGGCACTATGCCCTAACAATCTCATATCAAATTACATGAACAATCTCATCCAATCCCTACCATCCCCTCACCTACAGCGGGGGAATTACTCACACATGGATGGGGGAATCATGGATGGTTGATGGAGGAGCGTCGGTGATGATGGTGATGAAGATCTCCTCTGAATCCCCATCCTGGCAGGGTGCCAGAACGGAGTTTCTGGTTCCGAATCGCGGTTTTTGATGGCAGCGGTGCAGCGGAAGTCTATCTGGGAAAAACGCCGTCTCCCCGATATTATGTCGTCAGAGGGTATATGTAGGCGAGAGGGGAGGCCGAGAGGATGGCTGGGGCCTCCTCACGCCAGGGTGGCGCGGCTAGGGCTGGGCCGCACCACCAGTGTGTGAGGGCCCCTCGAGCCTCCTCTCCGTCCCGTCTTCTGGCTCCGTGGGTCTTCTGGTGAAATATGATTTTTGATGATTTTTCCCGAATTTTTACTGAAAGTTGGATTTCTGCACAAAAACGAGACACCAGAGCAATTCTGCTGAAAACATCGTCAGTCCATGTTAGTTGTATTCAAAACACACAAATTAGAGGAGAAACAATAGCAAAAGTGTTCGGGAAAGTAGATACGTTTTGGACGTATCAACTCCCCCCAAGCTTAGCTATTTGCTTGTCCTCAAGCAATTCAGTTAACAACTGAGAGCGATAAAAGAAACTTTCACGAACACATTTGCTCATATGATGTATATATACTAACTATGTGATCAAGTACTCAGGCAATTCATAATAAGAAATATGCAACTAATGTCACCTCATAGTCAAGCAAGCTATGAAAGAGTGCCAATGCACTCATAACAAGTAACAAGTACATAAGAAGCTACAAGATTGTAATATGCATAAATGATATGAAAGAGTGATATCCAGCTTGCCTTTATTTGTGGAGCAAAACATAAATGCTGAGGCACCTCTGAAGTTCAAGAGAAGACTAGAAGTAGAAATATCAAAGATACAAGCATCAAAGTTATACCACAATTAACCGTGTTCTGGGACAAGCACATTACACTAAGAATAACAGCTATGCTCTCAAGAAGTGCTTAAAAGTTAGAAGATGGTGACTCAACATAAAAGTAAACGAATGGCCCTTCGCAGAGGGAAGCAGTGATTTAACATGTGCTAGAGCTTTTGATTTGTAAAACAGAGATAAAAATTTATTTTGAGAGGTGGTTGTTCTATGTCAACGACTAGCAATGGGGACTTGCTATCTTCCATAATAAACAAGTGAGAGCGGTTCCGAGTTCTTTGAAATTTTGGCACATTGGTGCTCTTTTATAAAGCTTTGGCACTCCTCCCCACCTTTTTCCTTTTCTCAAACCATGGCTAACCGATTCCATCGGGTGCCCACCAAATTTCACATTCCATTGGAGGAGTGCCTTTTTTTCTTTTCTTTTTAAATTAAGATTATAATGGTCTGACCAGCTCCCTTGCAAAATTAATGACGAGCAGATGAAGCTGCCTAGTCGAGGGGTACTCAATTTAATATGGAAGATAGCAATTCCGACCACTACGTCCCCATGAGCTAAAAACAGTGGCACAAAATGAGAAGTAGTTGAAAGTTTTGAAAGGTAGCACATGAAAATTTACTTGGAATGGCTTACAAATACCATGCATAGGAATTTATAGTGGACTCTTTGGAAAACTTGGTTTTTGGTAATTGGATGCACGAGTATAGCTCATACTCAGTACAAGTGAAGGCTAGCAAAAGACTGGGAAGCGACAATCGAGAGAGCAATAACTGTCATAATCATGCTTGCGACAAAACAAAATTAATATAGGCATAAAAATGATACAAGAACTCCGAGGCAATTTAGATCATCGAGGCTTAATTGACTTTTTGTTTAGTCATATGCATGCTTGAGCATGTGCCAAGTCAATTCAAATGAAGCTTTCAGAGGTGGATACCACAATAACATACCATATTATGAATAAAACAATGCATGCAAGCGTCTATATGACATGCTACAAGCTATTAGTAAATTGAAACTAATCATATGAAAGCAAGAACTACAAAGCATCCATTAGATGACATATACCTTACATGAACCGACTAAGCATGTCCACATGGATGAGTATATGTACAAAAATGAAAACAAATAGAGTTCATACCAGCCTCTTACCACATCTCGGATTGTCGTATGTCGTCATTATTGCTCTTCACTTGTGTGGCTTGAATAATATAAAGTGAATACCAAGCTCCAATGGAGTAACGGGGGACTGAACTCTGCAACAAACTTTACAAAACCGAGGAAGAACAACAAATATTTTTGTGTTTTCGATTTTTGAAACAAAAGCAGAAGGGAATAGCAAACAAAGCAAAATATTTTTGGGTTTTTCAAGCAAACCAAAAATAGCAAGTAAAGCAAACCAAAGGTAGAAAACTGAAGAACCAAATAGAAAGAAACAACGGAAATATTTTTGGTCTTTTTGTGTTTTGGAAAGTAGAAATAAGAACTAGAACAATAAAGAAGGTGAAACATGGATATACAAAGAACCGACAAGATATAAAATGTAGATGAGTGAATCGTCGGCGTACCTCCCCCCAAGCTTAGGCTTTTGGCGTAAGTGGAGATCAATTTCGGCTCTGATAGCTGCCCCAGGCTGGTGGGTCATCATAGGTGTAATCGTACCCTGGCTCTCATGAAGATGAAGCTGATGGCGCATAATCATAATAAGGCTGCTCATATGGGAAGTTCGTAATGTCGGAGGGCTGTCCCGACTCCTCGGCGCCCTCCTCATCGTGCACAGGTGGCGGGTGCTCCTCTACGTACGCATCAAGCTCATCTTCCGTAAGTGACCATCCATTCCTGTGATCAAGGTTAAACAAAAGAGGTGCAGGCAAACGGACTGATCGATCAGTCTTTACTACCCTCCAGGTAGTCTTCTTGAAAAAGGTTAGCTCAAATGTTAAATTAATCAAACTAGCAGGAGGAGAAATAAACTTATGATGAATCATAGAATTAAGATCAAGCTTCTTCTTGGGGAACTACAGATCTAGAAAATGAGGCACAACACCATGCAAAGCTAACAGGCGTGAAGCTATAAGTCCCCCACAAATTCCCCCTTTCTCACGATTAATATCAAGACGGAAAGCTATTAAGGCACCCAAATGGTAAGTCCTATCACGCCTCAAAGCAGCAGCAATAAAAGCTAGATCATGGAGAGATAATTTACTTGCAGATTTCCTAGCAAGAACACATTTGGTAATGAAGAAGGCAAAATATCGAATGGATGGGAGATGAATATTTCGAGTTTTACCACCCTCTCCTGTGAAGCTTCTTCCTTGACAAATCCCCTCGTATAGTTCTAACAATGGCCTAGGCTGTCCCCTTATCTTCTCAAGCGATCCCCACTGTGGTACTCTAATGGCTGTACAGAAAACATCAAGAGGCAAGTCCACAGATTTGTTATAAATTTTATAATGAACCATGGGGTTAGAAGTGGACCAACTAAATCTGAAATCCTGCACCACAAACATTGTTAGTTTAACATATTGGGGAGGTTCACCCTCAACAAAATGTTCTAATCATGCATTAGAGAGTAAGGTTTGAAAATCCTGCAGAATTCCAGCAGCATTTATGAACGCTGAGCATGGATAGTGTGAGGGGAAGACCTTCTCTTCACGGTGAACTTTCATAACTTCATGCACTTCTAGTTCATGTTGAGAGAGTTGATAAGCATTCTCCCCCATTTCTGAAATTTTTAACAAACCTCATAAAATATGATTTCGAGACAAGCAAATGTAGAAAACTACTATAGTGAGTTACTAGAGAGCTACCATGCATCAAAATATCAATTCTAAGTAATAGAACAAGCATGCATGCTCATTTATACTATCACCTACAATGCTAAAATACTCAAGAAATACTTTACCAAAAGAAATTCTACTTGGACAAGCGGAGGAGTTACATACCGGAGAACAAATGCTCCAAATCTCAGCAGAAATGTTGGGCTGAGCAAGGAGATTGAAAAATCGAGGTGAAGAACAGCAAGAACTCGGGTTTGAGCTGGGTGTGTCATTGTTTTCGGGAGAGAGAAAGAGCAGGCGAGGAAGAGATAAGTGAGGGGCCAGGTGGGGCCCTCTCACGCCTGGGTGGCGCGGCCAGGGCTAGGCCGCGCCACCTATGTGTGAGGTGGCATGGCAGCCCCTCCTGGTGCCTCCCAGGTGTCTCTCTGCCCCATTTTTGACATAAAAATTTATAAAGAATTTTCTGGAATATTTCGAGAAACTTTAGTTTCGAGGATTTTTCAGAAATTGGCATATCGATAAAACTCAGAAAAATGAGGATGAAAAAGATTTCAAGCAAATCAAAACTAAGCATGCAGCAGCTATGAGATACTCTTAATCATGCAACTAAACTGAAGGAATAAAATTTGATGAAAGTAAATACAAGTGAGGTGGAGTGGATGCAGTGAAAACGAAGTTTCGTTCATATAAAATCACTTTGTTAACAAGGTTGATCAAGTCTTGTTCCCAAACTAACTTTATATGAGGCAAAACTTTGCACTTCACTAAATGCTTATGTTACCTCAACTTTGATAGGTATAGTCCCAACCATAACAATTTGATATTCTTCCTTGGGCTTTCGCTCTGAACAAATGATTTGACCAACTTTGATGGTCTCAACATGCTTGATTGAATTTAGAGCATTCTTCCTATCAATCTTCTTGGGAAAATAAACCATATACTCTTTGTCATTAACATTAAAAGTGACTTTTCCTTGATTGCAATTAATAACAGCACCTGCGGTGTTTAGAAAAGGTCTCCCAAGAATAATAGACATATTATCATCTTCAGGCATTTCCAACACAACAAAATCAGTTAATATTAAACAACTGTTAGCAACTTGAACAGGAACATTTTCACATATACCAATGGGAATAGTAGTAGAATTATCAGCCATCTGCAAAGATATATCAGTTGATACCAATTTTTCTAAATCAAGTCTCTTATAAAGAGAGAAAGGCATGACACTAACTCCAGCTCCCAAATCACATAAAGCAGTTCTAACATAGTTATTTTTAATGGAGCAAGGAATAGTAGGTATACCTGGATCTCCAAGCTTCTCCGGTACTTTGCCATCAAAAGTATAATTAGCAAGTAATGTGGAAATTTCCTCACTAGGAATTTTCCTTTTGTTAGTGACAATATCTTTCATATATTTTGCATAAGGAGGCATTCTAATAGCATCAGTCAAAGGAATTTGCAAAAATAAAGGTCTCATCCATTCACAAAACCTGTTGTAGTGTTCTTCTTCCTTGGACTTGTGTTTCTTACTAGGAAAAGCCATTGGTTTCTGTACCCAAGGTTCTCTCTCTTTACCATGCTTGTTGGCAATGAAGTCTTCTTTGGTGTACTTTGCATTCTTGTCAATCTTCTCCGGTTCTTCTTCAACTTCTTCTTCAACTTCTTCTTTATCGGAAGCATCTACTGGTTCAGTTTCAGCATCAGAAATAGAAACACTGTTAGGATCTTTACCTGCATCAGAGGATTCTGCAGTTGTTTTATGCTTCTTCTTCTTCTTCTTCTTAGAAGGAATATCATCATTTGAAGTGCGTTGAGAATCTTGCTCAACCCTCTTAGGATGTCCTTCAGGATATAATGGATCTTGAGTAGCAGCGCCACTTCTTGTGCGTATTTCACATGCTTGCTTCTCTGTTGCAGCATTAACTAGCAAGTCTTTTTGCACCTTGGTAAGCTGATCAATTTGTGTTTGAACCATTTGAAAATGTTTAACAAGTATCTTCGCATCATTGGCGGTTCTCTCCACAATATCCTGCAACTTGTTAATAGCTCTAGAATTTTCCAACAGATGATTATGCACCATTCTATTAAAATTTTCTTGCTTAACAATAAAATTATCAAATTCATCTAAGCATTGATCAGGAGGTTTAGTATAAGGAATAACACTTTCATCAAAGCGTTGGAGAGAGTGTACCTCAATAGTAGATGAGTGAGGGATTGGCTTACATAATTCTTCTATAGGAGGTAAACTCTTCACATCTTCGGCCTTAATACCTTTCTCCTTAAGAGATTTCTTAGCTTCCTTCATAACTTCATCATTTAATTCAATCATCCCTCTCTTCTTCGGCGTAGGCTCTGTAGATGGCGCAGGGGTAGGTGCTGGTGTTGGCTCAACTAAAGTCCAATCATCATGATTCCGGCTTATTTTAGCCATTAATTCTTCAGCTTTGGCCGGAGTTCTTTCCCTGAAAACACAACCAGCACAACTATCCAAATATGACTTAGATTCATCTGTTAGTCCATTATAAAATATATCAAGGAGTTCATTTTTAGGCAATGGTTCTTTAGGCAAAGCTCTAATTAAAGAACAAAACCTTGTCCAAGATTCAGGCAATATCTCTCCTTTTCCCTGTTCAAAATCAAAGATTTTCTGCACAGCAGCATGTTGAGCACTAGCAGGAAAATATTTCTGAAAGAAAGCATTAACCAAAGCAATAGGACTAGTAAGAGATCTAGGAGACAAGCTATTAAACCAAGTTTTAGCAGCATCTTTCAACGAGAAAGGAAAAATCTTAGCAACAAAGTAAGTGCGGAGCTTAATATCATCAGAAAACAAGTTACTCAAAGTAGAAAGCTCATTCATGTGCTCCATAGCACTCTCATCTTTAGTACCACAAAAATGAGTTTTCTCAACAATAGATATGTAAGATAAATCCAAAGAGAAATCATAATCCTTGTCTCTAATATTTATGGGAGAAGCAGCAAACTTAGGATCAGGAGACAAATTATATCTAACAGAATGTCTTGCAAGAAGTTCTTTAACATTACCAGCATTACGAGCAGCACGTGCTTCAGCAATAAAATCATCATTAAGCTCAATATAAGCATCATCATCATAATCATCACTAGGACATCCCTAGACTCAGGTGAACTAACAGGTGTAACAGTGGTGTTTCCCAACTTAGCTCTAGCAATAGTAGCATCTAAAAAGGAACCTAGTGAACCACTCTCATCAAGCACAGTAGAAGCATCATCTAAATTATCAGTGGCATTTTCAATCTCACCAAAAGTAGTAGCAGTAGCGTGTGGGTGTGGTGGTGTAAGCAACTTACTCATAACAGATGGCGAATCAAGAGCAACAGAGGTGTTGAGAGTCGTACCTCTTCTTGTAGTGGATGGCAATATAGGAACTTTTCCATCACGAGGTTTACCCATGATGAAAGGATTGCAACGAACAATATGAATACCAAGTGAACTTACAAATAAAGCTATGCTCCCCGGCAATGGCACCAGAAAATAGTCTTGATGACCCACAAGTATAGGGGATCGCAACAGTCTTCGAGGGAAGTATTACCCAAATTTATTGATTCGACACAAGGGGAGCCAAAGAATATATGTAAGCCTTAACAGATGAGTTGTCAATTCAGCTGCACCTGAAAATAGTCTCGCTCGCAGTGGTTTATCAGTAGCAACAGTTTTATAGCGGTGACAGTAGTAAAACAGTAACAACAGTAGTAAAATAGCAGCGGTAATAGTAACAGTTGTAAACAGTAGGAACAAATACTGTAGGCATAGGGATGGATTACGGGCGTTGCATGGATAAGATAATTCATGAAATCAATGAGACATGGGCATTGCAGATAAATAATGATAAAGCATCCTAGTACAAACAATCATAGGCATGTGTTCTGTATATAGTCGTACGTGCTCACAAGGAGAAACTTGCACGACATCTTTTGTCCTACCAGCCTGTTGCAGCAGGGCCTCAAGGGAAACTACTGGTAATTAAGGTACTCCTTTTAATAGAGTACCGGAGCAAAGCATTAGCACTCGGTGAACACATGTGATCCTCACATCATAGCCATCCCCTCCGGTTATCCCAATTTCTGTCACTTTGGGGCCTCGGGTTCCGGACAACAATATGTGTATACAACTTGTAGGTAAGACCATAAACAAAAGTATCATCATAGAAATAATAACATGTTCAGATCTGAAATCATGGCACTCGGGCCCAAAGTGACAAGCATTAAGCACAACAAGTTGCAACAATGTCATAGGAACTAAATAAAGATACTAGGCACTATGCCCTAACAATCTCATATCAAATTACATGAACAATCTCATCCAATCCCTACCATCCCCTCACCTACAGCGGGGGAATTACTCACACATGGATGGGGGAATCATGGATGGTTGATGGAGGAGCGTCGGTGATGATGGTGATGAAGATCTCCTCCGAATCCCCGTCCCGGCAGGGTGCCAGAACGGAGTTTCTGGTTCCGAATCACGGTTTCTGATGGCGGCGGCGCAGTGGAAGTCTATCTGGGAAAAACGCCGTCTCCCCGATATTATGTCGTCAGAGGGTATATGTAGGCGAGAGGGGAGGCCGAGAGGATGGCTGGGGCCTCCTCACGCCAGGGTGGCGCGGCCAGGGCTGGGCCGCGCCACCAGTGTGTGAGGGCCCCTCGAGCCTCCTCTCCGTCCCGTCTTCTGGCTCCGTGGGTCTTCTGGTGAAATATGATTTTTGATGATTTTTCCCGAATTTTTACTGAAAGTTGGATTTCTGCACAAAAATGAGACACCAGAGCAATTCTGCTGAAAACAACGTCAGTCCGTGTTAGTTGTATTCAAAACACACAAATTAGAGGAGAAACAATAGCAAAAGTGTTCGGGAAAGTAGATACGTTTTGGACGTATCAATGTTCACTTTCGGAAGTGCAAAGTCTTCCATAATTTGCAAGACAAATAATGGCATCATTCGCAAAAATGAAAGGAAGTATAACAATAACAAATAGGAAGTGTAAGATTTCAATTAAGGAAGTACACATATTAAATTTTGAGGAGTACAACAACCCAATGATTTTTATATTTTTGCTCAGATAGGCATTGCCTTTATTTTTAGAACTTAACAAAAACACACAATTCGCAAATCGAATGGAAGATCAAATGATTGTTTAAATATGCATAAAATAGATTGACCAAACTTTGACCGCATAAAACCTTTCTTAGGATATGTTTTTTTAAAGTTGTAGCTGAAGCGCGTTGTTGTGTTGAGCATTTGAAGTGGTCATGGACACAAAACGGACACCGTATGAGAAAGTTGCATCTATTTTTCTAAATAGTTTTTCAAGCTATGATAGAAGTACAAATGGCTGTAAAAAAGAAGTACCGATACATGTCTAAGTAAGTACGAATACTCTGTTTTTCGGGGCGGAAATTATCCGAATCTCATTGTTTTGACCACGTATCGCCTCAATCATTGGCACAAATGATTTCTATAGTCGAGTATAACACAAATTTCATTATCTATTGCATTCCACAAGGAATTAAGAATTTTAGCTTGTTAGTTTTATGTCACTATCTTGCAAACAATGCAAATATATAAACTTAAAAATTCACAAATTATTCTCAAACCTTAAGAATTTGAGGAAAATGATTTTTACAAAAAAGTTGCTCCTTTATGACACTTTTCCAACTATATATCACTTGTATCATTTGAATATACCATTTGATAATACCGGTAAAATATCATTCGGAGCCTATCAATATAAACAATGAAAAGTAATTTCAAATATGCTCCCAAACCATAAGAAATTTATGAAAACACTATGAACAAAAAATTTGCGCCTACTTCATAGCTTTCCAACGCCATATTAGTTGCATTATTCTGACAAACGGTTAAAAAAATCAGCCCATATTACTGTCCGTCGCCTTTTAATAGATCCAAAATTGCGAATTTTAAAAATTACTCACAAACCATATAGAATTTGGAAAAACCTGTTGAGATAACAAAGTTGCGCATTTTTGTTAGCTTTCCAATGATATATCATTTCTAATATTCTGATAAGCGATTTGCAAAATAAGTCAAAAATACGTTTCGTACATGTTTATGAAGATTTCCGATTTTTAAAATTAAATTGAAACCTTTAATAATTTGAAAATAAGTTACAATACGAAAAAGTTGCAGATTTTTATTAGCTTTCCAATAACATATTATTTGCTCAATTCTAATAAACGGTTTAGAAACTAGATGAAAAACAATATATAGACACACGAGCAGTTCAAAGTTTGCGAGGAAGCAGTACGTTGTAGTTATACGAAGCAGTGCGAACGTTGTAGTCATATATATATATACATATATATACTCCTGGGTGTACATACTCCCATGTTCAATATACCTCATATACGTGGGTATTATACCTCTTTATCATTCTATATATACCTTATTAATTATTCTAATATACCTTAATAAAAGTAGTATGGAAAAAAGTTCACCGGAACTCTTAGTTTTTTTAATATATCACTTTTACGTACAGAAAATGCAGTATATACGTAAATAATATGAGGTATATAGACTCAAATGAAATTTTTCATAAAACTCACTTTGAGGTATCTAATATTAACTAATGAAGTATATTAAAAATTATAAATAGGTATAATTGACTCATCTGTGTGGTATATTGAACGTGAAAGTACGTACACCCAGGGATACCATCTCATTTTCCTATATATATATATATATATATATATATATATAAATCAACGCAGATTTGCTACCACCGGTGGTAGCTATGCATGTTGTAGCTGCCGTTGGATTGAGAGAGCACACTTTATATACCGTTTAAGATGTAGAGACCAGGCTTCTATGGTGTTCTCACGGTGATAGAATATCCGTTACTTTGCATGCTCGGTCAAGCTGTCTTGATTGTACGGTAGGCATTGGTGTGATCACATGGCCTGGTGGGTGTGCATGGTCTAGCTAGATGGTTTGTATGCGTGGTTACTTCGAGTGGTTGTTTCGTGTGGTTGTTTCACATGGCCTGGTGGGTGTGCATGGTCTAGCTAGATGGTTTATATGCTTGGTTACTTTGAGTGGTTGTTTCGTGTGGTTGTTTCGTGTGGTTGTTTCGCATGGTTGGGCGTGGGGAGTGACCTGGTTACGAAAGGTTGTGAAAGCTGGTGGCTGGGGCAGGTGTGTGTGATGGATGAATCTGATGGTCCATGTGTTGTGGTGTGTTTGCATGGTCTTGCTGGCAGGTTGATTCGGGGTGGTAACCAATAGCCGGCGTTTGCTGCTTCCGTTAAAACCTTATGCTCTCGCTATGGGATTCCATGCTCTCTATGCTTGATCCAATGATTAGATGTGGGTGCATAGCTACCACCGGTGGTAGCCCACTATTTTGCATATATAAATAAATAAATATATATATATATATATACAACGCGGATTTGCTACCACCGGTGGTAGCTATGCATGCATAGTCCTTTGATTATGTGAGCATGTTATTCCTCCGCATGCGATGTAGAGAGCAGGAGATGACGGTGATAACGGATGAAATTCCTCCGTTTGTTGCATGCACATGGTACTCTTGAATGGCTACCTAGCATGGCAACTGTGGATGGCTAGAGCATGTGGTGATTTTAGACATACCATGCGTAGTTGCCATGCGTAGTTGCCATGCACACTCTTGAATATCTATCTAGGATGGCAACCGTGTATGGCTAGAGGAGGTGGTGATTTAAGACATGCCATTCCTAGTTGCCATGCACACTTTACTAACCAAGTAACCTGTAGAGTTGCCTTGTATGATTTCCTAACCGATCAAGGTGGTGATTTTGGGAATGCCACACCTAGTTGCCATGCACACTCTCCAAACACACTAACCACCTAGACGTGCCATATGATGTAGCCGTCTTGCCTAGCCATACGTGTGGTTTTGGCGGGATTTTTTTGTTGGCGCAAATGTTATGGTCTTCCTTTTCCCTCCATTATCTCACTGCTGCCACTTGATTAAGAGAGAAAAAAGACATTTATGAAATGAGCTCTACTTGATTAAGTAGCGGCGCTCTCAAAATCAACAAATCAATTAACCGCAGATTTTTATGGATCAAGGTGTTCGTCCTAGTGAGCTATGGTATGAATCCGATTATGTATCAGGTAAATGCTAAATAGAAAAGGATACGGCAGCTATGAGTACACAATGTGAGTGGTGAGATGAGATGATTTGTTTGCATGGTTCCACGGTGTGGTGGCTTTGGATGGATAGGTTGAGTGGATGATGTAGTAGGTGTGTGTGTGTGGTTAGTTGGGGTGGATAATCCAATAGGTTGCATGGTGTAGTGTGTTGGTGTGGTGTGTTGAGGTGGTGAGAGATAGGAATATGCATGCAAACACCGTCGCTTCCGTCTGTTAACTCTTGTGCTCCTGGTAGAAAATCACATGCTCCCTATAGAGAATCTAATGGTGGATGATGGGTGCATAGCTACCACCGGTGGTAGCAGGCTATTTTGCATATATATATATATATATATATAGGGTGAGACTATTTTGCAACTGATGATAGAATACTATTTTGTACATCTCCATCTATATAGGGCCGATCCAATGAAAAAACAGAAAAGGGGAAAACCCACCGAGCCCATCCTACTCCCCACACGACCTTATCCACACTCTCCCGCTACCAGTCGGCACCGACAACGCCTATCGCCGCTCGCCGGCGACCTAGACCCCCTCCACCGCCGGAGCCCCTTCTCCTCCACTGTCAGCGCTCCTCTTCTCTTCCACTGCCGGCGTCGTCCCCCTCCCCGTCCTCCCGCTCCCAGACATCTGGCGCACTCTCCAAGGAATCAGCGGCTCATGCTACCACCGGATCCTTGCGCAGCCGGAGCTCCCCACGCACCCGACCCACGCACTTGCGGTTCCGTGCGTCGTACTGATCCTCGTCTCGGGGAGGGTTGGTTTACCTAGCCTCGCACCTAAATCTCAAACGCTTGAACCCCTCCCCTCTCCCGCACCTGTTCCGGTCAAAGCAGCCTTCTTGCGATGTGGAATCAGTAGGCTGCAGCTGCACACCAACTGCTCTCAAATTCTCAATCTCAAATCTGCTTCACCAGCGGCCTGCCGCACGCGCGCGCTCTGCCATGTGTCTAGCTTGTCTCAGTCTATAAATTATTTCGGTTTGATGAAAACGCTGACCGATCGGTGCTTAGAAATAATGCTAACCGAGGATTCGGTGCTAGGAGGTTTCGGTTCGGTCCTCGGTTTCTAACCGGATTAAACCATCTGAATGAAATCCAACACGTATTGGAGGAAAATAGGTGCTGGCGTTAATGGAAATCAGCTAAAAATTGGATTAGACCAAATGGAATAGATGCAGCTGAGAGAGATGTTGAGCTATCAGGCCGCCGGCCGCCGCTAGCAAGAAGGGTGTTGCAGGCCGTTGGGCGCGGTGCCGGCCAGGCGGGAGAGAGCGCCAGGTCGGGATAGGCGAAAGTAGTAGTAAAAAGCAGTCACCGGAGCTGGTCGCCGAAATCGAGCATGAGAGGAGCTGGCGGCTGCCATTTCTTAGCAACTGGATAAGGTGCATGATCTTAGATAAGGTGCAGGGGTAAAAAAAGACTAGATAACGAGCTGTGTGCGTGCGCGCAGCGTGAAGACTTGATGCTTACCATCGTGAAGGCCTTCCCTACATGGATAAAACGACTAGTGGGTTGTGGGCCTAATGCATGGAATTGGCCTGTTAGTGCTTATTTTCGGTTTCTTCGGTCGCATCGGTTAGCTGTGAGTTCAAACCGAAATATCCGATCTAATTTCGGTTGTTCAAAATTATGGACCGAATTTAGCATTCGTATTTTCGGGTTCGGTCTGTTCGGCTTCGTTCCAGGTTATTTCAGTTCGGTAAATCGGTTCTCGGTTAAAATGCCCACCCCTACTTATAGGAACCGGAAGAGAGCAAATTTTGTCAGTTAATTATGCGTTGACCCAGGCTAATTAACCTATGCGAAATTAACCTGCATGATATATATGCGGCCACCATCCACCTATAGTACATCATTTTTTTACTTACCTTCGGAAGTGCGGCATGCATCATGGTGCGTGCATTGCGAGTTCTTTATTCGTTTTCAGAGAAGTGCAAAACTCTGTTCTAGGAAGTACAAGCGGTGATTATTAGTAGTACACACGATAATAACGGGAAGCACACACAATGACAACGGAAAGCAAATATAGTTACCATGAAAAAAGCTATTGAGTAGTGCATAATTTTAGAATCAAAAGAGTTCGCACCCAAAGAGCGAAAAATAAAAAAATTAGATTCGGTAAAGCTCATGTTCAAGACGTGCTCATGCCATGACCATGAATTTAAAATCATATGTGGAAAGTACATACAATAAAGCCTTCGAAGTACACTTATCCATTTTGGAAAAGTACATGGACCTCCATAATTATAGGCAAAATCATCAGCCGTGAAGTACACATTTTTATGTCGGTAAGTTTATATTCCTTTTTGAAGAAGTGTAGAACTTTGGTTCAAGGAAGTACGCATAAAAAATAGGAAGTATCGATATTTAATTTAGGGAAATACATGGTCGATAATAAATTTGCAATTAAAATGATTGTCCTCACAAGAAGTGCAACATTGTGATAGAGAAAAGTACACACCATAAAGAACAAGAAGTTCATATATTCAGTTTAGAAAAGTATACGGTCCCTCATAATTTTGCTCGGACCAGGTCCCTTTCACTGTCGTGGTACCCGAGCATCGTCGGACTAAGTCCCACCGCGGCCGAGGTCCCTAGAGCGCTGCCGGATCGGTCCCTTGACTGCATGTCGTGCTGATTTTGTTTGCAATTCCTTTTTCAGCTCACATCCATGATGATGGGAAGTACACATAGTGTCGATGGGAAGTACGTATGTTCAATTTTTGCAAGTGTTGAGTCCTCGTAGAAGGGTTGCAAAAATGATAAAATCATTCGCAAAATTATTGAAGTGCGACCAATGACTCTAGGAAGTACAAACAGTATTGATGAGAAGTACAAATATTCAGTTTTCGGAAGTGCAACTTTCACGTGAAGTGCTAGAAAAATGATAAAATTATATAAAAGGAAGTACCAAACTATACAATCGGGAAGTATATGCAATAATATCGGGAAGTATATGCAATAATATAGGGAAGTATAAAACTATGCGAGTGGGAAGTATATGCAATAATATTGGGAAGTACAAAAATGTTTCGTTTTGGAAGTGCAACTTTCACACGAAGTGCTAGGAAAATGATAAAAACATTTAGAGGGAAGTGTTAGAAAAATGATAAATACTCAGTTTAGGGAAATATACGACCCCTCGTAATTTTGCATAAAAAATGAGTCATGATGGAAAGTACAACATGATAACACTGGGAAGTACAATATTGTGCCAGAGGGAAGTGCAACATGAGAATAAGGGTAAGTACAATATGATAACGGAGAGAAGTACAATATTGTGATGGTGGAACCGAAAGTACACCGTATAATAAAGTTATTGTTGTTTTACTGAAAAGTTCTTGAAACACCGACAGGAAGTACAAACACGTATAACAAAGAAGTACGAGATACATATCCTAGGAAGTACGAAAACTCTGTTTTCTCGGGACGGACATATATCATGCAAATCATATCATTTTAAGCTCCAATCGCCTCTATAATAGGCACAAATGATTTGCATGGTATAACAAAACTTTAATTTCAGTACTTTTTGCTTTCCATGATGAATCAAATAGTAAAATTTCTCAATTTCAAATCGTTAACTTGCGAACAATACAAATTATATGATGTTAAAACTATATAAATTATTCTTTAACTATAAGAAACTTGCAAAAGTATTGGGAATGAAAAAGTTGCGCATTTTTCATAGCTTTCCAACGGTATATCATTTGCACTATTCCGACAAACGGTTTAAAAATTCAAGTCAAATTACCTTGCATCTTTTTTGAATATCTTCGAATTCATTATTTTTAAAATTATTCAAAAACTGTGCGGAATTTGAAAAAACTTAAAACATGAAAAAGTTGCATCTGCGCCATATCTATCCAACGCCATATTATTTGCATCATTCCGACAAATCGTTGAGAAAATCTGCTCAAATTACAGTACGCCCATTTTTGAATAGATCCGAATTCTAGTATTTTCAAAATTGTTCAAAATCCGTGACGAATTTGAAAAAACTTGCAGAGATAACAAAGTTGCGCAATTTCAATAGCTTTCCAATGCCGTATTGATGTCTATGCACTTCTATTCTTGTAGACACTTGTTGGGCCTCCAAGTGCAGAGGTTTGTAGAACAGCAGCAAGTTTCCCTTAAGTGGATCACCCAAGGTTTATCGAACTCAGGGAGGTTAGAGGTCAAAGCTATCCCTCTCAAACAACCCTGCAATTACGATACAGAAAGTCTCTTGTGTCCCCAACACACTCAATACACTTGTCAGATGTATAGGTGCACTAGTTCGGCGAAGAGATAGTAAAATACAAGCGGTATGGATGATTATAAGTAGCAAACGTGATGTGAAATAAATATCGCTGCGAGCAAACAGGTAATAAAATAGCAAGTAAACGGTGTGCAAAGCTTGGAAACAAGGCCTAGGGATCATACTTTCACTAGTGGACACACTCCCAACAATATAACATGAATGAACAAATAAATAACTTCTCTCCACTATGGTACTCTGAATTACTCTCCTATTGAACAACACTAATCATTGTGTAGTGGCTACAGAAGCACCCCTTAAAGTTCATCAAGTACTTGACAAACACCACTCATAGAGACATCCAAATCAGATCACAATTCAAGATAGAAATCATTGCGACTTAGACCAAGTACTAACACGGTGCACACACTGTCAACTTTACACCATGAAAGGAGGAATAGATCACTCAATACTATCATAGTAATAATTACTCTCATAATCCACAAGAGATCACAATCATAGCCTAAACCAAGTACCACCATGATGCACGCACTGTCACCGTTACACCATGGCAAGAGGAATAGATTACTTTAATAACATCACTAGAGTACACTATAATAATTAAGCATAGGAGTAGCATAATATCTGAATAATAACATCTACTTGTTCAACATGATACAAAGCTCACGATCACATAAAGATCACATCATGGGAGAGAGAGGTGAACCACATAGCTACCGGTAGAGCCCTTAGCCCCGGGGATGAACTACTCCCTCCTCATCATAGGAGACAGCAAGGTTGATGGAGATGGCGGTGAGGTCGATGGAGACGGCGATGGAGACCGATGGAGATGGCTCCGGGGGCACTTCCCCGTCCCGGCAGGGTGCCGGAACAGAGACTTCTGTCCCCCGAAATTCGTCGGCGACGGCGGCGGAGCTGCGGAACTGTTTCTGGAAAATTGCCGAATCCTCTAGGGTTTTCCGTCTCGAGGCTTTATATAGGCGAAGGGGCATCGTCAGAGGGGGAGCCAGGCGCCCACACGCGGGCCCCGCGCGGCCAGGGGGCTGGCCGCGCCGCCCCTGTGTGTGGGGCCCTGGTGGCCCCCCTCCTACTTCTCTTCGGATCTCTGGAAGCTTCCGGGTAAAATAAGACTTCAGAAACTTGTTTCGTCCAATTCCGAGAATATTTCCTGTGTATCACTTCTGAAACACAAAAATAGCAGAAAACAGGAAACTGGCACTGTGGCACTTGTTAATAGGTTAGTTCCGGAAAATGCATAAAAGTGCCACTAAGTGTAACGAAACAATAGGCAAATGGTGTAAAAACAAGCATGGAGCATCAAAAATTATAGATACGTTTGAGACGTATCAAGCATCCCCAAGCTTAACTCCTGCTCGTCCTCGAGTAGGTAAGTGATAACAAAAGAATAATTTTTGAGGTGACATGCACCTACACAATCTTGATCATGTATGTAAGCATTGGTGAGCTGGGATCAATAGAACTTAAAACATGGGCATGAAGATATAATCATGACAATAAGAACTTAGCAACCATGTTGTAAACATGCAAATGAACACAAACAAAAGATCATGAAAATGAAACAATGAAAGTCAAACGTGTGTTCAAATCATAAGGAAAAACATACAAATGGTTTTCAGCTTGTCCTTCAAAGAGAGCAAAACATAAATGCATAGGACACCTCAAAGTTTAAGAGGGCGACTAGATACAAATAATTTAAGAACAAGTGAAACCAACAATATGAGTCAATCAATGAACTTTGGGACAATGCATATCACACTAAGAATGACAACTATGCTCTCTTAATGGTGCATAAAGAAAGAAGGTGGTGACTCAACATAAAAGTAAAAGAAAGGCCCTTCGCAGAGGGAAGCAGTGATTGCAAGTTTTATAACCTTCAAAAATTATGGTACTTACCGGCTTTGAGCTCTCATTGCCCCCATCATAAGCATCTTGAATGGTTAAAGTTAATGCGAGAACAATTATGATGCATATGCTTGACAAATCATAAGTTGAAAACCTCGTGTCCCGTGAATACGAGTACCCAAACCATGCTAATTTACTTAGAGTCCCAAGCAAGGCTCTTGTCATTGTAAGTATATGCATATCATTGAGAACCGCCAATGGGGTACCTCCGTGCCCGATGACATGGAACAAGCCCACACCAAAATGACAGGACAAGCAGACAATGAACACCTCGACATCTCTTTTATTTGCTATATTGTTTAGCTTTTTATTGTGAGATGCGTCGTCGAATGTTCACCATGGGTATGCTGCAAATTTCCACCATGAATTATGCATGGCTTAGATTGGCGGCCCGGCGTTTCCCTAACACATATAAAAACTCCATGATCCTCACAAGATTCCCAATTCATTTCACACAGCGGGCATCCATAAACAAAAGATCACGATATCAACTCAAAAAGAAGTGCAATGTTGAAAGCTTGCCCCATGACAGCATGACTGGGCTAGAATCCAACTTACAACTTGCAAGCATAACAACTCAACATAAAAGACCACAATGTCAAATTTTTAAGAACAGGAAAAAGTAAAGTGTGCCTTCCGGTTCGTGAGAGCTTTACTGACCGAATTTCGCATAACACTGGTAAGAGTTTAATTTGAAGAGAAAATAAAAGCAAGTCAAATTTACTTGGAATAGCAAATTGCTAGTAGGTATGTATGGTGGACACTTTGGAAAACTTGGCTTTAGGAGTTGGATGCACGAGTAGAGCTCATACTCAGTACAAGGCGAGGGCTAGCAAAAGACTGGGAGCGACCAACTAAGAGAGCAATAATGGCCATAATCATGCAAAGCGACAAAGCGACATTAAAAGAAGCATAAGATGGCATCAAAAGTCAAAAACTAAATGATCATAGAGGCTATTGGCGACTTTGTATGAGTCTAAAATGTGTGAGCATGCGCCAAGTCAACCCAAATAAAGCATCAAGGAGAAAACCAAAATAATGCTTCCATACAATAAAAACAACGCATGATTTTTTCAAAGGCTCATTAAGCAATCTCAGTTATTTGAGACAAGTCATGCTACAGCAAAACCACTAAGCATACTATCAAAAAGACATCAAGCATGACATGAAAAAGCCTAAGCCGCAGTCTACACAAGCTCCTTCTTGTACCACTATTTTCCACAAAGCTTTTTCTCTTTTCCAACACCATTTAAAATTTTTATAAACACCTCTTTTGATGAAAACCAATAAAGATCAGATGCAAAAATACACCTTGATGAATAAATATAAGAAGATCTGAATGCAAATCAAGGCGAAAACGAAAACCAAAAGCAGTAGCAGAAAAAGAGAACACTCATTGAACGGTAAGAGTGAAAACTAGAGTGTTCTTGGCAAATGAAAAGCGAGTTCATCTCCTCCAAAAGAAATATGATGTGATCTAACCATTTATTGCAGCAAACAAAGCAAAAGAAAACTGAAAACAAAAACAACTGACGCTCCAAGAAAAACGCATAGTGCATGAAGCAATAAAAATATAGTGTCTTGAAAGGTGACCTGATTTTTGCCGATGAAGAAGGGGTGCCTCGGGGGCATCCCCAAGCTTTGACGCTTGTACTTCTTGGATATTTCTTGGGGTGATGCATGGGCATCCCCAAGCTTGAGCTTTTGTCCATTCTTCAACTCATCTCATCATTCTCCAATCCCTACACTTGAAAACTTCCTTCATACAAAACTAAACACAATTCTATTAGCAACATTAGTGTAAGCATAACATATACTCAACCTCTTTTTGCTTCAGGTTTCAACTCAAAACCACCACATATATAGTAGATACTACTGTAGCAACTTCCCCAAAAGTTCCATAATCAAAAGAACTCAAAAGAAAGCGATAAAGTGGCAAACACAAATATTGGCAGAAATCTGTCAAAACTGAACAGCTGACAAAGGTCGAATTTTTGAGGGATTTTCTGTTGCTCAAATCAAAAAGTGTTCAACTAACAAAAGTTTGGATATAACCTGGGGCATATGCACAAGAAATCGCAGGTCCAAAAGATATACAGAGAATTTATACGAATTTTTACGGTGCAGCACCGAAAACTGTTTCAGGACAGCAACATCCCCAAATCTTACCTCACTCAAATTAGAGGCTTCTCTTGGCACAAAAACGAAATAAACAAGATAAGGAGCGGTTATTACAGTAGTAATAACTTCCAAGACTCAAATAAAATAAAAAGTACTGAAAGTAAAAATATTGGGTTATCTCCCAAGAGTGCTTTTCTTTAACGCCTTTGAGCTAGGCGTAGTAATTTGCAAAGATGCTCATGTGGGCGCCATATAAGAGCTTGAGGCAAAGGCGCCATATAGGAACTTAAAGCAATAGAGAGCATCAAAAAGCAAATGTGAAAGACATTTATATCTAAACCACTTCCTATGCATAGGAATCTTGTAAGAAAATAAATCAACGAGGCACATAGTAGCAAGCATGGATAGATAAAATAAGTGCCACTTCAAGATTTGCAACATAAAGAGGGGAAACTTAATATTGTTGAGATCCATCAAACCATGTTTCCCTCTCTCATAATAACTTTCAGTAGCATCATGAATAGAACTAACAATATAACTATCACATAAAACATCCCTACCATGAGCCACATGCATAAAAGAATTAATACTCACCACAGGAACAATAGTAGTAGGAGCAGATTCAACAGAATAATTATTCTCACCACCATAATCATCATAAATAGGAGGCATATTGTAATCATAACTAATTTTCCCCTCAAAAGTAGGTGAACTGAAAATATTATACCCATCATCACAAGCTAGAGAACTACTATGTCGCAAAGCATACTCATCAAACATATCATCATAAGAAGGAACATCACATATGGGAGATAAAATATCATCAGAGCAAATTTTCTCCACTAAAGCTGGGGAACTAAAAATATCATGCTTAACAAAACCTGCTTCCCCAAGCTTAGACTTTTCTAAAACAGTGTTCAAAGCATTCATACTAACAAAACTATTAGCATGCAAATTAAGCTCCAAAGGTTTTTCAATTTTCTCTTCAAACACTTCATATCTAAACTCAGGAAAAAGACTAAAGAACTCATTGTTTTCCATTAAGTCTAACTAGTGAAAATAAAAACAAGAAACAAAAAGATGTAATTGCAGAATCTAAAGGAAATAACTTCGAGTACTCACACAGGAGGATGCGAGTACCTTTTACCTTACCTCCTCGGCAACGGCGCCAGAAAAGAGCTTGATGTCTACGCACTTCTATTCTTGTAGACACTTGTTGGGCCTCCAAGTGCAGAGGTTTGTAGAACAGCAGCAAGTTTCCCTTAAGTGGATCACCCAAGGTTTATCGAACTCAGGGAGGTTAGAGGTCAAAGCTATCCCTCTCAAACAACCCTGTAATTACGATACAGAAAGTCTCTTGTGTCCCCAACACACCCAATACACTTGTCAGATGTATAGGTGCACTAGTTCGGCGAAGAGATAGTAAAATACAAGCGGTATGGATGATTATAAGTAGCAAACGTGATGTGAAATAAATATCGCTGCGAGCAAACAGGTAATAAAATAGCAAGTAAACGGTGTGCAAAGCTTGGAAACAAGGCCTAGGGATCATACTTTCACTAGTGGACACACTCCCAACAATATAACATGAATGAACAAATAAATAACTTCTCTCCACTATGGTACTCTGAATTACTCTCCTATTGAACAACACTAATCATTGTGTAGTGGCTACAGAAGAACCCCTTAAAGTTCATCAAGTACTTGACAAACACCACTCATAGAGACATCCAAATCAGATCACAATTCAAGATAGAAATCATTGCGACTTAGACCAAGTACTAACACGGTGCACACACTGTCAACTTTACACCATGAAAGGAGGAATAGATCACTCAATACTATCATAGTAATAATTACTCTCATAATCCACAAGAGATCACAATCATAGCCTAAACCAAGTACCACCATGATGCACGCACTGTCACCGTTACACCATGGCAGGAGGAATAGATTACTTTAATAACATCACTAGAGTACACTATAATAATTAAGCATAGGAGTAGCATAATATCTGAATAATAACATCTACTTGTTCAACATGATACAAAGCTCACGATCACATAAAGATCACATCATGGGAGAGAGAGGTGAACCACATAGCTACCGATAGAGCCCTTAGCCCTGGGGATGAACTACTCCCTCCTCATCATAGGAGACAGCAAGGTTGATGGAGATGGCGGTGAGGTCGATGGAGACGGCGATGGAGACCGATGGAGATGGCTCCGGGGGCACTTCCCCGTCCCGGCAGGGTGCCGGAACAGAGACTTCTGTCCCCCGAAATTCATCGGCGACGGCGGTGGAGCTGCGGAACTGTTTCTGGAAAATTGCCGAATCCTCTAGGGTTTTCCGTCCCGAGGCTTTATATAGGCGAAGGGGCATCGTCAGAGGGGGAGCCAGGCGCCCACACACGGGCCCCGCGCGGCCAGGGGGCTGGCCGCGCCGCCCCTGTGTGTGGGGCCCTGGTGGCCCCCCTCCTACTTCTCTTCGGATCTCTGGAAGCTTCCGGGTAAAATAAGACTTCAGAAACTTGTTTCGTCCAATTCCGAGAATATTTCCTGTGTATCACTTCTGAAACACAAAAACAGCAGAAAACAGGAAACTGGCACTGTGGCACTTGTTAATAGGTTAGTTCCGGAAAATGCATAAAAGTGCCACTAAGTGTAACGAAACAATAGGCAAATGGTGTAAAAACAAGCATGGAGCATCAAAAATTATAGATACGTTTGAGACGTATCACGTATCATATGCATTATTCTGATTCATGATTTGGAAAATAAGTTAAAAATACTTTTTAGACGTGTTTTTGAATGCTTCCGATTTTCAAAATTGAACTTAAACCATTGAAAATTAGAAAAAAGTTTTAACATGAAAAAGTTGCGGATTTTCCGTAGCTTTCCAACGGTATATCATTTGCATAATTCCGAGAAACGATTTACAAATTCAAATAAATAGCTACGTAGATACAAATTAGCAGTTCAAATTTGTAAACGAGCAGTACGATTCTGTCATACAAAGCAGTACAAACATGTGTCGTAAGAAGTACAAATATATGTCGTAAGAAGTACAGAATATGTACAGAATATTATTCTGTCATCGATGACAGAATAGTCTCCATCTATATATATATATATATATATATATATATATATATATATATATATATATCAACGCGGATTTGCTACCACCGGTGCTAGCTGTGCATGCATGCATAGCCTTTGGATTGCATGAGCATGATATTCCTACCACATACGATGTAGAGAGCAGGAGATGACGATAATAACGGATAAAATGCTTCCGTTTGTTGCATACACATGGTACTCTTGAATGGCTACCTAGGATGGCAACTGTGGATGGCTAGAGCAGGTGGTGATTTGAGACATGCCATGCCCAGTTGCCATGCCTAGTTGCCATGCACACTCTTGAATGTCTACCTAGGATGGCAACGGTGGATGGCTAGAGCAGGTGGTGATTTAAGACATGCCATGCCTACTTGCCATGCACACTCTCCTAATCAAGTAACCTGCAGAGTTGCCTTGTATGTTTTCCTAACCGATCAAGGTGGTGATTTTGGGAATGCCACACCTAGTTGCCTTGCACACTCTCCTAACAAAGTAACCATTAGAAATGCTAAATAGAAAAGGATACGGCGGCTATGAGTACACAATGGGAGTGGTGAGATGAGATAGTTTGTTTGCATGGTTCCTTGGTGTGGTGGCTTTGGATGGATAGGTTGAGTGGATGGTGTAGTAGGTGTGTGTGTGTGGTTAGTTGGGGTGGATAATCCAATAGGTTGCATGGTGTGGTGTGTTGGGGTGGTGTGTTGAGGTGGTGAGAGATGGGAATATGCATGCAAACGTCGTTGCTTCGTCTGTTAATTCTTGTGCTCCCGGTAGAAAATCACATGCTTCCTATAGAGGATCTAATGGTGGATGGTGGGTGCATAGCTACCACCGGTGGTAGCAGGCTATTTTGCATATATATATATATATATACAGATATCAACGCGGATTTGCTACCACCGGTGGTAGCTATGCATGCATGCATAGTCCTTGGATTGCATGAGCATGATATTCCTACCGCATGGGATGTAGAGAGCAGGAGATGATAGTGATAACGGATGAAATGCTTCCGTTTGTTGCATGCACATGGTACTCTTGAATGGCTACCTAGGATGGCAACTATGGATGGCTAGAGCAGGTGGTGATTTGAGACATGCCATGCCTAGTTGTCATGCCTAGTTGCCATGCACACTCTTGAATGTCTACCTAGGATGGCAACTGTGGATGGCTAGAGCAGGTGGTGATTTAAGATATGCCATGCCTAGTTGCCATGCACACTCTCCTAACCAAGTAACCTGCAGAGTGGATGGTGAGATGAGATGGTTTGTTGGGGTGGTTCCTTGGTGTGGTGGCTTTGGATGGATAGGTTGAGTGGATGGTGTAGTAGGGGTGTGTGTGTGGTTAGTTGGGGTGGATAATCCAATAGGTTGCATGGTGTGGTGTGTTGGGGTGGTGTATTGAGGTGGCGGGAGATGGGAATATGCATGCAAACGCCGTTGCTTCCGTCTGTTAATTCGTGTGCTCCCGGTAGAAAATCACATGCTCCCTATAGAGGATCTAATGGTGGATGGTGGGTGCATAGCTACCACCGGTGGTAGCAAGCTATTTTGCATATAGATATAGAGTCGCGCTATTTGACTCCCTGGGTGTAGAATAGCTTATTCTACACCCACCTCCTATCTTTGCAATCATAGATGATTTTTATGTCACGTAAATTTTGACTTACTTCGAAAGTCGAGCATAACATAAGAAAAAATAGAAAATGACATAAAAAATTATTTACATGTCGTAAAAAAAATACAATGTAAAATATATATTTTTGTGTTATTTTGCACTATAATGACTCATACTATGTTTTTTATGTCAATTTTTTTTGTTATGAGTCAATACGAACGTAATTATTAGTATGCAAACATAAAATTATTATTTATAACAACATAAAATTGCGTTGGGTGCAGAATAACTATTCTGCACCCTGGGTGCTGAATAGCGTTTCTATTCTGGAGACTATTCTGTCATCGATGACAGAATAATATTCTGTACATATTCTGTACTGCTCATGAGACAGGTTTGTACTGCTTTGTATGACTATAGTGTACTGCTTGTTCGCGAACTTTGAACTGCTCGTATATCTATGTAGTTGTTTTTTTTCCTAATTTCAAAAACAATTATTAGAATTGTGCAAATAATATATCATTAGAAAGCTAATGAAAATCTGCAACTTTTTTGTATTCTAACTTATTTGAAATTATCAACCATTTAAATTTAATTTCAAAAATCGGAAATCTTCATAAACACGTATAAAACATATTTTGGACTTAGTTTCCAAACCGCTGATCCGAATGGTGCAAATGATATACCGTTGGAAAGCTACTGAAAATACGCAACTTTTGTATCTCTGCAAGTTTTTACAAATTCTGTACAGTTTTCGAGTAATTTTGAAAATATGATATTTCGGATCTACTCAAAAACGACGGACAGTAACTTGAGCAGAGTTTTTCAACCGTTTGTCGGAATAATGCAAGTAATATGGCGTTGGAAAGCTATGGAGTAGGCGCAACTTTTTTGTTCACAGCGTTTTCGCAAATTTCTTATAATTTAAGAGCAGATTTGAAATTACACCTCGTTGTTTGTAGTGATTGGCTTCGAACGATTTTTGCCGGTATTATCAAATGGTATATGCAAATGATACAAGTATTATATTGTTCGAAATATATAAATAAGGAGCAAATTTTTTGTCAAGATCATATTCCACAATTTCTTAAGGTTTGAGAATAATTTGTGAAATTTTAAGTTCACATATTTGCATTGTTTGCAAGATGGTGACATGAAATTAACAAGCTAAATTTTTTGATTCCTTATAGAATGCGATAGATAATGAAATTAGAGTTATACTCTACCATATAAATCATTTGTGCCAATGATTGAGGCGATACATGCTCAAAACAATGAGATTTGCATGATAGATTTCCGCCCCGAAAAAACAGAGTATTAGTACTTCCTTTGACACGTATCGGTACTTCTTTTGTGCAAGTATTTGTACTTCTGTTATAGCTTAAAAAACTACTTAGAAAAATAGATGCAACTTTCTCATACGGTGTCCGTTTTGTATCCACCACCACTTAAAATGCTCAACAAAATAACGCGCTTCAGTTACAACCATAAAAAACACATCCTAAGTAAGGTTTTATGCGGTCAAAGTTTGATCAACCCATTTTATGCATATTTAAACAATCATTTGACCTTCCATTCATTTTTCGAATTGTGTGATTTTTTGTTATGTTCTACAAATAAGGTAATGCCTATCTGAGCAAAATTATAAAAATTATTGGGTTGGTGTATTCCTTAAAAATTAATATATGTACTTCCTTAATTGAAATCTTACACTTCCTATTTGTCATTGTTGTACTTCCTTCATTTTTTCGGATGATGCCATTATTTGTCTTGCAAATTATAGAAGACTTTGCACTTCCTAAAGTGAACATCTATACTTTCCGTTGTCAGTACATGTACTTCTTGCTCTCATACTTATATACTTTGATATGGGGTGGCCCGATCTTCTCGTGAGCGACGCGATGGTGATAATGGCAGTGGCTGATTGTCGGGGATAACTTGGTGTCACCGATGAACTCTCCTCGCTTGAACCCTGATGCCAATGCAACAGCTCTCAAAGCCTGTAGGATATTCATGACTCCATACATTTGCGCACGTAGCCGTCGACCACGAAATGGTAGTTTGCAATCTACTGATTCCCAGTGGAACAACAGATCACACTAAACTTGCAGCAGTATAACACCAAATCCAGATGAATAGGTGTGGAGGAATTCAGATGAATGCTTATAGTAGTTCAACGAAGTAATCTTTAGTCTAAACGTGGTCTAACCCTAATTGAGGGGGCGCCCAAGGCTACTTATAGGTGGCCGGGCGTCCTCAGCAAAGACCTGGCCTAAAACCTACCTGGTTTGGGCCCAAACTGACTCGGTTCGACTCAAACGGGTACATACCGACCCATATATGGGTTCGGCCTAATTTTAGCATGCAGGCCATGTGTGTAGTGCTCCTTAGACGTGTAGAAATCGTGTCGAAGGCAGTCCTAGTGCGCCATCACGTGCTCGTGCTCATCCAGACTTGTCTCCTTCACGTGGTGATGTTCTCCTTGCTTGTGGCGCCGGCCTCCCTCTCCTCCCACGCGCTCTCTTGCTTGATCACCACGTCGTGCTCTATGTGTTGCATCTCCTCGCTCCCTCGAACCCCTTCTACTCCAATGAACCTGATCATACATATGAACAAAGACTTAGGCAGTATAAAATTCTCATTACAATAAATATCAGATTCAGCAAGAAGTGAGTTCACCTGCTGTTGTAACAACTTAGCACGGGCTCGAGTAATTGGTCCAATCCTAATCTCGTCATTGGACTTATCTTGATCTGCAACAATAGGATCATCAACAGTAGGTGGAGATGGCTGTGTAATAGGGATGTCCTCATCATACTTCCATTTAGATGATTTTATAATGTTTTCTAGCACTTTTACATGGAATATGTACTTCCAAAACTGAACATTTGTACTTCCTAGAGTCTATCTCTGTACTTCCCTCTACATGTTTTTATCATTTTTCTAGCACTTCGTGTAAAAGTTGCACTTCCAAAACTGAACATTTTTATACTTCCCGATATTATTGCATATACTTCCCGCTCGCATAGTTTTGTACTTCCCTATATTATTGCATATACTTCCCAATATTATATACTTCTCGATTTCGTAGTTTGGTACTTTTAGATAATTTTATCATTTTTCTAGCATTTCAGGTGAAAGTTGCACTTCTGGAAACTGAATATTTGTACTTCTCGTACAAATATTCTGTCATAGCTTCACTTCCAAAAACTGAACATTTATACTTCTCATCGTCATCTTGTGTACTTTCTAGAGTTGATGTCCATACTTCCTCATTTTTGCGGATAATTTTCTTTTTTTAAAACCCTTCGATGGGACTTTACACTTCCCAAAGTTGAACCATGTACTTCCCATCGTCACGGTTTTGTACTTTTCGTCGTCATTGTGTATACTTCATATAGTTACTGTGTGTACTTAATTGAATAGAAGTTCTACATTTCTTCAAAAAATATACTTACGTACTTCTTATAAACGGAGTTGTGTACTTCCGAGCACTACCATGTTGTCTCACGCAACACAACAGCCTAGGGAAAATTCCATGATCTCACGCATATACTTCCTTGCCAATCTACATAAACATTATTGTATTGTTTCTATAACCAAATAAGATATTGTTTACTTCTCACCTCTGTACTACTAACCTTTGTGTATTTGTACTATTTCAACTAGCATGCACGTACTTCCATTACTTTTCCTCAATGCCTTCCTTGCACACAACCAACAATGCCTTCCTTGCACACAACCAACAATGATTTTTTTGAAGAAGAGAACCAGGAGAGTATAAATCCCTGGTAGAAAAAATGCATATGAGCTCGCTCCTAGTGGCCGGCGCCTCTGACTATATGACCAAACTTTTCATGTGCTCGGGCGCATATGTACTGAAATGAAGCCCTATTCAGACTTTTGGACTTTTGGAACTAATAATGCATACTCCCCTATGTTATTATTTGTACTTCTGGGCATATGACCGTTATTATTTTATTTCTTAGTCGAGCTTCCTTGTACTTCCTAAATTTAGCAAGGTGTACTTCTCGATATTGTTAAGAAAATTTCCCCTATTTTCATTATTCTTTGAATCTCAAAAGATTCTTCTGAACTTCTCAAGCCTAGATGTGTATTGTCAGATGGTACTAAATGTCTACGCAAAAAAAGAGGTGGTACTAAATGTCCTTCTCAGCAGATTTCAAATTTTAATATCCTGAACCGAATTGGTCGTAATTCTCGAACCAAAATTTTGTACTTCTAAAATTTCTAACCAAACAAATTATGATAAATTTTCTTTATATTTTTGGCTGCACAGTTATCTACTGCCTGTCGCCAAACAAGTGTAATTCAGCGCAAATGCAATTTATACTTCACATTTACAATGTGCATTAGGCCAATGTGCTGCGTGCTGGTCACCATGGCGCCATTACTCTAGCCATGATCTGAATCAACTGAATTCTGATTACTGTTATTGCACTGAGCTAGATCGAGCTACTACCGGTACCAGTAGCTTGTACCTACCAACGCATTGACACTGCCACACGCGTGCACCATGTTTACGTAGTAGTGCATGACCATGTTGGACGTTGAGAAGAGAAAGAGCAACTGCCATGCAACGCACGGTGGCACCGCGACGCCGGGGCCTGGGTACAAGCAGAAATCGATGGCTGGAGAACGCGCAGTTGGCGTGCAGCCCCGCGTTGGCGGCCGGCATGGAGGATCTGGGCCTACTACCTTGCCACCGCCTAGAGCAGGCAGACACCATGTTCTGCGCTTGATTAACGATGCTGTGATTGAGCTCTCTCCTAGTTAGGCGCAAACCCATGCTACGCAGGCGCAGCTGTTATATATGCACATCCTGACATCCATTAACTCACGTCACATGACATTATTGGCAGAGCATCGTATCTCTCTACTTGTTCATATGTCATCTTGTCTTATCATGTCCATATGTGCAAGACAGAGAGACTTCTCAGCTAAATGATGAAACAAGCTTCGGCGCTCAGTGCTAGCTGCTAGCTAAATGGCCAAACAATTGATTGCCAGATCGTGGGGAGGCAGGAGGGCCGGGGCAGTGGGGCACGTCGGCCGAAAGACGCGCGGGCAGCGGCGCAGTTGCCGGGTCGGCGGCCTATTGAGGGTCAGGTGTGGCAATGGGGGCACCGGCGTTGAGGAGCCAGGGAGGTGGCGCAGTTGGCGGGCAGGCGCTGGGCACCAAGTACGGCGGCGGGCCCGTGGTCTCAGGCGAGGATCTTCCGGCAGCGGCGTTGAAGCTCCTTAAGGGGAGGCGCCAAAGCTACTGCTGGCGGCGCGATGGAGGTCCTTCCCAAGGCGGCGGTGGATGGGGGCGGGGCAGGGACAGGGGATGGTCGCCGGCGGTGATCAGGATGCTGTGGTGGGTGCTCCAGCAGCAGGTCCCTGGTCTGGCTCTCTGGCAGTGGATCGCCATCTTGGGTGGCGTGGTATCGTGGGCCGGCGGCGCGGGTGGGTTCGTGTGTGAGGTTGGAACGAATGTCGTACGGGAGTGGTTTTTTTCCTAAGAATTAGTTTTCCGGTCGTTTTCCATCGCATCGGGCCTTATATAGGAGGAGACATGTACAAAATATTATTCTATCATCAGGTGCAAAATAGTTTAACCTTATATATATATATATATATAGCAGCCGCTTCACAAAAAGAACGACACACGTTTTGCTCTATCTTGACACTGGTAAAATGGAAAATCATGTCACGTGTGGCAAAACAAAGCTTGAAACTCTTATTATAAATGTTGTTTGCCATGACAAGATGGACAGCTTGCCAAGTTTGAGCACATTATCACTTAGTATGCTTGAGCTTTGTGCATGGAGAAAATGCTCTAATATATGTGCCCTAGAAGGGTTCTATCCAGAATGCATGATGTGAAACATAAGAGTGCAACCCTTTTTAATGGTCATGCAGGAAATTTTAGCTGAGTTTGAATTGCACTGAAGTCTGGCTGGCCTCTGTTCCCGATCTATTTGATCCAATGAGTGAGCTTTCTTGGATTACCTATGCACAAATGCCCCCAAAACGAGATCAGCAAAGGAAGTTCTAGAGTCGCGGTCTCCCTCTCTCTCTCTCTCTCTCCTATGCAACATCTCATCTCATCTAAAAAAGAGGTACTGTGCAACAGCTCCATGAAAAGGCGGCGTGGAGTAATATTCTTGTCCCGGCGAGCAAGCTCGACTGACATTTTTGGCCACTTTCACACTGCTCGGTTCAACTGGGTTCATGACAGAGTGATCGTACGTATCAGAGACAGGTGCGCAGCTGCATGTCTAGTGGATGGTGAGGTGGGCCTGGTGGTGCCTTGTGCACGACTGTTAGTGTACTGGGTCACAGGGTATCCCGGTCCACCTGCTCCTGGGTGACTTCAACGGCCCAGCTTTCGCCTTTGGAGCATGGTGACGATTCAAGCCCAACAAAGAAGACCCTCATGAGGAGGAGCCTCATGAGGAGAACGACGGCAAAACACTAAGGACAAGAAGACCTCCTCACGAGGGACTCCTCGTGAGGGGAGAGACCAGATCTACAACAGCTCAATGCAATCCTGCGTTGGTGAAGGGATAATAGCTGAAGGAAACATACCGCCCACGCTACCCCGATAAGGGGGCGACCAGCTCTGCCGTGCTTGCATAAAGCTGCACGACGGTTGCTGCTTTCCCCCTAAATATAGGGTGGACGGTGCAGGGCGCTAGAGGAGGACGTCAACCTTCCTCCACCCACTCCCGTGGACCGGTGCCACTGCTCTTCGTAGACCAAGACCACCGAAGCCTGCAGACAGACAGTTGTCCCGCTCCTTGGCCGCATTCTGGCAACCCCTTCCCCAAGTTGATGAGGGGAAGGAGGACCTCGGCGCTATAAAAGGAGGGGAAGCTGCCCCTTAGAAAGGATCCGAACTTTGAGTGCTAGCTAGGCTAAGTAGGTTCTTCTACCTCCGGCCAGTTAGAGCTTTGTAACCAAGACCTTGTACGCCTCGCGAGGTGTTCCAGTGCAATAAAAGAAGGTAGGATGTAGGGGCTTTACCTCACCACGAGGGCCCTGAACCTGGGTAAAATCGGTGTCGCTCTCTGTCGTGCGGTGTGCTCTCTGGCGTGTTGAGTCTTCCGTCCCCATGCTTCATCGCTCTTTAGATCTCACGCGTACAGCCCCTGCGTTTGATACCTTTGGGTCCTTTGCGTGGTACCCATGTTCTTGCGACACGAAACACACCGACATTTGGCACGCCAGGTAGGGGGCTGTGGTGTGTGTTCTAGATCTGCTTCGCCATGGCCGACGCCAATGCAAGGCTTGAGCGTCTTCGCCGCCGCAACGCTGCTCGGGGCCACACTGAGCCAATCATCTGTTGTCAACGCGTCTCGGCCGAGGTTGAAGAGGAAGAAAATCTCGAGTCCTTGTACTTCTCTTCCGGGCGCATGGAGCCATCGCTCTCCTTCACCACCACTGCTACTTCTCGTGCTCGCTCGGGGATTCAGTTGACTCCTGCGCAGGCCCTCGCCATGGCACAAGAGTGGCTGTGCTACCGGAGGGATGGCACGCTTGAATCGCTGAGCTCGTCGCCATCGCCAACGAAGACCCGGCCCTGGGGAATCCTCAGGGTGCAGGAGTGTCAGATCCGGTGGCGGGGCCTCGCGCCCCGGGCGCCGGGAACGGCAAAGCTGCTCCAGCCAAGAAGGTAGCTTCCCGTGAGACATCTTCACCGCGTGGAGAGCCCAGCTGCCAAATCATCCAACGCGCTCCGGAAGACGCACGTGTCTCCCTCGAGCGCCGCTGAGAAAATAATGACCGTGCCCTCGATGACATCGGCGATGCTGGCAAGAACGTCAAGGTTCCTGGGGAGCTCGTCTACAACCCTGGGTGCCTCGCTCTCACTCGCCAACAACTCTATGTGGTCTGGCCTAACAAGTTTAGGCCGGACATCGGCGCGCCTTATGACAGGACCTTCAACCCCGTTGAGTTCCTCCAGCTCTACATCGTCACCGTTCAGGCCGCGCGTGGGGATCAGCGCGTGATGGCCAACTGGTTTCCATGGCCCTCAAGGAAGCGCCTCGAACTTGGCTCATGAACCTTCCCCACGAGTCTGTTACCTCGTGGAACGATCTGTGCCGATAGTTCCCTGCCAATTTCATGCCCATGTACGAGCACCCCGACATGAAGAATGACCTCAAGGCGGTGCGCCAGTACAAGGGCGAGACGCTTCGACAATTCATCCAGCGTTTCATCCAGATGAGGAACAAGATTCCACAGATCTCCAACAAGGAGGTCATCTCCACGTTCTCCACGGGCGTCGCCGACATCAAGATGAAGGAAAAGCTCTCCATGAATGACGAGCGGACCTCTATGGTCAGGCTCTTCAAGATCGCCGATAGGTACTCCAAGGCCGAGGAGGGGAGGCCCTTTGTGCACAACCTGCCTGAGGAGCCTCCCCCGAAGTTCAAGACAAAGAATCCCAAGCGCAATGAGGCTGCTGCCATCACGACGGAGCCCAACCAGAAGAAACATCGCGGGGACTGCTCCGAGCGTGACAAGGGTGGATGACGCTGCTACTGCATCCTCCACAAGCGTGACACCCACAATACTGATGATTGTTGGGTCGTTCGGAAGTTCCATGAAGAAAACAGAGTCACCAAGCGCTACGGGAGTAGACGGAGCTACGACCGAGGCAGCTCTCGAGGCGACCACCGCAACGACGATCAGGACGAGGGTCGCCGACGCGACGACCCGTCGCGTGCGGATCCCGAGCCTCTACCATTGCCTCCACCAGCAAATGATCACCGAGAAGAGAACCAGGGGGCTACCAAGAGCCACGAGGCTTCGCTGCCTGCCTCCTGGGAGGAGCCCAAGCTCTGCTATCAAATCGGCACTTCAAGCAGCTGTCGCGAGAGATCGCGGCAGCACAGGCAAGCACTAAGAGCCCCAGGCTGAAGTGGTCCCCCAACAAGCTTGGCTTCAACGATGAGGACCATCCAATCTCCACCAAGGTGTTCGGCACGATTCCGATCGTGTGCATGCCCACCATCAACAACATCACCGTCAACCGCACCCTCATCAACGGAGGGGCGGGTCTCAACATCATCTCTATCGAGGTCTTCAAGAAGATGCAGGTGCCATATCACCGGCTCATGCCTACCCGGCCGTTCTTCTGAGTGACAGAGGGTTCAACCACGCCCATCGGGCAGGTTCGCCTGCCCGTCACCTACGGCACTCGGGACAACTACATGACGGAAAGCCTTGACTTCGATGTCGCCTACATCGCTCGTCCTTACAATGCCTTCCTCGGCTACCTAGCCTTGGCCAAGTTCATTGCGGCAACGCACCACAACTTCAACGTCCTCAAAATTCCCAGCACCAATGGCACAATCACCGTGCGCTGCAACGAGAAGGATGCTTTCCGCTTAGTGGAGCATGTCTACCGCGAGGCTTCCACCATGTTCCCCGCCGACGAGGATCTGCTAGAACATTCGGGTGACCTCGTGAGGAAGAAGCAGCTCGTGTCGCAAGAGCGGGCTGCTGCCAAGAAAGCGGCGCTCCAGCCGTTTCCTCTTGGTTTGTCCAAGAAGGGGCCTACTGCATCTCCGTCAGCTAAGGAAAGTGAAGATCTTGTCCATCCTATGCTAGACATGAGCATTGGGGAAGCTACGATACCCTCGGGGAGGAGGCCACAGTTCAACCAAGAGCGCTCTGCCACAAAGAAGGTCCCTTTGAAGGCTGGGGGCTGCGAGAATTTCTTCACCATCGGGGCTGGGCTTTCCCCCAAATAGGAAAGCGCGCTCATCACCTTCCCGCGGGAAAACTCTGACATGTTCGCTTGGACACCGTCAGATATGCCCGGCGTTCCCAGGGAGGTGATTGAGCACCACTTAGCCATGTGCCCTCAGGCGCACCCAGTGAATCATAAGACAAGAAAGCAAGCACCAGAGAAACAAGACTTCATCATTCAAGAAATCGAGAAGCTGAAGCCGGCCAGGTTGATACGCGAGGTGGCTCACTCCACATGGATTGCCAATCCGGTTGTCGTGCCGAAAGCTAACGGCAGTGGCCGCCTCTGCGCGGATTTCACCGGTCTCAACAAAGCCTGCCCTAAGGATCCTTACCCGCTCCCGAGGATAGATCAAATTGTCGACTCCACCACCGGCTGTGACCTCCTTTGCTTCTTGGATGCCTTCTCGGGTTACCATCAAATCAAGATGTCAAAGGAGGACGAAGAAAAGATGGCCTTCATCACACCTTGTGGGGTGTACTGCTACGTCTGCATGCCCTTTGGCCCGAAGAACGCCGGAGCAACCTTTCAAAGGCTCATGCGTATGGCTTTGGGGGCTCAGATGGGAAGTAATGCGGAAGCCTACGTCGACGACATCATCGTCAAGACTCGTGAGGGGCGTACCCTCATCAAAGACTTGGAAGAAACATTCGCCATCCTACGAAAGGTAAATATGAAGCTCAATCCCGCTAAGTGCGCCTTTGGTGTACCATCGGGAAAGCAGTTGGGTTTCCTCGTGTCACACCATGGAATCGAGGTGAATCCCGACAAGGTCAAGGCCATCGAAGAAATGCGTCCTCCGCGCAACCTTAAGGACATGCAGCGCCTCGCGGGGTGCGTGGTTTCCCTGGGGTGCTTCATCGCGAGGAGCGGAGAGTATGCTTTCACTAGTGGAAAAAAGGCTATTGGTGGCGCATTATTTTGGCTTATGCGTGGCGCATATGGGATGCGCCACCATTGCCACGCTGTTGCCTGTCAAAACCCACCGGCGAGCAGCGACGAGCAACACGAAGAGCCGGGAGGCTCCCAGAGCTGCTGGTGGGCCCTGGTCCCTCGGGCGACGGCCCGCAAAACTCCGGCACACGTCCTGGCTGATGCGAGGGCGTGCCACCTGACCTATACCTGATCAGGAAGGTGATGGATTGCTTCGATTTAGTTTCCTGCATGGCAGACATGTAAACATTAAATACGAGCCTCGATCGGCTCTCAGGTTTCCCTGTGAATCGGCTCATGTAGCCGATTGTCCCATGGATCTGCATTGGATCTACGATAACATGGGGTTTTGCTTTATCAATACAAGTCAAATCGATCTACGACAGTTTAACGCTTTCACCACATAACTGGAACATCCCACACGTAATTGAGCCTGGTAGATACGAAAGATAACAGAAACTAACCCTAGAGGAGGCCAAAAAACCAACGTAGAGTCAATTCCCGGAACAACTCCTCTCGAATTAGCAAACCATATCCTTACGTACTACTGGACCGTTCAACCCGTTTGTGAGGCCTGACCATGCGGATATTAAACTAATCCTTGGAGAACAAGGAACAACTATGACGGATTGAATCGACTAAATAAAGATCAAGCAAGATGCTGCCCTTACACCCAAAGTAGGTGCAAAGGCAGCGAGATCTCTAGGGGCAGCATGACTAAGCAAACATAAACAAGAAGCACCGATGCTAGCCCAAACAGATCTATGATAACAGTATTACTCGCCATCAACAAGGCTTCAGTACGAGCAACACCAAATAACACATAAGCAGATGCTGCCTAGATCGCGAGATGCGATCTAGGCAGCACAACGCTTACCTGAAAGAAACCCTCGAAACAAGGGGTGGCGATGCGCCGAGATTGTGTTTGTTGTGAACGTGGTCGTCCTCCTTTCTTAATAACCCTAGGTACATATTTATAGTCCGGAGACTTTCTATCTTTGGAATAACCCTAACAACCCTAACTCTTGTTTAAACCGAAACGTACTCTATCATAATATACAGATACACGGGCAATTAGCCCAAATCCACGCGCAAGGCCGATCCAGCCTCCAAGCCCATCTTGATTACGGCCCGTCTCCTCATTTGGCCAAAATGTGGCGATAACACATGCCCCCCTGGTTTTGGCAATAATAATTCCAAAACCACTCTGTTTTTTCTTCATTGGGTCACGCATTGCAGAGCAGAACCGTCATATCGCCTCCTCATCATGATGCCTCGCCTTCTCAACTTCTCCGCAGTACACGATTTGACAACTCTGGCACCACATCCTCGGAAACCGCTATGGCATTGAACCACCTTCCACTATTCCCTTTATTTAAATCCATCCGAACCATTTGCATCCTCATTCTTCTCCAATAGCCAAAAAATCCTCTTCCTCCGCCATGGCCTCCTCTTCTTCCTCCAACACATCCGGCCTCTCCTTCCAATCCGCCGACTCCGTTAACCGGGAGCCGACGCCGGAGCACCCGCCAATGGCGGCGTACGAAGCTCTCGCCCCGCAATGGTGGGACGAGAGAGACTGGGACTTCGCCGCCCAGTCAGAGGACGACGAGTCCATGACCGACGGCGAGGAAGACCTCCAACTCCTCGTCGACGGGGAACTGGAGGCGGAGAGCGCCGACGACGCCATGTCCTGGGGCGAGGACATCGGCTCCTCCGATGAGGAGGAAGAAGCAGAGGAGGACACCTCCTCCGACGAGTACCCGCCGGTGAAGCGCTTCCGCGCCGGGTCCAGCGAGGACACCGACGACGACGACGAGGATGAGGAGGCCCCCGCTGACAACTTCAGCAGCAGCGGTGAGGACCACGCCGGCAGCAGCGCCGATGATAGCGAAAACGGCGGCGGCAATGGCAACGGCGACGACGACGACGCCGCCTTTTAGATTAGGAAGTAGTAGTACTAGTAGTAGATCTCTATTTTGTAAGCAATCGGCTCCATTGTAAACAACCATCTTTGGAATCAACAAAGCTTGCTTTTCCCAATTTGATTTTGCCGATAGTCAAATAGGTCAACGCCCCAAAAGCCGATAGTAACGAATCGGCTTTCACCATACCACGCTCGATATGGTCAACCAAGTCAAAACCCAAAGAGCCGATGGCAACACATCGGCTTTTTCTCACAAACGTTGGCAAGGTCAAACTCGGTCGCTTATTTAGACAAGTCTGAGCGGTCACTTTCCAATTTCAACGGTAACCTGCAACCATCTTCAAAAAGGCTAACTCAGACCTCCAATTGCCTCCTTGAACAAATCGGGCTCACGGCGACACGAACCCTAGATTCCCCACCGCATAGATCCATCTCCGCCAGCAAATTAAATGGCGGAATCGTCCAGCGCCAACACAGCGGTCTCCGGTCTGAAGGTAATCCTTAACTGTTCCTCGCAATCCGAGCACGGTGCTAGAATTAATAGCAAACACCTGAATTAATGCTTTATCCCATCATTGAAATTTTAGGTTTCAGACATTCTGCTGCCGCATCCTTCTCTCCCAAATTCTCTCTGCCTTGGCCCCCGTACAGAATCTAGTCCTGCCCATCTGATCTCTTGCGAGGCAAACAGAATCCCCTTCGTAAGCCAAAACTTAGATTTGGATTCTTGGGCCGACTGCTTACGAGCCTGGCCTAATCCTCCCGAATATTGGGTTTCTTGGTACAGTAGGGTAGCCAAAACTTACCAAACCCAATGGGAAACCACGGGAATAGCCGATGCCTTGTCTTTGTCATTGTCTCCCCTTGAGAAACATGAAAATCTTCTAAAAACCATCGGCTATTTCTGGTCTGATGCTCTGAACTGCTTCATGTTCGGCCACGGCCCCATGACACCAACTCTGTTAGACGTGGTGATGATTACTGGTCTGGACGTCACATCACCCAGCCCCTCTGCTTTTATGCTGCCAAAAGTCCCCTTCAAGCTTTCTTCTAAAACAGATTGCACGAACTGGGGTGCTTATCTTCGAAGCCACATGAAAACTAAGGGCCCTGTCACAGAGAAAGAACACACGGCCTTCCTCAATTTCTGGCTGGAACATTTTATATTCTGTGGCCCTTCCCTTGCTCCAACCAAGAATTATCTTCCCTTGGCCTACGAACTTGCCAGAGGCACTCAACTTGGCATCGGCAAACTGTTCCTTGGAGAAGTCTATCGATATCTCCAGTTGATGTCTGTCAAACTATCCTCCCACATAGCAGTCAAAACAGGAGGTCCTTGGTGGTTTATTCAACTATGGGCTCAACTGTACTTTCAAAACCATATCCCAAACTTCCCCCTTTTGGCAAGTTGCACCTTTCCAGACGCCAAAGGGAAGCAGATCCGATGCACCAGCTACGGCCAAGCTCTGTATAGCCTGCCAGGTAGTAAACTGATTCCTCATGAAGCATCCAAGTGGTTCAGCATTTTCTTCCAAGGCCTGGACAACCCTATCTTCTTTCCTTACACGGAGGAATCGGAAAATTTTGAAAATCCAATCTCCTTCAGGCTGGACAACTTTGCCGATGACACTAGCACTCGGCAACTATTTTCCACCGTGATCCGTCCCTGCTTCCTCCTAGTTGGCATGAGCACATCCAACAGAATAATCAAACCTGGATACGAGTTCTACCAGCCGGTCGTAGCAGCTCGGCAATTTGTCCTTGGGCAAGTACCTCCTCATTTCTTTCTCCACCACCTCACAGAGAGCAGAGCTGACCTGCCCGATTCTCTCATCAGTCAGAGGTGTTATTCTTTCTTCGATGCTCTGACCATCCCAATTCCTAACAACCTCACTTTCGCTTCATCAACCGATGGTTTTGAGGACTGGTGGTCGATGTGGAAGACTCATGCCTTCAGAAAAGCTCTGGGACCATTGCTGGAACAGCTCGATGCTGAATATGACACCCCCATAGAACAGGTACTGCTACTTGTAAATTTTCTTGATGCAGCTCACGACGATGCTTTTAATATCCTGCTCTGTCTCCTTGCAGCAATAAGATGGTCCAGAACCTACCAACGAGGATGGCTCCCCCTTCGAATTCCTCCCACCAGCTCCTGTGGTCCTTTTCTGCAAAAACTCGCCACCTTTGAAACAGGTCGTGATGCAGAACCAGCCGATATCACCAAAATCGGCTTCCAAGAGCCAAGCAACTTCCGGGTCAGCTGCCCCCGAGTTCCAACTAAAACAAGAACGGCGGTGAGGAAGATAGTGGCCAAGAAAACTTTGAGGCGCCGGAGCCCTTCTCCAGAGAGCTCGCACGTACGCTGATTCCTGCCTTGGTTGATCTCATTTATCTTTGTAAACATGCTCGTGCTTACCAACTCTCCCTTTCTTACAGGTCTCCATCGAAGACACCTCCAGCGAGGAAACACCATCCAACCGAGGAAATTCAAGCTCAGCAGACTCTGAGAGAACCACCACACCGAGCCAGCCAGATGTGCAACCATCGGCTTCCAGGAAAAGGCCTGTTCCTGAACCTGTTGCCCCCCGAGCGTCAGTCGAGGCGGGGCAAGCTGTGAGCCCCAAGAGGGCTCGCAAGGGACTGCAAACTTCTTCTCCGAGCCAGGAGGCTTCGCAAGTAATTATCCTTCATACTCTTACCACTCCTTTTTATGCCGATTCATTGCTATTCACATCGGCTAAGCACCTTTCATGCAGACGAAGGACACTCCTAGTGGGAAAGTCGGGGAAGTGCCGATGCCTTCCGCAAGCCTGGATCTAGTAATCCCTGAAGATATAGATGAAACGGTTGCCAATCTGGCCAAGCCATCAGCAACAACACACGAGCCGATTGTCTCGCCGTCGGCTTTCCCCCTGATCTCAGGAGAGGTATGTTCGCTTCTTTCGACTCATCCTTCCCTGTTTGACGCATACTGACGCCACTTCTGCCTGCCAGGGTTGTGATATCTCAGGCTTGCTGACGTTCAACCCTGAATCCATCGAACCAGCTCCCTCTGTCGCCAACGACGAACCACGAGCAAGCGCTGTTCTACCTCAATTCCAGCGTCTCAAAGCCTTGCTGACCTCCCCAATCGAGAAGTTGGTCGAGGGTTCTGAAGAGGTGAAGAGTGTTCTTGACGAAATCAAGGACCAACTCCCGGTAGCATTGCAGGTGAAGCTTTGGCCAGTTGTGACTCTGTCTTTCTACGGGTCAAGGGTGAAGTTGGCTCGTGAGAGGATCAATCTACGCCACGCCCAACTCCCACTGAAGGCCGATATTGCAGCCAAATGTCAGCGGCTCAATGAGAAAAAGGCATCTCTGGACGCCAAAACTGACACCTCTGTCAGCACCGCCGAGCTTGCATCCTTAAAAAAGGAACTGGAAGATCTCGAAGAGAAAGTCCAGGCGACTAAAAAGCTCATTCATGACAAGGAAGCATTCATCGCCCGCTCCCAAGACGAAGCAGAAGGCCTCAAAGCTCAACTGAAGACTGATCTGGCAGAAATACGTGCCCTGAGCAAGCAGCTAGTGACGGGCAAGGACGATGATGACGTAGCCGAGATCGCCGAGGTGGATCGTGTCCGTGCTGACGCCCTCCGTGCCTTCGAGGCATTCCTTCAGTAGACACCTGTTCGTAATAGTCTGAACCTCGAGAGTCGATGGCTGTGCATTTTTTTTTATTTGTTTGGCCGATTTCATGTATCGGCCCCCATGTTTCACTGGATATATTTTTCTACCGGCCGATTTCATGTATCGGCCCCCATGTTTCACTGGATATATTTTTTTTTACTGGCCGATTTCGTGTATCGGCCCCCATATTTCACTGTCCATCATCCCACATGCTTGGGAAATATTTCTTGAGATGCTGACCGTTGACAGCCACTGGGAATTTCACACCGTCCAGCTCCTCAAGCATGTACGCGTTGCCCCTTAAAACTTGGTCGACCCTGTATGGCCCGTGCCAATTTGGAGACCATTTACCGTATGCTGCATCCTTAGTTCCCAATGGCAATATAGCTTCCCATACCAGATCACCAACGTGGAACTCTTTTGGTCTCACCTTCTTATTGTATGCATGAGCTACCTTGGCTTTGTTCTCTTTAATTTTCTCAAGCGACCACAGCCTAAGTTCAGTTAAATCCTCAACACTGTCACTCATCAGGGCTGCATATTCTTCAGTTGTTAGATCATTCTGAAAAGTGACACGTCTCGATCCAGCCGTAATCTCCCATGGCAATACGGCTTCTTGTCCATAGACTAGATGGTATGGCGAGGTTTTTATCGCTCCATGGCATGACATGCGATAAGCCCACAAAGCTTCTGACAAAACCTCGTGCCAACGCCTAGGGTGCTCGTCGATTTTTCTCTTGATCAGCTTGATAAGGCTCTGATTGGACGCTTCAGCTTGCCCATTTGCTTGAGCATAGTATGGAGATGATCGGATCAGCTTAATTCCCGTGTCCTCGCAGAACTCTCTAAACTCGTGAGAAATGAAGACCGAACCTCCATCGGTCGTGATAGTTTGGGGAATCCCGAATCTATGAATGACATGTTCTTTCACGAAATTGATAACATCCTTCGAGTTTACTGACTTCATAGGGACGGCTTCCACCCATTTAGTGAAATAATCCGTAATGGCCAAAATCCACATGTGGCCTTTGCTTGATGGAGGATTGATCTTGCCAATCATATCCATGCCCCAACCTCGGAATGGCCAAGGCTTGATGATGGGGTTCATCGCTGATGCAGGTACCATCTGAATCTTCCCGAATTTCTGACATGCTTGACACCCTTTATAGTACTTAAAACAATCCTCAAGCATGGTGGGCCAATAAAACCCTGATCGCCTGATCAACCATTTCATCTTGTGAGCCGATTGGTGAGTTCCACAGGCGCCTTCGTGTACCTCGTGTAGAAGCCGATTTGCCTCGGCTGGCCCCAGACATTTGAGCAATAGCCCTTCCAGAGTCCTGTAGAACATGTCATCCCCAATAAGCACATACTTCATGGCCTTGTACCTTATCCGTTTAGGTGCCCCCCGAGCCGAATCTTTCAAGTAATTGAAGATATCGGCTCTCCAGTCGTCCGCCTCCAGGAACTGTACCTGAACATCAGTTCCATCTGCTATGTCCTTGTAGCCTGAAGCCATCTGTGCAAGATCATTCGCCTCGGTATTCTGCGACCGCGGGATCCAGTTAAAGTTTAGATACCTGAACTGTGCCATCATCTCACGGCATTGCAACCATAATGGGAAGAGTGACTCGCTCTCACACTTGTATTCGTCCGTGAGTTGGGAAATCACCAATTTGGAGTCTCCAAAAAGTTCCACTGCTTCTGCTCCGGCTTCAATGAGCAACTCCATTCCCTTGCGTATTGCCTCATACTCAGCGACATTGTTGGTGCAAGGGGTAGATAGCCTGATGGAGAAGGAACATGTTGCCCCCCGGGGCGACACGAGTAGAATGCCGATGCCGCAACCATCATTACAAGCCGATCCATCGAAAAACATAGCCCATGCACGTACAGACAGTGCTGCTACATCAGTGTTGATTCGTTCAGCAATAAGATCGGCCAACGCCTGTCCCTTAACCGCTTTGGCGGGTTGATACCGGATATCAAATTCCGATAGTGCAAACATCCATTTGCCGAGTCGGCCTTTCAACACAGGAGCCGACAGCATATGTTTTATGACATCTGATTTGCATATGATGATAATCTCGGCTGACAGCAAGATGTGTCGCAGCTTGGTGCAGGTGAAAAATAGGAAGAGGCACAACTTCTCGATCTCAGGATACCTTGTCTCTGCATCCAGCATCCTTCTGCTGATGTAAAACACAACTCGCTCCAGACCATCATAAACTTGCACCACCACCGAGGCGATGGACGTGTCAGCCACCGACAAGTAAATGTAGAACGGCCTATCCTGCTGCGGTGGAACCAACACTGGCGGCTTCGTTAGATATTCTCTGATCTCGTCGAAGGCTCGTTGCTGTTCTGTCCCCCAGCGGAACTCCTCATCAGATTTAATTTTCACCAGTCCCATGAACGGCTCTATTCTTCCTGACAGATTGGAGATGAACCTTCTGACGAAGTTGATCTTGCCGATGAGACACTGCAGTTCTTTCTTCGTGGTAGGTGGCTTCATTGTTCGCACTGCCTCCTGACTTTTCAAGCCGATCTCGATTCCGCGTTCATGGACCAAGAAACCCAAGAACTGACCGGCCGTCACACCGAAGGCACACTTCTTTGGATTCATCCGTAGTCCGAATTTTCTGGTTCGGTCCAGGACGCGTCGCAGATCGTCCAAGTGTCCTTGTACTGAAGCAGACTTGACTACCACATCATCGATATAAATCTCCACCAGCTTGCCGATCAGATCATGGAAAATGTAATTCATGGCTCTTTGGTATGTGGCGCCGGCATTCTTCAGTCCAAATGTCATGACTACATATTCAAACAACCCCACCGAACCTGGGACTCTGAATGCAGTCTTGTGTATATCTTCTGGAGCCATAAAAATTTGATTGTAACCGGCATTGCCATCCATAAAGCTCAAGACCTTATGACCAGCAGCTGCGTTGATCAATGTCTCTGCTACCGGCATCGGATACTCATCCTTTGGAGTGGCTCTATTGAGATCCCGAAAATCTATTGCAACACGCCATCGGCCATCCTTTTTCTCTACAGGTACGATACTAGAAATCCACTCAGCATACCTGCATGGCCTGATGAACCCAGCTCTCAACATTTTCTCGATCTCTTTCTTGACTTCCTCTAAAATTTCGGCCTTCATCTGTCGTGCTCACTGCTGGAATGGCCGAAACCCTTTTTTAAGCGGGAGCCGATGCTCAATGATGCTCCTGTCTAACCCGGGCATCTCCGTATAGTCCCAGGCAAAGCAATCTGGATATTCTTTCAACAAAGCTATCATCGGACCCCGCAGATTCGGATCTAACTTTTTGCTGATAAATGTCGGTCGTGGCTTATCCCCAGGACCGATGTCAATCTCCTCTAGCTCATCAGCGGATGTAAACCCATACCCCAGCTTTCCGTCACCTGCTAAATCGATGCTGAACACCGGCCAAAAGTTTGGTGAGGATAACAAAGATAATTTGGGCCGATTGCCGGAATCGGCCCCCTTTTTGATTGCATTACTCAAGGAAGGTTTACAACTTATTTGTGCTCTACAATGGTAGGGAATCTCCCTACTACGACTACATGACATGCTTGTCGTAAGATCACTGCTTTTTATTTTTTGTGGCCGATCGCAGGGATCGGCCTTACCATGCACCATCGTGGGCTTTGCTACTCTGTCAGGCCAGTGGATAAGACCAGCCTCACCCCGTTTTTTGTAGCTTCAATGCGCTCACAGCCGTCTAGACTGACTCCAGAGATCGGCTCCTGGTCTTCTGCGTCCCAAATGTTCATGCCAGCTATTGAGATCTCGATCGAATCATCTGCATGAATGACCTCCACTTCATCTCCATCCCACTGTATCAGGCATTGGTGCATCGTGGATGGAATGCAGCAGTTAGCGTGAATCCAATCCCTTCCCAGCAAGACAGCGTAGGTGCTTTTGCTGTCAACAATGAAGAACGACGTAGGGATGGTTTTTCTACCCACGGTCAGATCCACGTTCAGAACGCCTTGCGTTTCTGAAGCTTGGCCGTTGAAGTCGCTTAGCGTGACGTTGGTTTTGATCAGATCTGCAGTGGAGTGTCCCAAACGCCGCAGCATGGAGTATGGCATTATATTGACTGCCGCTCCGGTGTCAACCAACATCTTGCGGACAGGCTGCCCATTGATATAACCTCTCAGGCACAGGGCTTTCAGATGTTTGTAGCTCTTCTCCTGTGGCTTTTCAAAGATGACCGGCCGTGGGCCGCAGTCAAACTGTGCCACTGGTAGTTCTTCGGTTCTTGGAGCGCAAAACTCTGACGGAAGTATGAACACCATGTTTGTGCCAGCCGATGTCTCCGCATCGGCTTTTACTGGTTTGGGGCGCCACTCTTTCTTTTTTGGACGGGCCTCCGTCTCCAAAGTTTGCTGAATTTTCACAGCCAGATCAGGCCGGGCTTTCCTTAAAGTGTGGAGGTACTGCGCTTCGGCTTCCTCCAAGCTACGTAGCCGCTGAACTCTACGCTTTTGGGAGTGTCTGAGTCCATCGGGACACCACCTTGGCCGGTGATATCTATCTTCTTCTTCATCCTCTGACCCCTCGAGATCTTTTGCTCGAGATGACTCCTCTTGTCTGTTCTGAGGCCGGAGAGGCCCTAGACGCTTGAACACTGAAACTGGACCTGGGTCATCCTTCTGCTGTCCACATTCCGGGCAGTTGTCGACTGTAGGCAATCGGCTCATTCCCGCATCCCAACAGTACTTGAAGAAAGGACAATCCCAGTGTTTATCCACGCCTTCCTTTTCCTTTGACCTTCCCCTAGCGCGGTGCTCATATTCTTCATCATCTCTATCATGCCGACGGTATCTCCCATCGTATGCGTCGGTCCAACGATCTCCTTCATCATCTCTGTCGTACTGCCGACGTCGGTCATACTGACGCTCATACTTGTTAAGGAGATGCGTGGAGTGTGGCTTCTGATATCGCACGCTTTTCACTTATTCCTCGGTTATATACCGCCTATCATCATAACGGGGCCGGTCGCGTGGACCGGCCTCTTCCTTTCCTTTGCCCCGGGAGTGGCCGCTTTCCTCCTTATACTTGCCATGGTGGTACACAGGCCCTGCCATGTTAATATCGAACGAGAAATCTAGCTGACGCCTCGTGGAGTGGCTATGCTCGACCATGTTGATGCCAGGAAACGGGTTTGTGTCCACTTTCATGGCGAACTGCCCAAGGATCAGACGGCCCTGTTCTATCGCCGTTTGGATCTGCCGACGTAGCTCTTTGCAATCATTGGTGGTGTGGGTGAACGAGTGATGCCACTTGCAGTATGATCTCCCGTTCATCTCTTGCGCCGTAGGGATTTTATGGCCTTCGGGTAACTTCAGCTGCTTTTCCTTCAGCAGCAAATCGAATATCTGCTCAGCTTTGCTTACATCGAAGTTGAACCCTTTTGCAGGCCCTTGCTGTTTCACCCATTTGCAGGACACAGGATCTGCTCCCCGAGCCCATTCAGCCACGGCTATCTCCTGGTCTTCTGCAAGATCCTCTTCTTCTGTATCGACCAGGCCTATCGGACGTTTGAACTTGTCTTGGTACAACTCAGGGTGGCGCTGCTCATACATTGTCAGTTTCTGGACCATGTGCGCCAGTGAATTGTATTCTACTTGGAAAGCCAGATCCTTGATCGGTGCTGAGAGACCCAACACGGCCAGCTCGACTGCTTCTTTCTCAGTTAAACGAGCCGAATAACATCGGTTCTTGACAGTCCTGAAACGCTGAATATACTCAGCTACCGTTTCTCCCCGCTTCTGCCGCACCTGTGCCAGATCGGCAATGCCAGCCTCGGTAGCTTCTGAATGATACTGAATATGGAACTGTTCTTCCAGCTGCTTCCAGGTCCGGATCGAATCTGGTGGCAACGAGGTGTACCACCCAAAAGCTGGTCCTGTCAGAGATTGCGCAAAGAACCTTACGCGTAACTGATCCGATGCTGAAATCATGCCTAACTGTGCCAAATATCGGCTCACGTGCTCGATCGAGCTAGACCCTTCTGAACCATTAAATTTTGAGAACTCAGGGAGCCGGTACTTGGGTGGAAGCGGAATCAGATCATACTCGTTGGGGTACGGCTTGGAATAGCCGATTGTTCTCCTCTTCGGCACGAAGCCGAACTGGTCTCTCAAGATGGTACTGATTTGCTCCACCGTCTGAGCTGCAGGGGCTAAATTCTCATGACTCGTTCCGGTGGCATACTTAGCTAGCCACGCCTGTTTATCAGCGTCCATCCCGGACATCCCTGCTCCCGAAATCCCTACTCCAGAAACACCTGCCCCAGAAATCCCTGCGGTTGCAATCTGGTTCGTGCGCGTCAGGCTGTTGCAGTCCGGCACGTATGTGCACACATATCCATGTGGGACTTCTTTAGGTGGCTCAGACAGGAATTGGTAATCGCCAGGATCACCTCCAATCTTGTAGACGACGTACGCCGGTGACCCCGGTGGCTCCGGAGCTGCAAGTGTGAATGGTAGCTGTGGCCTGGTCTGGAGCGGTCTTTCTCCCTGGTGAGTCCCTAGGGTAGGCCCCGACGGAGAGTACTGATGTTTCATGATCTCCTGAACGACGCGAACCGCGACGCGCTCGAAAGCGTTCACCAGGCTCTCAGAATGGCGGTGAAGAGAATGAGCCACCATGTAATTGACTTCCTGTCGCAGAGCTCTGGTGCGATCCTCTGAAGGAACAGACAGATCCACCTCATCAAGAGCGCCTTCGGGTGAGAACCCTTTCCACCTGATGCCATGCTTACGGGTCCTCTCAAAAGAGCCGATGAGATCGGCTTCGAAGAGAGCTTTGATATCATCATACCTCTTCTTGTGCTCATCAGACAGATCGTCGTACGTGATTGGTCTGTCTCCCATCGCAGCGTCAGATGTTGATGCAGTTGTTGTTGAAGGTCCCACCGGGTGTGCCAGAATGTGTTGCCTGTCAAAACCCACCGGCGAGCAGCGACGAGCAACACGAAGAGCCGGGAGGCTCCCAGAGCTGCTGGTGGGCCCTGGTCCCTCGGGCGACGGCCCGCAAAACTCCGGCACACGTCCTGGCTGATGCGAGGGCGTGCCACCTGACCTATACCTGATCAGGAAGGTGATGGATTGCTTCGATTTAGTTTCCTGCATGGCAGACATGTAAACATTAAATACGAGCCTCGATCGGCTCTCAGGTTTCCCTGTGAATCGGCTCATGTAGCCGATTGTCCCATGGATCTGCATTGGATCTACGATAACATGGGGTTTTGCTTTATCAATACAAGTCAAATCGATCTACGACAGTTTAACGCTTTCACCACATAACTGGAACATCCCACACGTAATTGAGCCTGGTAGATACGAAAGATAACAGAAACTAACCCTAGAGGAGGCCAAAAAACCAACGTAGAGTCAATTCCCGGAACAACTCCTCTCGAATTAGCAAACCATATCCTTACGTACTACTGGACCGTTCAACCCGTTTGTGAGGCCTGACCATGCGGATATTAAACTAATCCTTGGAGAACAAGGAACAACTATGACGGATTGAATCGACTAAATAAAGATCAAGCAAGATGCTGCCCTTACACCCAAAGTAGGTGCAAAGGCAGCGAGATCTCTAGGGGCAGCATGACTAAGCAAACATAAACAAGAAGCACCGATGCTAGCCCAAACAGATCTATGATAACAGTATTACTCGCCATCAACAAGGCTTCAGTACGAGCAACACCAAATAACACATAAGCAGATGCTGCCTAGATCGCGAGATGCGATCTAGGCAGCACGACGCTTACCTGAAAGAAACCCTCGAAACAAGGGGTGGCGATGCGCCGAGATTGTGTTTGTTGTGAACGTGGTCGTCCTCCTTTCTTAATAACCCTAGGTACATATTTATAGTCCGGAGACTTTCTATCTTTGGAATAACCCTAACAACCCTAACTCTTGTTTAAACCGAAACGTACTCTATCATAATATACAGATACACGGGCAATTAGCCCAAATCCACGCGCAAGGCCGATCCAGCCTCCAAGCCCATCTTGATTACGGCCCGTCTCCTCATTTGGCCAAAATGTGGCGATAACACACGCCACTAGTAACAATTTATCAGTGGCGCATTTCAATATGCGCCACGCATAGGCAAATTATGCGTGGCGCATATTGGCTATATGCGCCACTAGTAGCCTGTGAAAATTCAAAAAATTCAAAAAAAATTAAAAAATCGAAAAAAAAACCATTTTTTTTTAAAATCTAAAAAATCGAAATAATGTGAAAAAACTATTGTATTTCATTTTTTTGAGGATTTTATCACATGAGAAACATTTTCAAATCGCATCAAATTTCTTGACTTCCCGCTAGGTCACCCATCCTTAGACTACTCCGGGCTGAGCACGCTTAACTTCTCCATTCTATTTGCATGAGCTATCCCTAACCTATCCAAGTTCTTATTGATATTACTATCATATCAATCCTCTTAAGGCCTATGTGTGCTTGTGTGTGTTTGTATGTATATGTGTGTATATGTATGTGTATGTGTATATGTATTATGTATATGTGTATATGTGTGTGTATATGTATTAATATGTCCACGTATATGTGCGTATATGTGCGTATATGTGTGTGTATGTGTACATATATGTGTGTATATATATGCATGTGTGCATATATAAGTGCGTATATGTGCGTCTATGTGTGTATATATGTGTATATGTATGTATATGTGTGTGTATGTGTGTGTATATGTGTGTATATGTGTGTGTATATGTGTGTATATGTGTATATATGTATGCATGTGTGCATATATAAGTGCGTATATGTGTATGTATGTATGCGTATATGTGTGTGTACATGTGTGTATATGTGTGTGTATGTGTGTATATGTGTGCATGTGCGTATATGTGTGTGTATGTGTGCGTATATGTGCGTATATGTGTATGTACATGTGTGTATATGTGTGTATATGTGTATATATGTGTGTGTATATGTGTGTATATATGTATATATGTATGCATGTGTGCATATATAAGTGTGTATATGTGTGTGTACATGTGCGTATATGTGTATGTACATGTGTGTATATGTGTGTGTATATGTGTGTATATGTGTGTATATGTGTGTATATGTGTGTATATGTATGCATGTATGCATATATAAGTGCGTATATGTGTGTGTATATGTGCGTATATGTGTGTGTACATGTGTGTATATGTGTGTGTATATGTGTGTATATGTGTGCATGTGCGTATATGTGTTTGTATGTGTGCGTACATGTGCGTATATGTGTATGTACATGTGTGTATATGTGTGTGTATATGTGTGTATATGTATGCATGTGTGCATATATAAGTGCATATAAGTGCGTATATGTGTGTGTATGTGTGCATATATGTGCGTATATGTGTGTATATATCTACATGTGTGCTATATGTGTGTATATAACTAATCCAAAAGTTTAATCCAATATAAATTTTGATCTACAAATAAAAATAAAAATAAAAATTTGAAAATATGAAAGTGCGAAAAAGTCTATTTCCCCTTTTGAATTTTGAGATTCTAAAATTTGTCGAAACGATCCTAGGTTGTTGAATTCGGATGTAACTTTTCGTGTAGATACTTTTTTATATAAAAAACTTTTTAATCCGACTTCGTATGCAAAAGTTATGATCGTTTTACCGAGACATAAAGTTTTTTGTAAAAATATCAAAATTCATGTTTATTATTTTTCTTACTTACTAGATCACATAACATAACTAAATCTGATTTTTTGAATTTTTTTCAAACCTTTTATCATTTTATTTTATTTTTTAGAAGACTAAAAAGGCGACCCACTGGGGGTGGGGTGTGGCGGGTGAAAAAAAAAATCATGTTATGCGTGGCGCATATTCAATATGCGCCACTGATATATGAATTATTGGTGGCGCATATTCAATATGCGCCACTGATATATGAATTATCAGTGGCGCATATTGCAATATGCGCCACGCATAACCCTGGCAGGTCCCTTCTGGTGGGTCCCACATGAATATTGGTGGCGCATTCTGAACAATATGCGCCACTAGTAAAAAAATTATCTGTGGAGCATATTTGAAAATGCGCCACTAGTAAATACTAGTGGAGCATATTGAATAATGTGCTCCACTAGTAAAACATCTATCTATAAGCCTTTTTTCACTAGTGTTTGCCTTTTTTTCAAGCTCATGAAGCACACCGGAAAGTTTGAGTGGACCCCAGAAGCTGACGAGGCCTTCGCTGAGCTGAAGAGGTACCTCACGAGCCCGCCCATAATGGTCGCCCCAAGACCTCGCGAGCCCTTGCTGCTCTACATCGCCGCAACTCCAAGGACCGCTAGTGTCGTCCTTGTCGCTGAACGGGACGCTCAGGTAATCGCCAAAGAAAAGATCGACGCTCCATGTCCGGGGCTCCTCTTGAAGAGGAAGCCGGGCTGCTAGCCTCCCCTCACGAGGAGTCATCCCCTGCACCTTCTACGACTGGGCTGCTCCCTCAGAGCGGCCCTCCTAAGCTTCAAGAAGAGGTAACTCCTGAAAGCACGACTAAGGTGCAGAAGCCAGTCAACTTCGTCAGTACCGTACTACGCAACATGTGGGAGCGCTACACTACGCAGAAAAAGCTGCTCTACACTCTGCTTATCGTGTGAAGGAAACTACATCACTACTTCCAAGGCCATCCAATCAAGGTAGTCACCGATCGGCCTCTGGAGACGATCTTGCGCAACCCCAATATCACCGGGAGGGTGGCAGAATGGGCTGTGGAGCTTCAACCATTCGAGATTGCCTTTGAAACTACCAAGGTCATCAAGAGCAAAGCTCTAGCTGAGTTCACTACTGAGTGAACTGATACATTCGTCGATGAGCCTCCAGAGGTGGAGTCCACGCTTCCTGAAGAGTAGGCCCCAGGTCTCTGGGTTTTGCACTTTGATGGTGCCTTCAACCTCCCCGGCGCGGGGGCTGGGGCCGTTCTCACCTCTCCAACCAGGGACAAGCTTTGCTATGCCATCTAGCTCTGCTTCAAACCAGAGCAAGTCTCCAACAATATCGCTGAGTACGAGGGACTTCTTGCCGGTCTGAGGGTGGCGAGTGCCTTGGGCATCGAGCGTCTCATCGTCAAGCGGGATTCGTAGTTGGTGGTGAATTTCTGCAACAAGAGCTACATGCGGAAGGATGAGCACATGGCGGCTTACCTCGAAGAGCACCGAAAGATGGAGAAGCGCTTCCAATGCGTGGAATTAAAGAACATTCCTTGTGGGGAAAATGTGGAGGTGGACGAGATCGCAAGGTGCGCCTCTCATCGCCTGGCACAGCCAGCCGGAGTCTTCGAGGAGCGCCTCTTCAAGTCGTCAGCTTCTCCGCCATCTGAAGAACTAGAGCTTCCTCCTGTCTTGCCACCGCCACCAGAGCAGGGGGCTCCAGACTGTAGGCCACCCTCAGGCGACCGCATCCTCTTGGTGTTGGCAAGGCAGGAAGGAGCAGATTGGATCCTCGAGTTCAAGGCCTTCCTCATCAGCGGCAAGCTCCCCGAAAAAGAATCAGAGGCCGAAAGAATCACGCGCCAAGCTACAGGAAACTTCATCAAGGACGGCGATTTGTACCGGTGTCGCCCAAGCGGCGTCGCTTTGAAGTGCATTTCGACTCATGAAGGCCAAGAGCTCCTCAGAGACATTCATGCCGGTGAGTGTGGACATCACTCTTCAGCTGGAACACTCACCGGGAAAGCATATCGCAGCGGCTTCTACTGGCCTTCGACGCTCTCAGACGCCGCTGAGATGGTGAAGAGGTGCGAGGCATGCCAATTCCATGCCAAGCAAATCCATTAGCCAGCGCAGGAGCTTCAGACCATCCCACTCACTTGGCCCTTTGCTGTTTGAGGGCTAGACATCTTGGGTCCATTCCCTTGAGCGCAAGGGGGCTATCGCTACCTCTATGTCACAATCGACAAGTTCACCAAGTGGGCGGAGGTGGAACCAGTACGCACAGTTCTGGCCAGGTCGGCCGTCAAGTTCATCCGTGGGCTGGTGTGCCATTTTGGTGTGCCTAACTGCATCATCACCGACAACGGTAGCCAGTTCACCAGCGAACTGTTCCGGGAGTACTGCACATCGGTTGGCATCTTGCCGAAGTCCTCAAGGGCCTTAAGAAAAGAAGCTTCAACTCCAAGCTCGAGGCCTGCGGGAAGAAATGGTTCGACAATCTCAAATCTGTCCTCTGGTCCATCCGTACCATTGCAACCAAGCTGACCGGGGAGACCCCTTTCTTCCTGGTCTATGGGGCCGAGGCTGTCCTTCCTACCAACGTCAAATTCGGATCGCCAAGGGTGCTCGCCTTCAATGAGCTTCGTCAAAAGGGCCTCATCAGCGATGGCCTCCTCCAGCTCGAAGAAGCCTGGTGTCAGGCAGCACTCCGTGTTGCAAGATACCAGCAGGGCCTGCTCCGCTACCATAGCCGCCATGTTCGAGCAAGGACTCCGGAGGTCGGCGACCTGGTGCTCAGGAGGATACTCTCTCACGAGGGCCTTCACAAGCTATCGCCAATGTTGGAGGGGCCCTTCAAGGTGACGCACATCGCTAGGCCATGCTCAGCGCGACTGGAAACCGCAAAAGGTGAACCGGTAGGGAACCCGTGGAACATAGCTCACGTGAGAAGTTCTACCCATGAGTTCCCCGCGAGGAGACGAAGACCGCCATGATGGCGCTTTATATTACCTTAAAATGCTTATTAGCACTAAAACTAAGTTAAAGCACATATAGTGCCTCTGCTTCCGCATGATACTGTAATGGCATGAAGTCCATTTATTTTCTACTGTACTCCATGCGAGGGGAGGGGGGCTAGGCACGGTGTCTATGCTGGGGCCTTCACCCGGAAAACAACAAGCCCAAAAAACCCAAAGGGAACGAGCTCTGGTCAGAGGCGATGGCCCCAAGATTGATCACCTCCATGTGCGTGTGGTGCTTAGTTCCTCGCGTAGTGCAGTGGAAAATAAAAAATCTTCAAAAAATTCCTAGGTGTGCCTAAGGCACCCACAGAGGTGAAGGGCACTCTGTCGTGTCGATGCATCAGCATCCGCAGGAGCCAAGATTCCCCTGGCTCGAGGAAGGCCGTACATAGCAGGATCACCGAAGACTAAGGCTGTTTCGATCATCTTGCGAAGGAGATGCAGATCCGGAGGTCCACACGAGGCCCTTCACCTCACGAGCAATCCTCGTTGTAGTGTTGCGTGCATCTGGGCTCTCTTAAGCATTGACGCCTTCGCATCCGTGAGAGTTCCAGCTTCCCTCACGCCGAGGAAGGCCCCGTGAATTGCCACATGTGGCAATTTGCTCTTAGCTGCTGGCATAGATAGTGTCGCGCTCCCTCACAACGAGGAAGGTCCCTGTGCCGGTCATAGGGGCATCTGATTCGCTTCTTTTTTACATTTTGTTTTATTGATTTATTTTGTCGTTTTCGGGGATTTGGGGTTTTTTGTTTTCCAACTCTTCTTCCACTTTTGTGTCACAGGATGCACAATCTTTCATCACCGACGTCAACCCTGCTATGAGCTCTGAAGCGTGGGGAGGTCTCCCACGAGCGCAAGCATCTCGCCAGGGCTCTCGAGCGAGCTGAGGACCGAGCTAGCGGAATGAAATGGAAATCAAGGAAAGAAGAAGCAGCCATAAGGGAATGACTTCATTACTAATTATCCCCGGAGGGGAAAAGCACAAAAGAACGGCGGGGCATACCCCGCCGGTAACGGCAACTACTGCGACATTAGCAAATGGGGGGAGGAGAACACGTCTCCTCCTTGGAAGGCCTCTAGGACGATGCCACCTCTTCACTCCATCGCTGCCGGAAGGGGGTAGGTGCAGCGGACGCCATTGGCGTCGAAGACCCGGACCAAGGCCTCCAGCACTCCCAGCCTGAAGCAAAAGACAAGGACAACGCCAACAAGGAGGTGGTGGCTGAGGGCGTAAGCCCTCCAGCGCCCGGAGAGGACGGCGCTGCCGCCCACGCCGAGGATGACGTCCACATGCCAGATCAGCTCTGGCCTGCTCTGCTCCACCAGCGTGACCTCTCCGACGGAGAGGCCTGGGGCGGAGAGCACCCTCCGGATCTCCATAGGCAGGCAGAGGGTGGTGAAGTTCCAGTCCTGGACGACGACAAGGAGCTCCAAGAAATGGGACCCCGATGCGATGAGGGGTCCCAGCAGCGCCGCTACAAGGAGAAGGCGGTTCGCGACCAGGCTGGTCACAAAGGACGCCACTTCTGGTGGCACCATGGCCTCAATGGAAGGCATAAGGCTGCCCAGGATGGCCATAGCCTGCCAAAGCGCCCGATCGATGCTCCGTGCAGAGCGGGGGGCTAACATTCCCACCGCCAGCGGTGACGGTGCAGCCAAGACACCTCCCGGTGCCGGATCCCGAAGGATCAGAGCGGGGAGGCCCTCGGGGCGACGCAGTTCTCTTTGCCCCACGCCGGCGCCCCAATGCGCAGAGGACCTCCTACTCCGGGCGCCCCGATGGCCGGCAGCTTTGGCTTGTTCTTGCTGCCCAGGGGGCGCCCTCGGCGTTTCTTCCCAGTGGCGGTGGATCCAGCATCGGCGGAGGAGGAGGAAGGATCCATGGCGCTGGGGAGCTCTCTCTCTCTTCTTCGATGGAGGAGTAGTACTGGAGGCAAGTGGAGTGCAGAGGAGGTCGAGAGGTTGCAATCTAAAGAGGGCGGCCGACGTCAAAACGTCATGTCCCAGCGCGGGAATCAGAGTGACGAAGTAGTGCCCCTGCAGTGAAGGGACGCGCCATCATGGAGGTTTGACGCATCGGGCATCGCTATGTCGCTCACTGCTTTGTCTCGCCAGCCGAGGCCACGCCACGTGTCCTCTGCATCTTCACATGGTCCTTTGACCGCGTGCATTGATGCATGCCGTTGGAGGGCCCAATAGCTACTGGGGCCCGCTCCCTTGAGAGGGCACGTTTGCGGGTCAGGCTCCTGGGGGCTAATGTCGGTGTACTGGATCACGGGGTATCCCGGTCCACCTGCTCCTAGGTCACTTCAACGGCCCAGCTTTGGCCTTTGGAGCATGGTGACAATTGAAGCCCAACAAAGAAGACCCTCATGAGAAGGAGCCTCATGAGGAGAACGACGGTGAAACACTACGGACAAGAAGACCTCCTCACGAGGGACTCCTTGTGAGGGGAGGGACCAGATCTATGACAGCTTAGCGCAATCCTGCGTTGGTGAAGGGATAAGAGCAGAAGGAAGCATGCCGTCCATGCTACCCCGACAAGGGGGCGACCAGCTCTGCCGTGCTTGCATAAAGCTGCACGACGGTTACTGCTTTCCCCCTCAAAATAGGGTGGACGGTGTAGGGCGCCAGAGGAGGATGTCAGCCTTCCTCCACCCACTCCCGTGGACCGGCACCACTGCTCTTCGTAGACCAAGACCGCCGAAGCCTGCAGAGAGACAGCTGTCCCGCTTCTTGGCCGCATTGTAGCAACCCCTTCCCAAGTTGATGAGGGGAAGGAGGACCTCAGCGCTATAAAAGGAGGGGAAGCTACCCCTTAGAAAGGATCCAAACTTTGAGTGCTATCTAGGCTAAGTAGGTTCTTCTACCTCCGGCCAGTTAGAGCTCTGTAACCAAGACCTTGTACGCCCCGCGAGGTGTCGTAGTGCAATACAAGAAGGCATGACGTAGGGGCTTTACCTCACCACGAGGGCCATGAACTTGGGTAAAATCGGTGTCGCTCTCTGTCGTGCGGTGTGCTCTCTGGCATGTTGAGTCTTTCGTCGCCGTGCTTCTTCGCTCTCTAGATCTCACGCGTACAGCCCCTGCGTTCGATACCTTTGGGTCCTTTGCATGGTACCCGTGTTCTTGCGACACGAAACCCACCGACAACGACAAGCTGCTATTCTTTCCATCACCAAACTTCAACCCACCTTGCTAGCTTAAAACTTGTTTGGCCAATCACGTCGCAGAACGAGCCTCTCGCGGATCGCGTACCAGCCTCTCGCGAATAAATGATCTAACGGCTGCCATTGGGCGATAGGGTTTGATCCAATGATCAAAATCGGGCGTTACGCTAGTGGGGTTTTTCAGGTTTTTGAGGCGGTCAAAGGGGTTTTAGAGGTTTGACCTAAATTCAAATGAGCATAACTAATTAATTATTTTTTAGAAAAATACAAAACTTGCGCATGTTGTCATCATGTGTGACCTAGTTATGGTACCAAATAAGAAACATGCTCTACATGCATTTTCATTAAAAAGACTTCACAAAAGTGAGCAACCTTGAACGAGGTTGACTGGATTTCAAGGTGAATGAGCTAGGGTTTTGGCTTTTGAATCTTTTCCCCATATTTGGCAGGGTTCTACATATCCCCATATCCAACAACTTTCTCAACTATTGGTTTGTCGGCTACCAGAAAAAAAATGGATTTTCCATTTTATCAGTGTGCAGGGTCCGAACGTGTGGTTTTTCTGAGGAGGCCACCAAGGGCAGAGTGTAGAACGACACCTCTCTAGTTTTTGAAGGTATATGACCTTGAAGGATGCCATGCATACCCGTGGTATTGCATTTTTTGGACATTTGGACGTGGTTAAATTAAAATTTGAATTGTGGTTATATTTGGACAGTTAGATGTTTAAATTCAAATTTGAACTGTAGGTACATTGTCAAATAATACACTTCAAATTTTCTAGAGGAAAATACCCCGGCAGGTGCCTCGATCGAGGTGTGGAACCCCGGAAACCATGCATGTCATACTTGGGTGCACCGTCCACCCTGAGACGCACACTCGGCGCCCACCACTGACTTGACCTAGATTTCAGGTGGGCCCATAGAGAGGGGATCGTCTTACTACTTTGTCATACATTTTTCGACAAAAAAGTAAATTAGAAGTTCAAGATTTGTCATGGGAAGTATATGTAACATATAGGTAACTCAACGCATGACACTCAGTGCCCACCGTTGGCTTGACCTAAGCTAGATTATTAGATGGGATCGTGTATTACTACTTTGTGAGACATTTTTCTATAAAAAGTAAATTAGAAAATCATGATTTGTCTTGGGAAGTATGTAACATAAGGTAACTGCTCGATGCATGAGAAGATTTGGTTTTAACCCATATTTTCGATTTAAACAGAGTTCAGATTAACTTGCAGGCATGACCACCATCCATACACGGGGTTAAAAAATTCAGGGAACCACAAAGTATATGTTCCTTCATTTTATGACCAATTTTTATCCTACATAGAGTTCAAAATTGAGTAAAATTGGTATAGGCTAACAAATAGTTTTATATATAGCTAGTACTCGAGAAAAATGGTCATCTCATGTAATTAACCATTCTAGAAAGGCCTGCACTTACATGTGAAAATTGCAGTGATATGCATGTTGCACCTTATTCATACTATAGCACCCGCTTCACAAAAAGAACACACATTTTGCTCTATTTTGATACAGATAAAATGGAAAATCATGTCACGTGCATCAAAACAAAGCTTGAAACTCTTATTGTAAATGTTGTTTGCCTTGACAAGATACACATGCTTGCCAAGTTTGGGCACATTATCACTAGTATGTTTGTGTTTTATGCATGGGAAAAATGCTCAAACATATGTGCCCTAGAAGGGTTCAATGCAGAATGCATGATGTGAAACATAAGAACTGCAGACCTTTTTAATGGCCAGGCAGGAATTTTTAGCTGAATTTGAATTGAATCGAAGTCTGACTGGCCTCTATTCCCGATCTACTTGATCCAACGATTGAGCTTTCTTGGATTCGCTATGCACAAATGCCCCCAAAACGATATCAACAAATGAAATTTCTAGAGTCGAGGTCTCTCTCTCTCTCTGTCTCTCTCCTATGCAAGTATGCAACATCTCATCTCATCGAAAAAGAGAGTATGCAACAGCTCCGTGAAAGGGCGGCGCGTAGTAATATTCTTGTCTTGGCGAGCAACCTCGGCTGACATTTTTGGCCACTTTCATACTGCTCGGTTCAACAAAGGCGTCATAAAAGCCTACAGTGAGAAGTGATCCCTTGCCAGAGGACAGTGTGATCGTATGTGGTGAGGTGGGCCCGGTGGTGCCTTGTGTCCGACAAGCCTTGCTGTTCTTTCCATCACCAAACTTCAACCCCCTTGCTAGCTTAAAACTTGTCTAGCCAATCACGTTGCAGAACTAGCCTCTCACGGATCGCGTACCAGCCTCTCGCGAAGAGATGATATGACGACTGCCATTGGGCGATAATGTTTGATCCAACGATCACAATCGGGCGTTAGACCAGCGGGGTTTTGCTGGGGTTTTGAGGCGGTCAATGGTATTTTCTGAGGTTTGACCAAAATTCAAATGAGCATAACTAATTCAAGAAAAATCAAAAAAATACAAAACCCATGGTATTGCATTTTTAGGTATATGACCTTGAAGGATGCCATGCATACCCGTGGTATTGCATTTTTTGGACATTTGGACGTGGTTAAATTCAAATTTGAATTGTGATTATATTTGGAAAGTTAGATGTTTAAATTCAAATTTAAATTGTAGGTACATCAAATAATACAGTTCAAACTTTCTAGAGGAAAATACCCTAGCAGGTGCCTCGAGCGAGGTGTGGAACCCCGAAAACCATGCATGTCATACTTAGGTGCACCGTCCACCTTGAGACGCACACTCAGCGCCCACCACCGACTTGACATAGATTTCAGGTGGGGCCCATAGAGAGGGGATCGTCTTACTACTTTGTCAGACATCTTTCTACAAAAAAGTAAATTAGAAGTTCAGGATTTGTCATGGGAAGTATATGTAACATATAGGAAACTCGACGCATGACACTCCGCGCCCACCGCCGGCTTGACTAAGCTAGATTATTAGAGGGGATTGTGTATTACTACTTTGTGAGACATTTTTCTATAAAAAGTAAATTAGAAAATCATGATTTGTCTTGGGAAGTATGTAACATAAGGTAACTGCTCGATGCATGAGAATTTCGGGTTTTAACCCATATTTTTGATTCAAACTGTCTGTTCAGATTAACTTGCAGGCATGGCCACCATCGATACATGGGGTTGAAAATTTAGAAGGAACCGTAGAGTATATTCTCCCTCATTTTATGACCAATTTTACCCTAGCTACTTGCCTCTTAATCGCATGTACCTAGAAAATTTTCTGTGTGTCTATTTGCTCATTTCAGTGACAAAGTTTGTACTAGTACTACTGATTAAGTTGATTTGTACTCTAGCCATTCTAGGCAACACTTTTGAACATCCAACTTTCCAAGGCTCGTGAATGGGAACAAAAAAATTTGCAAGGCTTGTGTGCTTCTCGCTTCTCGGTATAGATAGGAAAGTGAGAGTAGTCCGGGACTATTGTTTGGGCTGTTATTTTATATTGTTGCATGAAACATGCATCACCTTTTTGGGTGATGTTGACTGGTGGTAAGTCCTGAGCTACATTCCTCCCATGGTTCAAATGGTCAAACACACACTGCTCGCACGCACAAGAATAGTTGCTTCTACCTGCAGTATTGGTAAACAAATGTCCGAAGTGTTCAAAATTAAATCTCAAAAGGAGTTCCGATTTTTTCATCACATACCAGTGCATGCTTGGATCTAATAAGAATTTAATGAAACATACTACTGCAGTAGTACAACGTCTGCATAAATTAGACATGGTAGAAGGAAATATAGTGCACATTTCTGTAGATGTAGTCACCGCCGGCAGATCTAGAATTACTAAATAAACGAGTGATCTCTTGGAGACAAAAGATTTCATTATAATTATGGCAGAGATGAGAGACGGGAAACTAGGCTGGCTACTATACCGGGCTGACTTGGGAAAGCAGGGGAGACATACATCACTTTTTTTGTGATGTTGATGGTCCGGTTGCGTGTGTCAGTACGGGCTTCCTCTGAAACCGCAGTGTCTAATTTACCATAGCACAAAGAATTCAACTCTTTCACGGTCCTTTGGATGCAGAGAGAGTTCAACTGCGGGACCCCTACACATGTGACCCCACATCTAAGATTTGCTTTCTACTACCTACATGGTCAGCTGGAGAATGGAAAGCCTAGTTAACCGGCCATAGATAGTCCTATTTTTGAAGATAATTTTTTCAGTACCATCAGTATTTTTCATCTGAACTACTAGGTGACATATATATACTAGTTAGCTGCACATGCTTCTCATGTTAAAACTCGGTCATTATCTCACTGAAACACGTCTATAAGAATAGGTGGAAATATGAACCAAGGCAAATGAACTTTTGATGTCTCACAGGACCCGTTGGGAAACCCCAAGAGGAAGGTATGATGAGCACAACAATAAGTTTTCCCTCAATATGAAACCAAAGTTTAATCGACCAGTAGGAGAAAGAAATCACTTCTGAAGGTTGCTCCTAGCTGACTTTTGGTAGGGCGCACTACCCGTGTCAGACAACAACGTGGAACCTGCACACAACACAACCAAAATACTTTGCCCCAACTTACAGTGAGGTTGTCAATCTCACTAGTTTTGCTGAAATGAAGGATTAAACGTACAGTGTGGAAAGAGATGTTTGTTTGTAGTGACTGAAATAGTACTTGCAGAAAGTAAACAGTGTTTGCAGTAGATGGTATTATCAATGTAAAAGAATGGACCGGGGTCCATAGTTCACTAGAGGTGTCTCTCCATAAAGATAAATAACATGCTGGGTGAACAAATTACAGTTGGACAATTGACAAATAGAGAATGCATAACAATTCATGTACATGTCATGAAGATCACTATGAGATTCATTTGGGCATTACAACATAATACATAGACCGTAATCCAAGTGCATCTATGACTAATAATCCACCTTCAGGATATCATCCGAACAACCCTTGGGTATTAAGTTGCAAGCAACAGATTATCACCTTAAGCAAAGTGTGATGTGGGGTGACCCCTTGGGTGTGGCCCGATCTTCACGAATTCACGAGATTTGTGGCGGGGAAGAGGATGAACACGAAGAACACAAACATGATGAACACGACACACAAATCGAAGGCAAACACACACACACACAAGATACACACCGATTGTCCTTGTTGGCCTGATTCACCAACTCAATAGAATCACAAGGAAGAGACTCCAAGAGTAAAATTCCTTGTGAGATACTGACTTGCAAGGGATAGAATTCCAAGAGGGGAAGAGACCAATCAATTGGATGGAATTACACACTCTTGTATGCAAGAGATCCAAATCAAGGTAGAATTCCCCAAATAGAAGAGATCCCAAACAAAGAGGGTGATTTCTATATGTAGATCTAGTTGGGTTCCCACAAGGGAGGAGGCATCATGCCAATTCTTATCTTAATTCATCTCTAGACTAGGGAGGGGAAGAGTGACCCATATATATAGGGAGCCACGAGCTAGGGGTAGTTTGGTCACTAGGGAGATAGATAACATAAGTGGCTTCAAGGCCAAGACATAGCTGACTCGGGTAGACCAGCTATAGCCGGTGCTCAGTCCGGCTATAGCTGGTGGGGCCGGCTTTAGCCGGTGTGGGACCGGCTTTAGCCGGTCTAGCTTCAGCTGCTGCCTCTTCTTGCGGCGCTTCCAAGCTTCTTTCTGGTGGTTCTTCTTCTTCCTTCTCTTCCACGCCTCGATGATGTTGGACTTGAGTGTTGACGCACATGATGCGGTGTTGTCCAAAGGCCACCCCGCATCATCTTTCCCCACTTCAAAGAACGTCGTCCTCGATGTTGACTCAACATCATCATGTAGGGGAGGTAGATGTAGGCAATTGTACTTGGAGTGCGCCATGTGGTCGTACTTGCGAAGATCAGTTTGGCAACTCTTCAATGTTCCTTCACATTCCATGAGGCCTACAAGGGTCACAAGCAAAGCGAAACAACACTCAAAAAGTAGCCAATTCTTAGAGTTTATGGCATGATTTCGTGAGTAGAAGGAGGTCACCTTACAAAGTTGTTGATGTGCTCTCGTTGTAGAAGTGATTGATTGAAACCACTCGCGGGAGCGCATCCACCAATAATATCCATGTGTACCTATGCACAACAAAGACCAAGCAAAGTATGTGTGTGCGTGATATGGGAGCATATCATCAAGGACATGTCCATTTTTTATCACAACACAATTAGCACAACACAAGTATAATAAAGGGAACGCATATGCAAGGTCTATGTGTAAGCAAATTGTTTGAACATCTTCCAAATGTGGGAACACAAAAACTCCATCACTATTTGAGAATACCATGGTGTCCATCTCATGTTGAAAGATATGCATATTATTGTGCTCAAGGTTTGGAAAGAGCAAGTAGTCATCATCCTTGAAGCAATAAGAGGAGAGTTTGGCAAAAACACATAAGGCAAGATGTCAAAATCATCATCAACATGTATGCAAACAAACCATAGGAAAGAACAAATTTTCATCATATTTGTTGCAACAAAAATCATATTCATCCAAAAGTAGAAGAAAACATCATTATCACAAGTGGTTATGCATCCCAACCAAAAGAAAGAGCAATTTGTCAACTTGTTGGATGCAACACCAATGAACTCAAAGCGGTAACACATGTGACAAGTCATGACCAATATAGCAATATGGTTGCACACAAAACAAAAGAAGGAGAAATCGTTCCACATGTATGTTGCAACACATAAAGTATCAATGTTCAATATCATGGGAGCATGAATGTCACGAGTGTCACAAAAGTCATCAACATGCTTGCAAAGAAACCATATGGAAGAACAAGTTCTCAACATGTTTGATGCAAAGCATGTGAAGAGTAAGCGGGTGGATTTCGAGTTTGAACTCACAAGTATTATGCTCTCAAGAGCTCTTTTCGCCAACTCGTGCTCAATCGATGTTGACGTTATTGTCCGCGTACCTACACACACCAAACATAGCAAAAACAACGTGTGTGCAAGGTAGATGAATACATCATCCATCATGATGCATTTTTTTATTTGCACATCACCATTAGCATCAAGCAAGATATCATAATATTCATGGTGATTATGCAATGAAAGTGTGAAAACATGCTTATCATGCGCAAATGCAAAATCTTCATTATTTGAGATAGCTATGTGGGATATCTCCTCGTCAAACATATTAACATTATTGCAAACCAAGCATTTGAAAGAGCAAGTGTTCAACATTTTGGTTGCATTAATGGAAGAATATTGCAAGCATTGGGCACAAAACATGTTCATAATTTTATCCTTGTTGTCGACAAACCTAGGGAAAGAGCAATTGTTCGGCAAGGTTGTCACAACACAAACATCATTGTCATCATTGCAAGCAATACATGGGAAAGAGCAATTGTTCAACCTATCGCATGCAATAGGATATAAATTGAAGCACTCATAGCTTAGCATGTTCATGTTCACTAGGGGAATCATGGCATCACCAACACCTATGTTGTTACCTTTGTAGTCGCACTCCTTTGAGGTAGGTGTTGTTGAAGTAGGTAGCTCCATGTGGCCGTCGTACTCATCGTCTTCTAAGCATGGTGTGGTATCATCATGGTGCAACATGTACATCTTTTCCAATATTGGCGTCTCGGCATCCATGGAATCTATTGCAACATGAGAAAACACTTTTGAGGTAGAGGGTAAGTTGTTAGAAATCGAAATGGCCTCACTTGACCTATCAACTACCACACTTGTTTCACTCGGTGTATCACTCACGCCCTCAACGTGGAAGCATTCACTCTCACATATAGTGGATTCACTCATCTCACATATAGTGGATTCACTCATCTCACATATAGTGGAGTCCCTCATCTCCATGGAATGGACGTCATCATTATCCGAGCAACCTAGCAAAGAAGAAGACAACACAAGAGGAGTAGAGGTTAAGTTGTTAGAAAGCAAAATGTCCTCACTCAACTCATGTGGTGTATCACTCTTGCTCTCAATGTGTATGTGTCTCTCATCCAACAACACATCTACAACCTTAGAAGTTATTGTCACTCTCCCAGATTACTAGAGGCATGAACCCACTATCGAGCATAAATACTCCCTCGTGGAGTCACTAGCATCTACTCGGCCAAGATATCTACTAACAACGGAGAGCATGCAAGATCACAAATAACATAGAAATGATAAATCAACAATCAACTTGACATAGTACTCAATATGCATCGGATCCCAACAAACACAACATGTAGAATTACACAAAGATGATCTTGATCATGATAGGAAGCTTACAAGATCTACACATGAGGCGCATGGAGGAGGAGACAACCATCTAGCTACTGCTATGGACCCATGGTCTAGTGGTGGACTACTCACACATCACTCCGGAGGCTGGCATGGTGATGAAGAAGGCCTCCAATGATGATTCCCCTCTCCGACAGGGTGCCGGGAAGAGCTTCTGGACCCTCCCGATCTCGGGTCGACGACGGCGGCGGCTTGCAGTATGTTTCGTGGAAAAGTGATCGGTTCCTTAGGGTTTTCCCGACGAAGGGAATTTATAGGCGGAAGGGCGATGTTAGAGGGTGGATCAGGGGCCCACACCATAGGCCGGCGCGGCCAGGGGGTAGGCCACGCCACCCTATGGTGCGGTCGCCTCCTGGCTGATCTCCGTCTCTCCTTTGGACTCCATATTTGTGTTAGGTAAATAGGAACTTTGGCTTTCGTTTTGTCCAATTCCGAGATTATTTCTAGTGTAACTTTTCTGAAACACAAAAACAACAGAAAACAGGAATTGGCACTGTGGCATCTCGTTAATAGGTTAATTCTGGAAAATGCATAGAAACGCCACGAAGTGTAAACAAAACACAAAGCAATTGGTGTAAAACAAACATGGAGCATTAAAATTTATAGATACGTTTGCAACGTATCAACCGCTACGGTTAGTACTAATGATAAGGTAGTACATAAGACCACGAAGATACCAGGGCCATCGCTAAAGCCTCTTCCCCAGAGAGCTTATGACCGGACTGACGAGGAAGTCAACGTGATATCAGCCGCCGAAGTGAAGGCCCATTTTGCACCAAAAGTGCCTGAGCCCAAGCCGACATACAGCGAGAAAGACAAGAAGTGGGCTATGGATATGCTTACTATAGAGGCCCAATATATGTCGAGTCTGCCATCAGACTATAACCACGAAATTGAAAGGCAAAGTGACTTGGCCAAGAAGGCAAAAAGAAGTGCAAAAAGCAGGAAACGAAATCCTCAGCTCGGAGAATAGAAGAATCAATCGGCCCCCCTGCTCATAATGGCCCCCTGATATCCATATGGCCTTCAGAGCTGAAATGGATAAGGACCGTAAGTTATTGGACTCCAGAGTAATAGCTGCTGCAGGAGCATTGGGTATGACTGTAATGAAGGCCAAAGAGACAGCGGCCAGAATGAATATCTCTCTTCTGGCTATGTTAGGCCTTGAAGAAGCGCCAGTGGGTAAGATAGTAGAGAAATATGTCCGAGGGAGGCCTCTGATCAATCCAGAGGAGGAAGGCGGTCTATTAACAAATATGCGAAATCTGCTCGACCGGTATAAGATGCACATAAAAAAGGACTTCAAACGTTATATCATGTTGGACGTTAGAGAGGAGCATCACTTCAAAAGATACCTGATACATATTCAATTGGACGAATTGTTTCAGTTATTCAATCAGCGCGACCTCGACAAATCTATCATCACTTCCTATTGTCTGTAAGTGATTTATATTCAAGTATCTCGCTCAGCTCATTCATTGCCTATAATATATTATCTTAATTAACTATATTCTTTTTGTATGCTATTATGCATATTTAAGATGCTCGAATACAACAAAAAGGGAATCTATGTCGTTGGGTTCATTGACCCATATATCATTAATGTAAAGGTGTTACAAGATCACCCCAAAGACATGACGTGGAGCATGACCTGTTCACATTTTTTACCGAGCAAAGTCTTAAAAGGGAAATACTATATAGAGGGGTGGCATGCTTGAATCGCTGAGCTCGTTGCCATCGCCAACGAAGACCCGGCCCTGGGGAATCCTCAGGGTGCAGGAGTGCCAGATCCGGCGGTGGGGCCTCGCGCCCCGGGCGCCGAGAATGGCAAAGCTGCTCCAGCCAAGAAGGCAGCTTCCCGTGCGACATCTTCACCGCGCGGAGAGCCCAGCTACCAAATCATCCAACACGCTCCGGAAGACGCACGCGTCTCCCTCGAGCGCCGCTAAGAAAATAATGACCGCGCCCTCGATGACATCGGCGATACTGGCAAGAATGTCAAGGCTCCCGGGGAGCTCGTCTACAACCCTGGGTGCCTCGCTCTCACTCGCCAACAACTCTATGTGGTCTGGCCTGACAAGTTTAGGCCGGACATCGGAGTGCCTTATGACAGGACCTTCAACCCCGTTGAGTTCCTCTAGCTCTACATCGTCACCGTTCAGGCCGCGCGTGGGGATCAGCGCGTGATGGCCAACTGGTTTCCATGGCCCTCAAGGAAGCGCCTCGAACTTGGCTCATGAACCTTCCCCACGAGTCTGTTACCTCGTGGAAGGATCTGTGCCAATAGTTCCCCGCCAATTTCATGCCCACGTACGAGCACCCCGCCATGAAGAATGACCTCAAGGCGATGCGCCAGTACAAGGGCGAGACGCTTCGACAATACATCCAGCGTTTCAGCCAGATGAGGAACAAGTTTCCACAGATCTCCAACGAGGAGGTCATCTCCACATTCTCCACGGGCGTCGCCGACATCAAGATGAAGGAAAAGCTCTCCATGAATGACGAGCGAACCTCTATGGTCAGGCTCTTCAAGATCGCCGACAGGTAAGCCAAGGCCGAGGAGGGGAGGCTCTTCGTGCACAACCTGCCAGAGGAGCCTCCTCCGAAGTTCAAGTCAAAGAATCCCAAGCAGAATGAGGCTGCTGCCCTCATGACGGAGCCCAACCAGAAGCAACATCGCGGGGACTGCTCCGAGCGTGACAAGGGTTGATGACGCTGCTACTGCATCCTCCACAAGCGTGACACCCACAATACTGATGATTGTTGGGGCGTTCAGAAGTTCCATGAAGAAAACGGAGTCACCAAGCGCTACGGGAGTAGCCGGAGCTACGACCGAGGCATCTCCCGAGGCGACCACCGCAACGACGATCAGGACGAGGGTCACCGGCGTGACGACCCATCGCGTGCGGATCCCGAGCCTCTACCGTTGCCTCCACCAGCAAACGATCACCGAGAAGAGAATGAGGGGGCTACCAAGAGCCACGAGGCTTTGCTGCATGCCTCCTGGGAGGAGCCCAAGCTCCGCTATCGAATCGGCACTTCAAGCAGCTGTCGTGAGAGATCGTGGCAGCACAGCCAAGCACTAAGAGCCCCAGGCTGAAGTGGTCCCCCAACAAGCTTGGCTTCATCGATGAGGACCATCCAATCTCCACCAAGGTGTTCGGCACGATTCTGATCGTGTGCACGCCCACCATCAACAACATCACCGTCAATCGCACCCTCATCAATGGAGGGGCGGGTCTCAACATCATCTCTATCGAGATCTTCAAGAAGATGCAGGTGCCATATCACTGGCTCATGCCTACCCGGCCGTTCTTCTGAGTGACAGAGGGTTCAACCACGCCCATCGGGCAGGTTCGCCTGCCCGTCACCTTCGGCATTCGAGACAACTATAAGACGGAAAGCCTTGACTTCGATGTCGCCTACATCGCTCGTCCTTACAATGCCCTCCTCGGCTACCTAGCCTTGGCCAAGTTCATGGCAGCAACGCACCACAGCTTCAACATCCTCAAAATTCCCAGCACCAATGGCACAATCACCGTGCGCTGCAACGAGAAGGATGCTCTCCGCTTAGTGGAGCATGTGTACCGCGAGGCTTCCACCATGTTCCCCACCGACGAGGATCTGCTAGAACATTCGGGTGACCTCGTGAGGAAGAAGCAGCTCGTGTCGCAAGAGCGGGCTGCTGCCAAGAAAGCGGCGCTCCAGCCGTTTCCTCTTGGTTTGTTCGAGAAGGGGCCTACTGCATCTCCGTCAGCTAAGGAAAGTGAAGATCTTGTCCATCCTATGCTAGACATGAGCATTGGGGAAGCTGCGATACCCTCGGGGAGGAGGCCACAGTTCACCCAAGAGCACTCTGCCACAAAGAAGGTCCCTTTGAAGGCTGGGGGCTGCAAGAATTTCTTCACCATCGGGGCTGGGCTTTCCCCCAAATAGGAAAGCGCGCTCATCACCTTCCCGCAGGAAAACTCTGACATGTTCGCTTGGACACCGTCAGATATGCCCGACGTTCCTAGGGAGGTGATTGAGCACCACTTAGCCATGTGCCCTCAGGCGCACCCAGTGAATCAGAAGACAAGAAAGCAAGCACCAGAGAAACAAGACTTCATCATTCAAGAAATCGAGAAGCTGAAGCAGGCCAGGTTGATACGCGAGGTGGCTCACTCCACATGGATTGCCAATCCGGTTGTCGTGCCGAAAGCTAACGGCAGTGGCCGCCTCTGTGTGGATTTCACCGGTCTCAACAAAGCCTGCCCTAAGGATCCTTACCCTCTCTCAAGGATAGATCAAATTGTCGACTCCACCACCGGCTGTGACCTCCTTTGCTTCTTGGATGCCTTCTCGGGTTACCATCAAATCAAGATGTCAAAGGAGGACAAAGAAAAGACGGCCTTCATCACACCTTGTGGGGTGTACTGCTACGTCTGCATGCCCTTTGGCCTGAAGAACACAGGAGTAACGTTTCAAAGGCTCATGCGTATGGCTTTGGGGGCTCAGATGGGAAGTAATGCGGAAGCCTACGTCGACGACATCATCGTCAAGACTCGTGAAGGGCGTACCCTCATCAAAGACTTGGAAGAAACATTCGCCATCCTACGAAAGGTAAATATGAAGCTCAATCCCGCTAAGTGCGCCTTTGGTGTACCATCGGGAAAGCTGTTGGGTTTCCTCGTGTCACACCATGGAATCGAGGTGAATCCCGACAAGGTCAAGGCCATCGAAGAAATGCGTCCTCCGCGTGATGAGGATATTGGCACGCCAGGACAACCTAAGATATGTGATAATTAAGTCTAAGGCTGTGCCATTAATTTGTATCTGTTCATGTTATTTCTTAGGATGGTCATGTTGTGGGCCAATTAGGGTTTTATTTTATGTTTTGGGTTTGGGCCTGTCCAAGCCCAATAGTTTTCTGGCCTTCTATATAAGGAGGCTGGGCGGCTAGGGTTTAAGGAGGCTGAAAATTATGTAGAACTTTTAGTTCCCACGTGTGTGTACCATCCCTCCGGGGTTGGCGTATTGAGACGGCGTCTCTGACGTTCGTCTAGTTATCCACTATATTGTGTTCTGCGTGAAGGTGCCTGTTATTCAAGTATTGTCGTGCTTCGGCATGAGGCTCGATGTTCATCATCGAGTTGCTCATTGGATTCATCTATTCGGCATGAGGTTCGTCTACATCGACGAGTTGCTTGCAGGATTGACGTTCCCCCGTCTTTAGGTTACGTGTATCGCTCACGTGATTGGGAGATCTATCAGATCCATTGGATCAGAAGGTGCATCGTGAAAGATCGGGCCAAACAATCTTCATCATCTTGGTATCTGACAAGGGTATAGCTAATAGTGCCTGTTAGTTGAGTACCCCTGAGGCCCGTTAAGCTAGGCCCGATTGTAATGAAAGTCAAATACGAGTTCTTACCGTATGTCAATATTGTAATATGTATCGGACCCTACCCGATCCTTGAGACCTGGCCACCTATATATAGGGGCCAGGAGGGGACGGTGTAGGGTAGATTGAAAGCAAGCTAGGTTGAACACCTAAGTTTACTTTCGAGAGACACTTATTTCGACTAACTTTACCTTCGAGTTCATCCGACGCCGTCTCCCCGATCCTAAGTCCTTCATCTAGGACATTTGTCGAGTTAACCCTCGTCAATTGGCGCCGACCGTGGGGACTCTGGGCGTTGGAATCATGAATTCGACGGCTTTTTCGCTTTCAGCCAACAGCAGCACAGAACTCGACGGAAGTCAAGAGATGGAATTAACAATTGGATGTTTGAGCATCTTCGTCGGGCCATCGGGTTCATCTCGCCTTTCGGATTCGACGAAACCAGATCCGTCGGCGAGCAAGCCCGAAACAGAGGTAATGTTGGAGTCATCAGAAGGCTCTTCCAGCGAGGTAAACTCGCCGGTCAGCTCAGAAAAAGCACCAATCGCAGGAGGCGACAAAATTCGGGAAAATTTCGACTCAGAAGAAAAAGCGTGTCAAACGCACAACATCGCAAGGGACTTCGTCGTTGGAAGCAATGGCGTCTCCAAGGTGCATCAGTTATGCGTCATTATCACTGAGGTAGAAGAAGAAAACAACAATAAAGGAAGTGAAAAGGTCGACAGGCAAGTCGACAAAGTAAAAGAACACAAAAAAGAGAAAGACAAAGTTCATGTTTCAGTGGGAGAATGGAGGATGATCAAGTCAGCTATTAATCATGGTACAGAAGTACCCGAAGGATCGAGAAGAGAAGTTCTAATGGGATACCAGTATGCATTGTACCAGCATAAGAAGAAACTAAGGGAGGAAAGAGACATGGTTTTTCAAGACAATAACAGTATATCAAGGGAGGAATACTGGGATGATTATAGTGAGGACTCCGAGTACAGCAGAGAAAGGCACGGAGACCCAAAGCACAACATAGGGGCAACAGCACGCAGCAGAGATGAGAGGTACTCGAGGAACCCTACTCCACAATTAGAAGAGGAGGAAGATGACTTCATACAAGAAATGCCAGAAGCAGCATTAATAGCAGCACAGGCATACTTACTAACTACAAGGCCAGAACCTGGGGACCCGCGAGAAGATATGCACCGGGCCGCGATACGAAGCCTCGGGATAGTGGAGAACAAGATCAGGGAAAAAGGACCAGAGACAAAGTCGACGAGCCACAAAGAAAAGCGAAAGGAGAAGCTCAGGTACAACTACACAGATAACGAGTATAGCGAGTCATCAGAAGAAGAAAGGCGACAAAAAAGGAAGGAGGACGCAAGAAGTATAATAGCACAAGCTCGAGTGAACAAATCACGCCACGCCTGGAAGGAAGAAAATTATGAAGACGACGAAAAAGATACGGGCGCGTTAAGCTTTACCCGCAGGGTTCGCAAAACGCGGGTACCCAAAGGATTTAAGTTACCACATGACCAGCAAAAATACGATGGATCGCAAGAACCTATCCTATGGTTATCAGATTACTTGCAGGCAGTACAAATACTAGGAGGGACAAAAGCAACTGCAATGAAAAGTCAACAACTACACCTCACCAGCGCAGCACGGTCCTGGTTGAATACCCTACCCAATGAATCCATTGGAAGTTGGGGAGAACTCAAAAGCCAATTTGCAAGAAATTTCCGTTCGACATACAAGCGTCCAACGTCACTAGATGAGGTCAAAGCATGTGTGCAAAGGAAAGGCGAAACTCTACGTTCTTATATACAACGATGGAGTGTAATCAAAAACTCAGCAGAAGACGTCTCCGACGAAAGAGCAATAGACGCTTTTTCGGCCGGACTTCGTCGATTAGATCTCGTGGAAGAGATAGGAAAAACGAGGCCAACGATAGTAGCTGAACTAATGGAAGAAGCCAACAAATTCGCTGACGGAGAGGACGCATATAATAACAAAAGAGGACGATCACCAGAAGTCGACAGAATGAGCAGGCAAAGGAGACGACACCGCAGCAAGGATAATCAAGAAAGGCGAAACCAGGTAGCTGCGGGTTACGGAGTAAGAGAAGAGGAAGAAGACAAAGGTAGGAGGTTTCAAACAAAGGAAACAGAAAAATCGAGATATTCCGGCCCCTCGGCCGAAGATATGCTATACGGGCCTTGTCGAATCCATTATGCCTATCTCGATGGAAAAAGGGTTTCAAATCATCAGATGAAGGATTGTAGAACTTTCCTGAGACTACAAGGCGCCATGGGTTCAAACCAAGGAGGATGGCGTGGAGAGAAGCACACAAGTCAAGGATACCAAGTGCAAAGACTAGCAAGGCACCTAACATCAAAAGTTTACATATCAGCAATGATTCAACCGGTGCCTAAGTCGAAGAAAGAGCAAAAGAGCATATCCAGGCAAGTGAACCTAGCAATATCATCACCACCAGCCACTACAGAATATCTACGGTGGTCAGATCAACCAGTCAAGTTCAGCAGAGCGGATCACCCAAGAAAAGTTCCTAGGCCGGGCCACTCGCCTATGGTTCTAAAAGCGCAAATAGGAGGGTACGACATCGGAAGAGTATTCATGGATGCAGGAAGTGGCATCAACCTAACATATGCTAGAACCCTGAAGGCAATGTGTATCTTGTTGTCGAGTTTGAAACTAACAGACTGCTCCTTCCATGGAATAGTATCAGGAGCCGCAAACCACCCTTTGGGAAGAATAGAATTCGATGTCTGCTTTGGCAGCAGCAGCAACTACCGCAGAGAGAAGTTGGAATTTGAAGTTATGGACTGGCCATCATAGTACCATGCAATCCTGGGGCGCCCAGCATTTGCAAAATTTATGGCAGTACCTCACTACGCGTACCTTATGCTAAAAATCCCAGGACCCAAAGGAACAAAAACAGTACAAGGGAGCTTTGAAGTAGCCAACACCTGTGACAGAGAGTTCAACAGAATAGCGCAAACCTTCGGCATGACAGCATAATACGAGAGGCTGAAAGGAGAAACAGATCATAATGTGCTACCCGACGTTGGACGATCCCTACCAGATCAGGCTTTCGACACAACTCAGGACTCGAAGAAAATTCAGGTCCACCCCACGGACCCAAACAAGACGACATCAATCGCGGTGAACCTGGATCCCGCATAGGAAAGCGCACTCATCGAGTTCCTCCGTGAGCGCTGGGAAATCTTTGCCTGGTGTCCATCAGACATGCCAGGGGTTCCCAGGGAACTTGTCAAGCACGCATTAAATGTAGATCCCAAAGAAAAGCCAGTGCCGGATTTGATGAACCTAAAAGGAAGGCGATAGCATCAGAATTGCTCAGGCTAGAAAGTGCCGGATTTATCAGAGAAATCAAAACTTTGAGTTGGGTATCGAATCCAGTGATCGTACCCAAGAAGAAAACAGACGTACAAAGAGTGTGTGTCGACTACACATCTCTCAATAAGCATTGTCCAAAGGATCCCTTCCCTCTACCCCGCATCGATCAGATAATCGATTCAACAACGGGATGCGCAAGGCTTTCCTTTTTGGACGCATATTCTGGTTACAACCAGATCAAATTGAAGAAAGAAGACGAAGAACTCTCTCTCTCTGGCGCACGCCCCAGAAGCATTATATTGTTTCATCCCGCAGCAAAACGGTGCACCAGAGGTCGACCGAAGTTCACCTCCACCCGCCTCATCTCCAGCCGCTCCTCTCTGCCACTACTGGACGCGATCGAACTAGCCGTCCAAGCCTTCAAGTTCGCCTCGATGTCCTGCACGCCGTCCACTTTCCCGCAAGCTTTGGGAGCCATTGGAATGACGCCGACGACCTCTCGCTGAGCCGCACCTTGCCGCAGGCTTGCCGCAACCCTGACCGCCGGTGAGGCTACCTCTCTTTTCCTCTTTGACCGTTGGATCCGAGATCCACGTTCCCATTTAGATCTTAACCAAAGAGGTATGAGACGATCTGATGTGTTCAATCTTAATAACATCCTATGGCTGTTATTCACGATCCAACCGAACCAGTGCCCGCCTATTAGAAGATGCCACGTGTCCTGCCCTGAATCCAAATAGATTTAAAACATTTCCTAATAGGCAGAAACTTACAAAATGCATAGAAAATCTTCTGCAAGTCCAAAAATTGCAAATAATATATCATTGGAATCCTAAAAATGTGTAGAATCCAAATGTGTAATAATATAACTTTGTTACTGTACAAAATTTTGAAGTGAATTTCAAATTGTTTAAATAGCACTGTAATACCAAATAATTCATATCTTTTGTTCTGGTTGTCCAAAAATTACAAATTTGTAGTCTATGGAATCCTCTGGACATTTAGAACATCATAGAATCAAGAAAAACCAAAGTTGATATGTGCACAAACTTGGTGCATTCAAATTCATTCAAATCACCACTCTGATTATAACTTCAATTTTAAAGTGAATCCAATTGCAGTAGCTTAGTTTTTAGTACCCTATCTAGTGGCATCACTATCCAAATTATTTTAAATCATTTGTAAATATTCAAATTCAAACATGAGAATTTGAGTATTTTCAACATAAGAATAATTCTATATTTCTTTTCAATATGATTCCTTATACAAAAGTGAACCTTATGATCATACCAATCCAACCCTATCATATTGACTCTTAACCCTGGCTCAGTATCATGCCATCTTACTCTTATGGGCTTAATTCTTAATATTCAAATTACACCTGAGTAATTTGAGTAAATTGTGATTGTATCTCAATTTGATTCTCCTTTGCCAATGTGGTGATAAACCCTACCCCATATCACACATGTCCTAAATCATTCAACCCATTATCATCTTTGATTCATAACCACAAACTGGTTTGAATTCTTCAAAGGACAATTTAAACATTGACCTGGCCCAAACCTTGAGACTATAACCTAGCTTAAATTAAATCTTTTGCCCAAGAAAAATCTTGTGGCCAATAAGCCACCATCTTTCTGAATAACCTTCATACTTTTTCAACCCCATGCCAACTTGATCATATTGGTCTATATTGAACTATTCAATTCACAAATGAGTTAATTGAGTAATTCAATGTATCACCAATGCAAACCCAAGCCTATGTGTAACTATACTATAATGAGTAAGTGTTGTCACACTTTATTCAGTAGTGTTTTGTTGCACTAGTCTATACTTATGTGAATCTATTCACATGGGTCATCTCTAAACTCTAACCATGCTTATGCCAAGCACAAGAATTTTATCATTTCATTGTAATCTTGGAGGATCAACCCTTTCCAATCAGTAGACCTTGCCATCCAAACTTTCAATCCATATCTTGTAAGCCAAGTTTCAAGCCATATCTCTCTCATCATAAAAATCATAAGAAATATAAAATGTTGAACCAACCCATTTCAATTGTTTGCATTGCTTAATATTGTTTGTCTTGGACCAGTGTGTTTATGTTGTGTACTTCTATTGCTATAGATTGAAAGAAGAGAGAACGTGTCTTGCTGAGAGAAGTGAAAGGGTTTGAACTCCAAATAGGTAAGTGACACACATGCTTCCACCTATCCTTTATTATATGCATTAGCGCTTTCAATACCATGCATGATATGAAATTTTCAAAGTGGATTATGAAATGCTTAGATCCTAGTAGTGTGTAGCGATCCTTTAAACCCCACTTGCTAGGATTGCAAACTACTATGGAAAATGATGCCATGCTTTGTTTTGAATTGGTATGAAAATTAATCTTCAACCCAATGAAACACCTAGGTGGATTGGTTTGTTGATGGAGGCGATGTTGAGTGGCTACCCAGGGCTACACACCTGGCTATCAACCCAGGATTTGTGTGGTTGTCGTCGCCTGGGGGTACACTTGTGGACGGCCACCCAGGAACAAAGAGACTACCATGTCTTCCTTGCTTAGTAAGCTTCCAGTGCAGCCTTATGACAATATGGGCACTGTCTTGATTGAGTATGTTGTGAGAGTTCATCCATGGGTACTAACAGAGGGTGGTATTTGGGCACGGTCAGATCCGGATGGTTGAATGTTCCTTCTGAAAGGTCTTGTCTCATTCTATATGGGTAGGATGAGTCTTAAGGTGAAAGTGCACAACCCCTACAGGGTGTAAAACTAATCAATTAGCCATGTCCCCGGTTATGGACAACTTGAGTTTCTAGACATGGAAGTACGGAAGAGTCTCATCACCATTTCTGAATAAAATAAAATTGTTTAGAAACACTCAGGACAGGGACTACTCAGGGCTACACACCTGGCTATCAACCCAGGATTTGTGTGGTTGTCGTCACCTGAGGCTTATCCTGGTTTTGTTGAGTAGCTACCCAGGGCCACATACCCTACAAGTATGTGGTGGTTTTCACCTGGGGGTTATCTTGACCCTTAAAGTCTTAAATGATTAAAAATGTTTTGGTTTACAAAATGATAGGATAAAACTTGCTTTATGCAAATTCAGCCAAAAGCTCCACCAGGCAAATATCATGTACATAGCTATTTCTCAACAGTCACCAAATATGTGTCATTTGCCAGTACATCATTGTACTGACCCCCATTCACGGGGCTGCATATTTAAATGTGCAGGTTTTTCAGAGGAAGAGTAAGTCGATAGGATCTGGAGTCTACATTCCAACATGACTGCCTGTGGCGCATGGTGAAGATGGAGGCTCACTGCCACCCTAGTTTCCGTTGTGTTTATGTTGTGTTGAACTCTGACATTTGAGCTAGTATATGAGACTAAGCTAGTTTGTAAGTTTAAACACTTATGTATCTGGATCTACGTTGTAATCTTTGATACTATGCAATGAATACTTTATTTTGTTCTGTGGTGCTATCAGTGATTCAGGGAATAGCACTTAACACAGGTGTTCCACCTTAATCCAAAGGTGGGGCATTACAAAATGGTATCAGAGCATAGCGTTGCCTGTAGGATCGAGACCCTAGGTTTGGACTAGACTAGGAGACCCCAGAATGATATCAAAGGATATCATTGTGTTTAGGACATTTCTTAAAAATTTATTGCTTTATAAATTTAGTTTGTTTCATGTCCTCGTAAGACTTACCACATTCATTTACTCACACTGTTTTCTTTCAAAATTTTAGATGACGTTCATCAAGATGAAGACACCCTTTGACGATGACACCGAGTACTTCAGCGACCAGCTTTCCTACCTCTCTTGGATGCTAAACTTGGCCCCTCCCACTTTTCGAGGAAGAGTTATACCCTGTGAAGTTCCAGAGATTATCCGCTGGGAGATCGAGACGAGGATCGAAGGACGCACCATTGAGCCACCCACGGAGATAGTGGTGTACTCGAGGATGTACCTAGGTTGGGAGACTGGGATCATGATGGCCATGGAGGAGGCATTAGCTCTCATCTGCGGTATGTATGTCCAGAAGATATCTGAGATGAACAACTATGTTCACCAGTTTGGGAGACACAACCGCGATGGGTGGGCATTGAGGACTCTAGGACTCCATGAGGGTTTACCTTGGACTGAGATTCAGTTGGAGGATATGGAGAGTTATGCCTTCAACATGGAGCACATGCTCGACAGTGAGATGGATGCCACAGATGATGCCATGTTTCAACTTCAGGAAAAATATGAGAAGATCAAACAGTTGGAGAACACCATACAGAAGCTGAAAGAGAAGAACATAACACTTGAGGTGGCCAATGATAAGCTGCCAGGCAAGGTTGAGGATCAGGAGGCACAGATTGTAGGCTTTCGAGGACAATGTATTTATCTTCACAAGAATTTGATGAAGTATAACCCATGGCCGACCAAGGAAGAGGCACCACCCATTGTGAAGGGTAAGGAATCGACCCCGAAGAAGGCTGGAAGTGATCACAAGGAGCAAGAGGTGTGCCAGCCCACTGTGGAGGAGGGTCCTATCCAGAAGGGCCATGAGGCGCCACCAAGCCCTGAGGTGAAGTGCCGCAAGACAGGAAACACCAAGGCATAACTTGCGTAGTTCAAGTAGTGTGACCACCATATCATGTAATAAATCGACTATCGTGTAAAAGTATTGTTATGCCAATTAGTGGTATGACCATACTAGTCTACTATTTTCTAAAACTTGTAGTACTACTTTGATGTGTGTTTGAGGATCTTTATTTGGTGTGTTGATTTATACTTTGAAGTGATTGTTGCATGATAGTAATGAATGTTAAGACATTGTTTGTAAGATGAATTGCCTTGATCTGCTGTGTTTTGGGTAGGAATCTTCTTTAGATCCCTTCTATCCATTCTCATCTATGCCAAGACCTAACTTGACCAAAACCCAAACAGATGTATCCTCAATGTCAGAACAATCACAACAACACCCAGATGGAGATAGCAATGCAACGGATGGTTGAAGTGCATACCGAAATGATGCTAGTATTGACCCAGGATATGGTCAACCACGACAGCAACGAGATACCTCCAGGAATGCAGCAAGTATTAGATAATCATACTCGAATTGTACAAATGATGTCCCAGATTTTGGCTAACACCAATGACAATCTGCCACAAAAGGATCATGGTGGCAAGGAACAAAGAGGTGATGTTGAGATGACACTGCAATCCTGTAAGAGATGTGGAGAAATAGGACACACGTCTAAGGACTGTCATGAACAGTGCCCTTATTGTGATACGAGTCATCCAATTGGAGAATGCCCCATGACCCAGGTTACTTGTTTTCTATGCGAAGGAATCAATCATGTTCCTATTGAATGTAACCTTTACCCCATGGTGCCACAAATAAAACAACAAGCCAAGGATGGACCATGCCAGTTGCTTCGGAAGACCCAAGAAGATGGTAGATCCAAGATAAAGGTAGAAGGTAAAGTCCCAGAAACAACACCCAATCATACCACCAAGTGTTGCTATTCATGTGAAGAAGAAGGACACTTATCTAGAGATTGCTTGAAGAAACAAGAAAGGTTTCCCACAACTATAGTGGAATATGAAGAACCAAAACTAAGAGATCTCCTAGCCTTAGAGACACCCCAAAAGAAGAAGGACAATAGCAAGGTGCTGTGTTTCAATTGCAAGGAGCTAGGATATTATTTAAATGTCCAAAAAGGGACAACAAAGCAAACAGACAAGGTAGCGTGAAGAAGAACCTCAACCATATCACTTGTTACAGATGCAACCAACAGGGACACTATACAGATCAATGCACAAATAAAAGTACTTGAAGACCTCAGTGAACTGGGATAACTGAAGGATTTGTAACTCAAGAGTTAATGCCATACGACAAAGTTTACGCAAAAGCCTAGCTAAGGAACGATAGATTTGTTTTAAAAATTTAGATCTGGAACACACGTTCTCATTTCAAGAAAATTTTGTCAAAGCAAGTGAGGTTGACCAAGAGTTAGAATACAAGGTTTGCAAACCATGTATTAAGTAATGATTTGGGTGCAGGATGGATTGATCACCATTCCTACTACTCTTATTATTCGCTCTCATAATGTTGGCTTTACAAACCTAGAGAGACGACGTTGTTAAACCTTAACCCTAGGAGAATAAGATGTTACACCCTTTATAATGAGCCAGTGTGGCCATCACGTAGGACTACGGTGAGAGTGATACACAAGCTTACCGTTGAGGAAAGCCAGAAAAATAATATACCTCATCAAGCTTAATGACCACGAGTGGATGCAGAAGGAAGAACCATAAGATGAAAGATCAACAAGGATGACAAATAAGAAGATGAAGTGAAGACAGGAGACCACCTTAACATGGTCCTCTGAATGACCCAAAGAGTGACCCTTCAGTGTCCAAAGTAGTTCAACAAACTACATTGCTGGATAGAAGCTCCACAATGGAGCAAAGCTATACTCAAGCCTCCTGGAGAAATATTGGAAACCCAAGTTTGTGAATAGACACCCACCTATTGGAATTGAAGAGAGAATCTAACTATAGATTCAAAAGATGACCTAGTGCCAAGTCAAATCCCAGGTGTGCTTGCTTTGAATCAAAGACCTAGACTACCCACAAAAGTCTCTTTTCAGGGTGGTAGTCTGTAACATCCCAAGTTTTTATCAAATTTTAGAATAAAAAATATTTTTTTGTAAGTGTTGAATGATTTTTCACAAGGATTTAAAATTATTTGAGATTCTTTAAAGTATTGAGTTAGAGAAATTATTTCAAACTCTCTTTTATCACTTGAGGAATTATTTTGAGAAAATAAAATCTCAAATTACTATTTTACATTTATTCAAATACTATGCAAGCATTTTTTGCTAAAGAAAATTTTTTCAACAAGATTTATAACTCTTACATTATTAAAATGTGTTTAAAATGAGTTTCAAAATATTATTTTATAAAGTGTTATCCCTGATTTTATGGATTTATTTTAAAACCCTAATCCTAGGTTTACTTTATGCAAGTAAACCCCTTTTGATAAATTCATAAAGTTCTTTGAGAGTATTGTTTATTTTTGAGAAACATGTTTCTTACTGTTTTGTATTGTTTATTTGAATTTTAAAAAATTTACAAAGTTGTTTGAATCAGTTTGGAGCCAAAATACAAAAGTTTTAAAACAAAACAGAAAAAAGAAAAATGAAAAAGATTGCAGAACAAAAAAAGAATAGGAAACCTAACTGGGCCAGCCCAGGGCAACAGGCTGCTGCTGTCGGCAGCCGCAAAATCTGCTGATCTTGTCGACAAAAAAAAGTTGAAGGATCCCGCCCTTTGCACAATGGGGTTTGGACATGGTAGGGAAATTGCACAAGTCATGGCCAAGAGGGCACGTCTACATGTTAGTAGCAGTCGACAAATTCACCAAGTGGGTATTGGCAGCTCCAGTAACAACTCAGGATTCCACAGCAGCAATCAACTTCATCAAGTCGATAGTGTTTCGCTTTGGAGTACCGCATAACATTATCACAGATAATGGCACGAACTTCACATCCAAAGAATTCAAAAATTACTGCGAAAGTATGGGGATCAAACTAAAGTTTGCATCTATAGCACATCCAAAGACAAATGGACAAGTCGAATAAGCAAACAGCCTATTATGCAACTGAATAAAGAAGAGGTTACTAGCACCACTGGAGAAAGGCAAGCACGCTTGGGAAGACGAGTTACCCTCCATGCTTTGGATTCTGAGAACTACGCCTAATGCAGCCACTCAAGAGACACCTTTCTTTCTAGTCCATGGCGCAGAAGCCATGCTTCCAGTTGAAATTACTCATGAAGCCCCCAGAATTGCGGCTTACGATGAAACGACTTCTACTGAGGCACTTCAAGATGACTTCGACGCACTCGATGAAGCAAGAGATGTAGCATTGGCCAGAGCTACACAATATCAGCAATGTCTGCGAAATTATCATAGTACTCGAGTTCGCTCCCGCTCTTTCGTACTGGGAGATCTAGTCTTATGACTCAAGCAGGACGGCCATGGCAAGTTAGAATCACCATGGGTGGGAACCTATATAGTTACAGAAGTCATACCAGCAGGAGCGTATCGACTGCAAGACAAGAAGACATGCAAAGATGAAAGTAACCCGTGGAATGCAGAGCAACTTCGGCGTTTTTATGCATAGAAGACATCACTGGCAAAAATCTACGTCGTCAAGATTAAAAAACTTCGAGTTATGACCCCCTAAAACCTAGAACACGAGGCCACAGGTCGGGTTTTCTTGGGTCGACTCTAGGATATGTAAAAGTATGTCAACATATTCCGCTCGGGGGCTCCGACCCTCGAGTCATTATGATAAACAGTATGAATATCATTGAGATCATGTTTTCTCATGAGTAATTATGGAGTTGTCCGTGCAAATAAATTCGATAAAATAAGTATGCAATGAAAGCACGATTGATAGACATACAAAAAGCATATCAGTGCTCAAGAAAAGACCTCGGAACATTGTCTGTTCCCTTGGCTTTTCGTCAAGTAAAAGAACATAAGCATTGTTCACATCGAATATTTATTACACAAAATGACCAAAGTACATGGCATGAAGATTACATCAAAAGAAGACAACGACTACTGAAAATGTAATTCGTCTTCATATTTCTTCTGGCACGATGTCCCATCAAAGATCTTCACGTCAAACTTTAAAGTACCACAATGGTAATTGAAGAGCATGAAAAAGCCTTGATGCAGGTCATGATCCTCTGCAAATTGGGGCCAGCCGCCCCTGAAGAACATCTCGCCACGGCCGTCATAATATACTTCCACCTCGTATGGAGTTCCTCCACCAGATTCTTCTCGGACCCGTCCATGAATTGAGTAAACTTCAAAGGAACACGCTGCTGCTCACGGAATTGAGCACCAGCGATAACAAAAAAAGAGAACATATTGACAAGAGGAGGAGGAGAAGCATTGTGCCGTGCAACATGTGCATCCATAGACCATAGGACAGGAGCAGAAGAAGGCTTTGGCTTGTTCTTAATCCCTAACGGACGGCCGGGGCATCGCTTCATCGATGCGGAAGAAGCCCCTGGCCTGCGCCACCAGGTGGTGGGGCACCCTGGCCCACTTCCTGATGCCGCCCTTCCACCTATATATTCTCCTCGGCAAGAAAACCTGAAGGCCCTGATCAATTTTCCACGAAACATACTGCAAGCCGCTGCCGTTGTCGACACGAGATCGGGAGGGTCCACAAGCTCTTCCCGGCACCCTGCCGGAGAGGGGAATCACCACCGGAGGCCTTCTTCATCACCATGACTGCCTCTGGAGTAATGTGTCAGTAGTCTTACTTGGACTACGGGTCCATAGCAGTAGCTAGATGGATGTCTTCTCCTCGATGTGCTTCATGTTTAGATCTTGTGTGCTGTCTATTGAGATCATCATTATGTAATTCTACATATTGTTTTTATTGGGATCCGGTGAATATTGATAGTTTGTCAAGTTGATTTATTGATTTATCATCTCTATGTTGTTTATGATCTTGCATGCTCTCCATTGCTAGTAGATATCTTGGCCGAGTAGATGCTAGTGACTCCAAGAGGGAGTATTTATGCTCGATAGTGGGTTCATGCCTCTGGTAACTTGGGGGAGTGACAACAACCTCTAAAGTTGTAAATGTGCTTTTGCTACTAAAGAGAAAACAACAATCTTGTGTTCAAGGACATTCGTATTGTTTACATTACACACTTTGCTTAAGGCGATAATCTGTTGCTTGCAACTTAATATCCAACGGTTGCTCGGATGACATCCGGTGGGTGGATTATTATTCATAGATGCAGTTGGATTACGGTCTGTGTATTATGTTGTAATGCACAAGTGAATCTCATAGTGATCCTCATGACATTTGTATGCTTTATTTATTCTATCAATTGCCCAACTGTAATTTGTTCACCTAGCATGTTATTTATCTTATGGAGAGACACCTCTAGTGAACTGTGGACCTCGATCCATTCTTTTACATTCTTATTACCGTTTGATATTTACTCGCATTATTTACATTCTTGCAAACTACTATCTTTTACCACACGATACATTTAATCCTTTATTTACAGCAAACCGGTGAGATTGACAACCTCACTATAAGTTAGGGCAAAGTACTTTGGTTGTGTTGTGTGCAAGTTCCACGTTGCTGCTGGTGCAAAGCTACGCCCCAGATGGTGGCGCCACATATAAATTGTCTGGAGCTGTCGCGAAGCCAGCGAGCATCAACCTTCGGAAGTTGGTTCTTTCTCCTACTGGTTCGATAAACCTTGGTTTCATACTGAGGGAAGACTTGCTGCTGTGCTCATCATACCTTCCTCTTGGGGTTCCCAACTGGGCGGTCAACTACACGCCATCAAGCAATTTTTCTGGCACCATTGCCGAGGAGAAAGAGGATTTCTGCAAGGGGAGTCTCTAGCTTCCAATCTTGTACTTTGTTATTGTTTTGTTTTATTTTATTTTTTCTTGCATCTTTTTATCAAAAATACAAAAAAATTAGTTCCTTTATAGTTGTTATTTTTACTCGTCTGCTTTTAGTTTTGCTAGAATGGGTACTCCTAAGAACACCAAGTTGTGTGATTTTACTAGCACCAACAACAGTGGTTTTATCTGCACTCCTATTGCGCCACCTGCTCCTGAGGCAAATTTTAATGAGATTAAATCTGCTTTGTTGAATCTTGTTATGAAAGAGCAATTTTCTGGTGCTAGTACTGATGATGCTGCAGCTCATCTCAACAATTTTGTTGAGCTATGTGAGATGCAAAAGTACAAGGATGTAGATGGTGATATTATTAAGCTTAAGTTGTTTCCTTTCTCTTTAAGAGGAAGAGCTAAGGATTGGTTGCTATCTTTGCCTAGAAATAGTATTGATTCTTGGGTTAAGTGTAAGGATGCTTTTATTGGAAAATATTATCCTCCTGCTAAGATTATAGCTTTGAGAAGTGATATTATGAAGTTTAGACAGTTTGATAATGAACATGTTGCTCAAACTTGGGAAAGAATGAAATCTATGATAAAGAGTTGTCCCACTCATGGACTGACTACTTGGATGATTATCCAAACCTTTTATGCAAGACTAAATTTTTCTCCAAGAAATCTCTTCGATTCAGCGGCTGGAGGTACTTTTATGTCCATCACCTTGGGCGCCACAACAAAGCTTCTTGATAATATGATGGTAAATTATTCTGAGTGGCACACCGAGAGAGCTCCACAAGGTAAGAAGGTAAATTATGTCGAAGAAACCTCTTCCTTGAGTGATAAGATTGATACTATTATGGCTATGCTTGTTAATGATAGATCTCATGTTGATCCTAATATGGTTCCTTTGGCCTCTTTGGTTGCTCAAGAAGATCATGTTGATGTAAACTTCATTAGAAATAATAATTTCAACAACAGTGCTTATAGGAACAATTTTGCTAGCAACAATTATAGGCCGTATCCTTCTACCAATGGTAATGGTTATGGCAACTATTATGGTAATTCCTCCAACAACACTAGTAAGGACTTCATTGGTAAGCAAACTGCTTTTAATAAGTCATGCTCAAGGACTCTGAGCTTGAAGTCATGCTCAAGGACTTCATTGGTAAGCAAACTGCTTTTAATAAGTCTGTTGAGGAAAAGTTGGGTAAAATTGATGTTCTTGCTTCTAAAGTTGATAGCCTTGCTCTTGATGTTGAACTTCTGAAAATAAATTTTTGCCTCATGATGTGAAAGAAAGCAAGACTTCGAATGCCATCAAAGTTAGAATTGATGAAAATGTTAGGATGTTAGCAGAATTGCATGCTAGGTGGGAAGGAGAAGACGAGATGACTAGAAATATGAAGGTTTGTACTATTACCACCTCTAGTGATGTTGTTTCAAATGCTAGCAATCCTCTTACTTTGATTGGTGTAGAGAAAACTCTTACTCCTTGTGCGAAAAAGCCCAAAACTACAAAAACTTTTCTACAAAAAGTGCTGAAATTTTTCGGAGTATGGGAGATAATAGCTCTACTTCTTTTAATGATTTTGATGTTGATGGTTGCAATATCTCTGAAGTAATTTTGTTCTTGCAAAATCTTGCTTTAAGTCCTAATGCTAGTTCTATGAATGTTGCTTTTACAAAGCATATTACGAATGCTCTCATGCAAATTAGGGAGGAAAAGTTGAAACAAAAGGTTTCTATTCCCAAGAAGTTAGAAGATGGTTGGGAGCCCATCATTGATATGAATGTGAATGATTTTGATTGCCATGCTTTATGTGATCTTGGTGCAAGCATTTCTATTATGCCGAGAAAGATTTATGATATGCTTGGTTTACCACTGCTTGAAAATTGTTATTTTGATGTTCCTCTTGCTGATGTTGCTAAGAAAGAAACCTTTGGGAAGGATTAATGATGTTCTTATTATGGTTAACAATAACCTTCTTCCCGTTGTTTTCCTTGTTTTGGATATTGAATGCAATGCTTCATGTCCTATTATTTTGGGAAGACCTTTTCTTAGAACAGTTGGTGCCATCATTGATATGAAGGAAGGCACCATTAAATATCAATTCCCACTCAAGAAAGTTATCGAACACTTCCCTAGAAAGAGAACAAAATTACTTTTTGACTCTATTCTTAGAGCAAATTATGATCTTGATGATTCATCGCTTGATATTACTTGATTTTCACTTTCTGCGTCTAGCTCAAAGGCGTTAAAGAAATGCACTCTTGGGAGATAACCCAATGTTTTATTTTTAGTACTTTTTCCTTTTGTTGAGTCTTGGAAGTTATTACTACTGTAATGACCTCTCCTTATCATTTTTATATCGTTTTTATGCCAAGAAGAACCTCTAATTGGAGGAAGGTAAGATTTGGGGAAGTTGCTGTCCTGAAACAGATTTCTACGCTGCACTGTAAGAATTCATGAAAATTCTCAGAACGACTTTTTCATCTGTGATTTCTTGTGCACATACCCCAGGTTATTTCCAAACTTTCATTACTTTTGCACTTTTCGATTTGAGCAACAGAAGGTCCTCAGAAAAATCGGTCTTTATCAGTTGTTCTATTTTGACAGATTACTGCCACTATTTGTGTTTGCCTCTCGATCGCTTTCTTTTTGAGTTCTTTTGATCACAGAACTTTTGAGGAAGTTGCTACAGTAGCTTATGCTTTAATGGGTGTTATACCTGAGTTTAAAACTGTGGTGACCCAGCATACCACTACATGTTGTAGTATGCAAGTCATTGACATAACACTCATGAAGTACTATTTCACAAATATTACATCCCTCAGAGTGGTACAATAGAAACATAGCGGTCTTTATCAAGCACTGAATATTACAAGCCATAATGTTATGAAGGACTCCAGTTCCTCCTCTGTCCAAAGAGGAACACTAGAAGATTCTAACTTAATACTACAAAGCTTAGTTGCGAACAAAAGTAGTAAGCTAAACATGATGCCCTACTCTAGTCGCTTTATTCTAAGTGTTCGGTGCGACTAAAGCTCCTATACTACGACTCTAGTTGTCAGCTTCCTCCTCAAGTCCTTCGCCTATACCATAGGAGATGGTGTAGTCTATGCCTTCAACTCCACCGGACAGGTCCGGTTCTTCGTAGTACACTTCCTCGTAGTCCTCTGGGGTTCCTTCCGTCTCTTCAAACTGGCCCTCCAAGTCTAAGCAAGGGTTAAGAGGGAGTGGGGTGAGTAACGAGCGTTACCCAGCAAGTTCATTTAAGAATAGTTGTGTTTGATGCTCTAGCTACGACCGTAGACCTGAAAGTCTTAGGTCAAATGCAAGTTTTTGTAATCATTTCTTCAAAGATTGGTTTTATTGGAAAACTATGCTCGTCAGTCTTCACAGGTTGATAAGAGCTTTGATGGGCTCCTATCCTGCCGTGTTCGTAGCTCCTTCCCGGAACAGGGAGTATCTTGATACTTTTTGTACACTATGCAAAGGTGGTCACTTCTGCCCATAGGAGATCAACGCCTTGCTGCACCACCGGGCATACTTTCCCGTCCATACTTCCTTGGTATGTGGCCCAGTCGATGATCTGAGCCAATCACTGTTCCTTCCCACGACCTTGCAAAACCACCCTTTTGTAGCTCCAACTTCGGTTCGCTACCCACGCCGGTTGTCCTACACTTTGGTAGTTGCCGACCTCGGTATACTTGTCCTCGCCGGGCACTCTACTCTTTGGTAGTATTCCGACCTCGACAATAAGTTACCCCGCCGGTCATCTTACACTTTGGTAATATCCGACCTCGGTAATCTACCCCCATTGTTGCCACAATTCATCGTAGACCGCCAGAACCGTGGAATCTTGACGGGGATTCCACCCTCCCGAAGCTCCTCGCAGGGAGACAACTGCTACGGAACGACGCATCCGTTGATATGCAAGAGGGAAAAGATACAGCTGACTCCTCCGTTCCATTCCAGATCCTATGGTTGACCGTATTTTACGGCACAAGAATCACTGGCGACATTGGTTATTAGTCCTAGGTGAACGTTCCAGTTGCAGTGGGACCTCCACCATCACGCATACGATGGTCCCACTGCCCACCTTCCTAGGTAGACAACCACCATGGTTGCTAACCACTAATCATGTTAATTTAGAAAACAGAACCTTTGCTTTTGAATGCAATAATGATAATACCACCGGTAATTTTGCAAGTAATTTGCTAAAGATAAAAAAGAGATATGAGCAAGAGTGAACTTGCCTACACACTTCAAGGTAGTGCAGTTGGATTTGTTGAAGTGACCCGGGACCTCAGGTTCTGGAAAACACCATCATTGTCCGATAAGGGCAATGGTTAAAGATTCAAATAATGACATGCTCTTTGGAGTGTGTGATTTACTTTTAATCCCCATGTGGTGATTTATTAAAAGGTGCATATACCCTAGTTATGAATTTACCAGAGTATATATTAGGTTAAATTCATTCAAGAATCCTAAAGATAAATTCTTGAATGGATTTACTTAATTTTAATTCTAGGATGTTAGTGTTTTATTTCTTGAGTTCATTTTCACCTGTTGAAATATTCCTAGAATTTTTTCTTTTAAAAGAAAATTCCATGATTCCATTATGAACCATTTCTCTCTTATTCAAAAATCACAATTCATGTGATGGAAAAGCTCAGAAATTATTTAGAATTATTTTTGCAAAGTTGTAGTTATTTTTCTGCTCTTTATTGGGTGTTAAAAGGTTTTTATAAAACCCTTTATTTTTCCTTGTAATTTTCTGCTTTGATTTTTGATTAAAAACTCTTCCTGGCCCCACCTGTCAATCCTGGCCCACTTGTCGGGCCCTAGCCCACCTGTCGGCACCAGCCCACCTGGTTGAACCTGACCAGGTGGCTCGGTCACTCCCGACCTGACCAGTCTGTGCGTTCCCCCTCTCCTTTCCTCTCTCCTAAGCTCTCTCGACTAAGTCGCCATCGCCACCGCTGTGCTCGATTCCGACCGCTCCTGCCGGAGCCTGCCGTCGAGATGGGGTGCATTCGATAGATCCCGCGATGGCGCACCTGCCGGTCCATGAGATCTTGCTGATTGCCTCCTGGTGCCCTCGGCTCCGTCGCCTCCAGCACCTAGGGTTTTAGCCATGGCGACCTCGAGCTTCTCCTCGAGCTGCTTGGCATTTCCCTTGACGAGATCTGGTGCTGGTGCGTGTTGTGCCTTGCCGACGTGTTGTCGGCGTCTTCCCCTGGCTTGGTGCCGTCGTGGCTGCGCGAGCACTGCCTCGCCATGCCACGGTGGTACCTCCTGGGCGCTAAGTAAGTCTCCTCCTTCATCTCCTCCTCTCTCCGTATTCCTGGAGCTGGCCTTGGCTTTGGTTCTACTGCCAGATGATCTAGGGTTTCTGCCACTTTCTTGCCAACGTAAAGTTGGCCTGAAGCTTGCTGTGCTGTGTATGATTCATACCCAGTGACCCCTATCTGTCTATTAATCTTAATGCTAAAGTCTGAACAGGATTACTATGGGTGCTTGTTGCTGCTGTTAGTTTCAAACTCAGCTTTAGTTAAATCCTTAACTGAAGCTTGTTGGTTTCAGTTAACTGGTTCTAGTTGCTGGAATTAAACTGAATAATATGATGTCCCTATACTATTTAATTACTCAGTTTTGCAGTTGATAAGTTGGCTGAGAACTTGCTAGTGGCTGGCCTTGATTATGAGTATCAAGTGCATGGATAACTATGTGTTATTTATCACTGAATGCTATTGTTCACTTAGCTGTGATGTAATAGCTTCACTGCACTTTCTTGTAGTGAGCTACGGTTGTGCTGGTTTCAGTGATGCAAACTTCACTTCTGTTGAGCTTGATTAATCCTAGTAATGATGCTAGGTTTAGTGGCTGATATTGTGGCTCTAACAATAGCTTCTGGCTATTCATTTTACTGTGATGCCTCTTTGAGATATACACAGTTGCTGCTGGTTGCTGGCTGCTAAACTTGAAGGTTTTCAGTGTGAATCACTCTTTGTAGTGATATGCTGGTGGCTTGCTGTATGAAAATATCCCTGTCCATTTTCCCCAGATGCTTATTGCATATTATTCCAACTTTGTTGGTAAAACTGATGGATTAATAGGTTTAGGTCATAGTCTTGCTAGCCTAGGCAACCCATGTGCCACTCCTTGACTTATTCTTATTTCTGTGAGTATTTCCTTTGAGAAATTACCAGATAAGACCATGCTCTATGGAGTAGGTGCTATGGATGGCCTTGTTATCAAGGTCATGACCTCCTGGACATCCAAATGATGATCAAAGTCTTGCATTATCAAGCTTTGCTTGATTAGGAGTGTGGCTGTGCTATGTGCTGCCTGCCTGGGAGATAAACCTGTGGGTTTACTCCCAGCACTTATGTATGTTGTGATTCAATAATAACTTGCTACTGAAGAGTAGCTTGTTCTTCTAGATATTTCTGATTTCCTGCTTCTTGTGGCAAGCCTGCTCCTCCTAGCTGCTTGACCTAGTTCCTAGTTGAACTAAGTAACCATTTGGTCTTGGTTTTGCTGGTTTGGTTGTTGTTGTTGTGCTGGTGGTGGTGAATCCTGTCCTCTTGCTCAACTCATGAGCAGGGTGGATTGTGTGGTGGTGTTGCTGGTATGATGGTGGTGTTGCTGGTGGTGATGTTGTTGTGATGGTGGTGTTGCTGGTCGGCTGGTGTTTCTTGGCCGACCAAATCCACTCACAGTGACCTATTTATACTAGCTCTTGTTCATTGGTGCCTTGACACCTCTATGCATGCATATGGTGATTGAGCTAGATGCTAGCTTGTCTACCTGGTCTCGTCTGGCTTGAGATCTTTTCCTGCGAGCTGTGGTGATATGCTCAAATGAGCTGATGATTATCAACAGTGGCTATTGTTTTCGACTGCATACTTGGCTATTACCCCCTGGCTGTGTTTCTGTAATGTTTTTGTTGTAGGTGCCAAAAGGAAAAGAAAGAGAAGAGAAGAGAAGAAAGAAGATGTTAGTTTTTAGGAATTAGTATACTTGTCTTCTTTTGTTCATTCTTGTAATATTCCTATATTGGTTATGTCCCCTTATTGTAATATTCTTTTATTCACTGAATTTTGTAAAGACAATGTATATTGTGTTGATGATCAATAAAGTTCAAGTTTTCCTTCTATTAAATATTTATCCTTTCTAAATGTGCCTTTTGAAATCCAATTCAAATTTCATAATTCAAAATCAAGTTTGAATTCATAACTTATGCGGGTTTTTAGTTGTTTAATTTCACCCTATCCCCACAAGCAAATGATCAAAAGAGATCATCTCAAATTCTTTTGCAGTTCGAGAGTATACCATTCCCCCTCGAAGAGAGACTCGATCCCCCTTAGGTTTTAGTAATAAAAGCGCGAAAAAATCCCGTAATTTGAGATGATATGCACAAAATCCCTCTAATCTACCCCAGAGCTGTCCTACGTGCTGGGATGTTACAGACTTCCCCCCTTAACAAAAACTTCATCCCGAAGTTTGGGGTAAGATGAAATCTGGATATGCTGTCCTTAGATCCTCTTATTTTTCCCAAGTAGCCTCTCTTTCCGGGTGGTGTTTCCATTGCACTTTGCAATATTTGATGGCCCTGTTACGGAGTTGCTTCCAGTTTTCAGCTAGAATCTTTAACAGTTCTACGACATAGGTCAAATCAGCTTGCAATTCAATTTCTTCATAAGGTATGGTTTCCTCCGATGTCTTCATGCATTTGCGAAGTTGAGAAACATGGAATACATTATGGACTTGAGATAACTTCTTTGGTAATTCCAACTCAAAGGCTACTCCCCGACTTTGACTCAAAATCTTAAAAGTCCCGGTGTATCTAGGACTAAGCTTCCCTTTAACTCCAAAACGATGTACTCCCTTCATCAGACTAACCCTTAGATAAACCATTTCTCCAACCTGTGGTTCCCATGTCCTTCTCTTGAAATCTGCATAGCTTTTCTGTCGACTTCGAGCAATCTTCAACCGGTCTTGAATAATATCAATAACATGTTGTTTCTCCTTGACATAGTCTGGATGAAACTCCTTACTGGCACCTAGTTCATACCAGCAAATAGGTGATCGACACTTCCTTCCATAGAGTGCTTCAAATGGTGCCATTTGTATACTACTTTGGTAACTGTTGTTATATGAGAATTCTGCCAGTGGTAGATGCTCTTCCCATGATCCTCCGAAGTCCAAGGCACATGCTCTAAGCATATCCTCCAGAATCTGATTGGTCCTTTCAGTTTGACCCCCTGTCTGTGGGTGATAAGCAATACTAAAGTCTAGTTGGGATCCTAAAGCTTCATGTAACTGCTTCCAAAAGGCTGAAGTAAATACGGACCCTCGGTCCAATACTATTGTCTTGGGCACTCCATGTTTGCTCACAATCTCCTGAACATATAGATTTACTAGCTTATCTCCAGAATCCTTCTGGTTAATGGCTAGGAAATGTGCACTTTTGGTCAATCTTTCCACTATTACCCAGATCATGTCTTTCTTCTTAGGTGTCAGTGGTAACCCTGTGATAAAGTCCATTCCAATCTCTTCCCACTTCCACTCTGGAATATTCAATGGTTGCATAAGTCCAGCAGGACTTTGATGTTCTACCTTCACTCTCTGACATGTATGACATTCAGATACAAACTTGGCTATTTCCCGCTTCATATTATTCCACCAGAATATTTCTTTAAGATCCATGTACATCTTGGTGCTCCCCGGATGTATTGAATAAGGAGTTTCATGTGCCTCTTTGAGTATGAACTCCTTGATCTCTTGTATGTCCGGCACACATATTCTGTCATGAAACCAAAGTGCATTAAAGTCGCCTAATCGGAATTTAGACGGTCTACCTTCTTCAATTCTGCGTATCTCTTCCATAATGAATGGGTCCTCACTTTGTCTTTGAATTATATTATATTTGAGATCACTATGGCGTTCTTCCATTACCTTCATGGTAGACAAACTACCCAGAGATTGCACTTCAAGACATTGAATTTCTAACCTTTCCAAATCCATAAGAAATTCGTTAGGAAGTTCTCGACTCATTGGTTGAGTGTCTGTGCTCTTTCTGCTTAGTGCGTCGGCTGCCACATTGGCCTTCCTCGGTGTATAGTTGATGGTCAAGTCATAGTCCTTGATCAATTCTAACCATCTTTGTTGCCTCATGTTTAATTCTTTCTGAGTGAAGTACTTGAGACTCTTGTGATCTGTATAAAGTTCACACTTAGGTCCATAGAGAAAATGCCTCCATCCTTTTAATGCAAACACCACGGCTGCTAGCTCAAGGTCATGTGTTGGATAATTAACCTCATGTGGTCATAACTGCCTTGACCCATAAGCTATAACCTTCCTATCTTGCATCAGTACACACTCAAGTCCGTTCTTGGATGCATCACAATACACCATGTAGTCCTTGCCGGTTTCGGGTATGGCTAACATAGGTGATGTGGTCAACTTTTCCTTGAGGGTTTGAAAACTTGCTTGACATTCGTCTGACCAAATAAATGGTGTATTCTTCCGGAGCAACTTTGTCATTGGTCCTGCAGTCTTAGAGAACCCTTCAATAAACCTTTGATAATATCCTGCCATTCCCAGAAATCCTCTAATCTGCTTGACATTCTTTGGTGCCTCCCATTCCAAAACAGATGCTACTTTGCTTGGATTCACTGCTATACCTTCCTTACTGATCACATGTCCAAGAAACTCCACTTGGTCCAGCTAGAATTCACACTTACTGAACTTGGCATACAACTGATGTTCCCATAGAATCTGGAGAGCAATCCTCAAGTGTTTGGCATGTTCCTCTTTGTCCTTGGAGTAGATCAAGATATAATCGATGAATACTATCACAAATTTGTCTAATTAGGGCATAAAGATCTTGTTCATGAGATTCATGAAAATTGCCGGTGCATTTGTCAACCCAAAAGGTACGACTAGATACTCATGATGTCCATACCTGGACACAAAAGCTGTCTTCGGAACGTCCTCCTTCTTAATCTTAATTTGGTGGTATCCTGACCAAAGATCAATCTTGGAAAATACTCCTGCTCCTCTGACTTGATCAAATAAGTCCTGGATTCTTGGCAAAGGATACTTGTTCTTAATAGTAACATTATTGAGGTTTCTATAGTCTCCGCACATTCTACGTCCTCCATCCCTCTTATCCACGAATATCATTGTTATTCCCCAAGGCGAAATACTTTCTTGAATGAACCCTTTCAGTTCTAGCTCATCCAGTTGTTATTTCAACTCCACTAACTCCTTGGGTCCCATCTTGTATGGTGCCTGAGCTATTGGTGCTGTGCCTAGAATCAAATCAATCGTGAACTCAATTTCCCTATCTGGTGGCATTCCTGGTAGTTCCTGAGGAAACACATCTTGGAATTCATTAACCACTAGAATATCTTCAAGTTTTGCTTCCTTAAGAGCATTGAGTTGTATTTGAACTTCAATATGTGCATGTTGGTCACCTTGATACACTATCCTTCCTCCTCCTAGATTTCTAAGTGACACCGTTTTCTCTTTGCAATCAATCTGAGCTCCATTCTCCTCTAACCAATCCTTCATAGAGACGAGAAAGAGATCGGCAAGATAAATGCAATCGTGGATCATAATGACATGCTCTTGCTTGAGGTGAGTGACTAGAATCGTTCCCCCTGTTGATAAAACAGTAATGGGATACTCTAACTTATTGCAAGGAATCCCATTAAGATCAACAAACTCTTAAGAAATGAATGAAGTAGTTGCACCAGTATCAAAAAGTACTTTGCCGGGATGAGATAGGATCTGAAGCGTACCTATCACGGTTTTGTCAGACTGGTTCACCTCCTCGAGGTTCGTGCAGTTCAATTTTCCATATGTTGGTCTTTTATTTTTACCGCCTCCAAAACCTCCACCCCGGTGTGGTCCACCTCCTGTACCTCGGCCTCTAGTCCGGGACCTATCAGGATAGTTCCTTATCATATGTCCCTCCTTCTTGCACCCAAAATAGATTATTTTGGGTTGTCGACAATCCTTCTCAATGTGCCCTCGCACACCGCAACCATGGCAAACGATACCGTCAGTTCCATTTGTATTACCACGAGGTGTAACATTCCCTCCAGACCTAAATTTGGGTTTAAACTTGAGATTAGGAGTTGCCTTGGCTTCTGAATACCTTATTGGTTCAATCCTGGCCTTTTTCCTCCTATCTTCTAGGACTTGCTTGAAATCATCTTCCATGGTGATGGCTGCATCTATAAGCTCTTGGAAGTCCGCTGCCTTTAACATCATCAATTGCATCTTTGCCATTGGGTGCAGTCCTCTCATGAATCGCTTCTTCCGCTTGTCATCAGTATTCACGTCATCAGAAGCATAGCGAGATAAAAGAGTAAACTCCTTGACAAACTTCATGATAGACTTGTCATTCTGCGCGAGATTCTCGAATTCCCTTCTCTTCAACTCCATAATACTCCCCGATACATTAGATTCCCTGAACTTTTTCTTGAACTCCTCCCAGGTGAATACCCTTCCTGGAGGATGTATAGCCACAATATTGTCCCACCATGTTGCTGTGGGTCCAGATAACAAATGTGTGGCATACCTTAGCTTCTCATTGTCATTGCAACTCACGGTGTTGAGCTTACTCTCTGTGTCCAACAACCAGTCTTCAGCTTCCATTGGCTCCGGTGCTGATGCGAATGGAAGTGGTATTGTATTCAGAAAGTCTGTCAGTGAGACTCCATGTACTCCTTCATTCCAAACTTCTCGGTTGCATTCCATCACATCCTGCACCATCTTTATCTGACATTCAATAAGCATACGCTGCCTTTCATCCGCCGTCCTCATGTTTTGGGCAAAATCCTGCTGCGTCAGAAATGGTGGTTGTGGTGGTAATGATTCCCTTGCCGCTGCATCGGCTGCCTCCTTAGCCTTGGCCTTAGTCTCCATCCTCTATTGTTCAGATTCTTCACCAACTACCATCGCCATTCTATCCCCCTAACCCTGTTACATTAAGCGAAACTCATAGTTACACCATGCTCATGCTTTCTGAGCTCAACTTCATGCACAGTGTTAGTCACATAATAAAAATCCAAATAAAACATAGCCAAATCACACCAAATATATACCTTGTATAGAAACAACATAGTGTTACATAGCTTATCATCTTGTGAGTAACTACACTCACTTATTCAAGCTGCGAAAGAAAATACTACATATTACACATATGGTACATATGCTACACAACATGGCGCCTCCATCTCAGTGGTGGTCCTCTATGGGTAGTCGCACTCCCGGTACATCCCCGGTGTTCAACCGGTAGCTCGTGATGTCCTCCTGAGTGAAGCAGGGGCATAAGATGTCTCTGCCGGTGAATAGCTGAAATCGGGTGTAGTACCCAAGTTGAAGTCAGTCATCCCCAGATAACTGCTCAACGACGGGTATGCACTATCTGTGGCACCCCTCTCCATCTTAGGCCTCGAGTATTCTCCATGCTCCATATGGATAGGCAACTCTCCCTCCGAATCCGACCCTATTTCTATGGGGCTTTCCCGCCACGTCTCCAGCGCGGTGAACAACCCTAAACTGACTCGTTACCTCCTGCTCTGAATCACACGGAATCGGATCTCCGGCCATTCCCATATACTCACCAAATTGCCAACCCATGGGGTTTCCCCCAAAACTGTCGTTATGGGGCATTCCCCACAACTCTATTCACGCCTCGTATCCGGCTCCAGTTGAGCCGTGTGCAAAATATGCTGGTGGCATCTCCGGTTCGGCCTCGGGCTCGAACTCCCGCTCCTCGGGATCGACGTCCACATCTAAAATGATAAAATCTCCAGTCGAGAAGGCTGGAGTAGGTGCCCGTGGTGGTTCAGAAGTCTCCCCCGTACACCATGGAGTTGGTGTCAACTCAGTGATCTCCTCCACTAAACTCTGTATCTCCCCAACTAGAGCTCCGTGAACGTGATAGAAGACACTAAGCAGATGCTTACACCTGTCCATGTGCTCTGTTGCGGCATGTGGGTGTCTCTTTGCAAACTTGTAACTATCCCGGCGAGGATCTTCTCCTTCCTCATCGTGTGGGATGTGCATGAACTTAGTACCCAATAACTTCTCCGTTTTGTGTTCGCGGATATCAGTTATGGCCTTCATGACTGCTATCTTATAAGCTACACTAACTGTGCGTGCCTCTCCAGCTGGCATGATCACGCTCATGCCTAATTTGACAAGAAGCATGATCCCTACCTTATACTTCTGAAAGACTCTACCCTCATAATAAGCATACTTCTTGATAGGGATACGGGTTTCACACCCGCACTCCTGTAAGATGCTCGTAGCATGTCGTATAGGTTTCCATCATACTCGTCCAGAGTCACATCTTGAACTTGCACGATCCTTGACAGGTTTGTGCGTGCCATCTTAGCAGTTTATAAGAGATAAAAATTAGTACATGATACATCATAATAGTAACAATAAAGAATTGTAACACTAAAAAGTATGACCTTGTTATTCTCAAGTGAATAACGTCATGACAATTTTAGAGAACTCTTTACTATTCCTATTTGACTCCTGCAGGTCATTCCCATTAACTAGGCGTCCAACCTAAGATCAAAGCTTTTGCTCTGATACCAACTGAGGTGATCCAGCATACCACTGCATGTTGTAGTATGCAAGTCGTTGACATAACACTCGTGAAGTACCATTTCACAAATATTACATCCCTCAGAGTGGTACAATAGAAACATAGCGGTCTTTATTCAAGCACTGAATATTACAAGCCATAATGTTACAAAGGACTCCAGTTCCTCCTCGGTCCAAAGAGGAACACTAGAAGGTTCTAACTTAATACTACAAAGCTTAGTTGGGAACGAAAGTAGTAAGCTAAACATGATGCCCTACTCTAGTCACTTTATTCTAAGTGTTCGGTGCGACTAAAGCTGCCATACTACGACTCTAGTTGTCGGCCTCCTCCTCGAGTCCTTCACATATACCATAGGAGATGGTGTAGTCTATGCCTTCAACTCCACCGGACATGTCTGGTTCTTCGTAGTACACTTCCTCATAGTCCTCCAAGGTTCCTTCCGTCTCTTCAAACTAGCCCGCCGAGTCTAAGCAAGGGTTAAGAGGGAGTGGCGTGAGTAACGAGCGTTACCCAGCAAGTTCATTTAAGAATAGTTGTGTTTGATTCTCTAGCTACGACCGTAGACCTGAAAGTCTTAGGTCAAATGCAAGTTTTTGTAATCATTTCTGCAAAGATTGGTTATATTGGAAAACTATGCTCGCTAGTCTTCACAGGATGATTAGAGCTTCGATGGGCTCCTTTCCTGCAATGTTTGTAGCTCCTTCCCGGAACAGGGAGTATCTTGATACTTTTTGTACACTCTGCAAAGGTGGTCACTTGTACCCATAGGAGATCAATGCCTTGCTGCACGACCGGGCGTACTTTCCCGTCCATACTTCCTTGGTATGTGGCCCAGTCGATGATCTGAGCCAATCACTATTCCTTCCCGCGACCTTGCATACGCACCCTTTTGCAGCTCCAACTTCATTTTGCTACCCACGCCGGTTGTCCTACACTTTGGTAGTTGCCGACCTCAGTATACTTGTCCTCATCGGGCACTCTACTCTTTGGTAGTATTCCGACCTCGATAATAAGTTACCCCCGCCAGTCATCTTACACTTTGGTAATATCTGACCTCGGTAATCTACCCCCGTTGTTGCCACAATCCATCATAGACCGCCAGAACCGTGGAATCTTGACGGGGATTCCACCCTCCCGAAGCTCCTCGCAGGAGACAACTACTACAGAACGGCGTGTCCATTGATATGCAAGAGGGAAAAGATACAGCTGACTCCTCCGTCCCATTCCAGATCCTATGGTTGACCGTATTTTACGGCACAAGAATCACTGGCGACGTTGGTTATTAGTCCTAGGTGAACGTTCTAGTTGAAGTGGGACCTCCACCATCATGCATACCATGGTCTCACTGCCCACCTTCCTAGGTCGACAACCATCGTGGTTGCTAACCACTAATCATGTTAATTGAGAAAACAGAACCTTTGCTTTTGAATGCAATAATAATACCACCGGTACATTTGCAAGTAATTTGCTAAAGATAAACAAGAGATATGAGCAAGAGTGAACTTGCCTGCACACTGCAAGGTAGTGCAGTTGGATTTGTTGAAGTGACCTGGGACCTCGGGTTCTAGAAAACAACATCATTGTCCGATAAGGGCAATGGTTAAAGATACAAATAATGACATGCTCTTTGGAGTGTGTGATTTACTTTTAATCCCCATGTGGTGATTTATTAAAAGGTGCATATACCCTAGTTATGAATTTACCAGAGTATATATTAGGTTAAATTCATTCAAGAATCCTAAAGATAAATTCTTGAGTGGATTTACTTAATTTTAATTCTAGGATGTTAGTGTTTTATTTCTTGAGTTCATTTTCACCTTTTGAAATATTCCTAGAAGTTTTTCTTTTAAAAGAAAATTCCATGATTCCATTATGAACCATTTCTCTCTTATTCAAAAATTACTATTCATGTGATGGAAAAGCTCAAAAATTATTTAGAATTATTTTTGCAAAGTTGTAGTTATTTTTTTGCTCTTTATTGGGTGTTAATTAAAAGGTTTTTCTAAAACCCTTTTTTTTCCTTGTAATTTTCTATTTTGATTTCTGATTATAAACTCTTCCTGGCCCCACCTGTCAATCCTGGCCCACTTGTCGGGCCCTGGCCCACTTGTCGGGCCCTGGCCCACCTGTCGGCGCCAGCCCACCTGGTCAAGCCCGACCAGGCAGCTCGGTCGCTCCCGACCCGGCCAGTCTGCGCGTTCCCCCTCTCCTTTCCTCTCTCCCGAGCCCGCGACAGCGCACTTGCCAGTCCATGAGATCTTGCCGATTGTCTCCCGGTGCCCTCGGCTCCGTCGCCTCCCGCAACTAGGGTTTCGGCCATGGCGACCTCGAGCTTCTCCTCGAGCTGCTCGGCCTTTCCCTTGACGAGATCTGGTGCTGGTGTGTGCTGTGCCTTGCCGACGTGTCGTCGGCGTCTTCCCCTAGCTTTGTGCCGTCGTGGCCACGCGAGCATTGCCTCGCCATGCCATGGTGGTACCTCCTGCGCGCTAAGTAAGTCTCCTCCTTCATCTCCTCCTCTCTACGTCTTCCTGGAGCTGGCCTTGGCTTTGGTTCTACTGCCAGATGATCTAGGGTTTCTGCCCCTTTCTTGCCAACGTATTGCTGACCTGAAGCTTGTTGTGTTGTTTATGATTCATACCCAGTGACCCCTATCTGTCTATTAATCTTGATGCTAAAGTCTGAATAGGATTACTATGGGTGCTTGCTGCTGCTGTTAGTTTCAGACACAGCTTCAGTTAACTCCTTAACTGAAGCTTGTTGGTTTCAGTTAACTGGTTCTAGTTGCTAGAATTAAACTGAATAATATGATGTCCCTATACTGTTTAATTACTCAGTTTTGCTTTTGATAAGTTGGGTGAGAACTTGCTAGTGGCTGGCCTTGATTATGAGTATCAAGTGCATGGATAACTATGCGTTAGTTATCACTGAATGTTGTTGTTCACTTAGCTGTGATGTAACAACTTCACTGCATTTTCTTGCTGTGAGCTACTATTGTGCTGGTTTCAGTGATGCAAACTTCACTTCTATTGAGCTTGATTAATCCTAGCAGTGATGCTAGGTTTAGTGGCTGATATTGTGGCTCTTACAATTGCTTCTGGCTATTCATTTTACTGTGATGCCTCTCTGAGGTATACATAGTTGTTGTTGGTTGCTGGCTGCTAAACTTGAAGGTTTTCAGTGTGAATCACTCTTTGTAGTGATATGCTGGTGGCTTGCTGTATGAAAAAGTCCCTGTCCATTTTCCCCAGATGCTTACTGCATATTATTCCAACTTTGTTGGTAAAACTGATGGATTAATAGGTTTAGGTCATAGTCTTGCTAGCCTAGGCAACCCATGTGCCACTCCTTGACTTATTCTTATTTATGTGAGTATTTCCCTTGAGAAATTCCCAGATAAGACCATGCTCTGTGGAGTAGGTGCTGTGGATGGCCTTGTTATCAAGGTCATGACCTCCGGGACATCCAAATGATGACCAAAGTCTTGCATTATCAAGCTTTGCTTGATTAGCAGTGTGGCTGTGATCTGTGCTGCCTGCCTAGGAGATAAACCTATGGGTTTACTCCCAGCACTTATGTATGCTGTGTTTCAATAATAACTTGCTGCTGAAGAGTAGCTTGTTCTTCTGGATATTTCTGATTTCCTGCTTCTTGTGGCAAGCCTGCTCCTCCTAGCTGCTTGACCTAGTTCCTAGTTGAACTAAGTAACCATTTGGTCTTGGTTTTGTTGGTTTGGTTCTTGTTGCTATGCTGGTGGTGGTGAATCCTGCCCTGTTGCTCAACTCATGAGCAGGGTGGATTGTGCGGTGGTGTTGCTGGTATGATGGTGGTGTTGCTAAAGGTGATGGTGGTGTTGCTGTGATGGTTGTGTTGCTGGTCGGCTGGTGTTTCTTAGCCGACCAAATCCACTCACAGTGACCTATTTATACTAGCTCTTGTTCATTGGTGCGTTGACACCTCTGTGCATGCATATGGTGATTGAGCTAGCTGCTAGCTTGCCTGCCTGGTCTCGGCTGGCTTGAGATCTTTTCCTGCGAGCTGTGGTGATAAGCTCAAAGGAGCTGATGATTATCAACAGTGGCTATTGTTTTTGACTGCATACTTGGCTATTACCCCCTGGCTGTCTTTCTGTAATGTTTTTGTTGCAGGTGCCAAAAGGAAAAGAAAGAGAAGAGAAGAAAGAAGATGTTTAGTTTTAGGAATTAATATACTTGTCTTCTTTTATTCATTCTCGTAATATTCCTATATTGGTTATGTCCCCTTATTGTAATATTCTTTTATTCACTGAATTTTGTGAAGACAATGTATATTGTGTTGATGATCAATAAAGTTCAAGTTTTCCTTCTATTAAATATTTATCCTTTCTAAACGTGCCTTTTGAAATCCAATTCAAATTTCATAATTCAACATAAAGTTCGAATTCATAACATATGCTTAGGGATTTTAGTTGTTTAATTTCACCCTATCCCCACAAGCAAATGATCAAAAGAGATCATGTCGAATTCTTTCGCACTTCGAGAGTATACCATTCCCCCTCGAAGAGAGACTCGATCCCCCTTATGTTTAAGCAATAAAAGCGCGAAAAAATCCCGTAATTTGAGATGATATGCACAAAAGCCCGCTAATCTACCCCAGAGTTGTACTACATGTTGGGATGTTTCAAAAACTAAACCAAAAGATTAGATTTACTATCATGCTTACACTAATGTTGCTAATAGAATTGTGTGAAGTTTTGTATGAAGGAAGTTTTCAAGTGTAGGGAAAGGAGAATGATGAGATGAGATGAAGTATGGACAAAAGCTCAAGCTTGGGGATGCCCATGTCACCCCAAGAAATATCCAAGAGGTACAAGCATCAAAGCTTGGGGATGCCCCGAGGCACCCCTTCTTCATCGGCAAAAATCAGGTCATCTTTCAAGACACTATATTTTTATTGCTTCGTATTCTATGCATTTTTTCTTGGAGCCTCTTTACTTTTGCTTTCAGTTTTCTTTTGTTTTGTTTGCTGCAATAAATAGTTGGACCCCAACAATTTCTTTTGGAGAAGACACACTCTGTTTTTCATTGCCAAGAACACTCTAGTTTTCACTCTTATCGTTCAACGAGTGTTCTCTTTTTCTAGTACTGCGTTTAGCTTTCATTTTTTGCCTTGATTTTTGTTCAGAGCTTGTTATTTTTATGAAGTAAGGTGTATTTAGACCTCTGGTCTATGTTGGTTTTCATCTTTAAAAGTTGATTCAAAAAGGTTGAATGGTGTTGGAAAAGAGAAAAAAGTTTCATGCCTATAGTGGTACAAATGGGAGCTTGTTTAGACTGTGGCTTAGACTTTTGCATGTCATGCTTGATGTAATTTTGATAGTATGCTTAATATTTTTTGCTGTAGCATGACTTGTCTCAAATGACTGAGATTGCTTAATGTGCCTTTGAAAGAATCATGCGTTGTTTTTTATTATATGGGAGCATATTATTGTGGTTTTCTCCTTTGATGCTTTATTTGGGTTGACTTGGCGCATACTTGCACCATGTTTGACTTTAACAAGTCGCCATAAGCCTCTATGATCATTTGGTTTTTGACTTGTGATACCACTTTATGCTTCGGTTAATGATGTTTTGTCGCTATGCATGATTATGGCCGTTATTGCTCTCTTAGTTGGTCGCTCCCAGTCTTTTGCTAGCCTTCATTTTGTACTGAGAGGGAATACTTCTCGTGCATCCAACTCCCAAAAACCAAAGTTTTCCAATGTGTCCACCATATCTACCTATTAGCAATTTTCTATTCCAAGTACATTCATCTTGCTTTTATCTATCCTTCAAATTAAACTTTTTGTGTTATGTGAAAATTAGTCAGTAAAGCTCTCACGAACCTGACGGCACATTTACTTTTCTGCTTTTAATAAATTTGACCATTGTGGCTCTCTTATGTTGATGTTATGCTTGCAAGTTGTAAGTTGGAAGTTAGCTCAGCCATGCTTTCATGGGGCACACTTTCAACATTGCACTTACTCTCATATAGATACCTGCGATGTAAAATAAGTTGGGAACTTGTGAGCTCATGGAGTTTGTATATGTGTTAGAGAAACGCATGGGCCGCTAATCTCAGCCATGCATCATTCATGCTGGAAATTTACAGCATGCCCATAGTGGACATTCGACGACGCATCTCAAAATAAAAAGATATACCCATGGTAAATAAAAGAGATGTCGAGGTGTCCATTGTCTGTTTGTCTTGTCATTTTGATGTGGGCTTGATAGTGCGTGTTAAGCACCTAGTTGGGAACCCCAAGAGGAAGGTATGAGGAGCACAGCAGCAAGTTTACCTCAGTTGTGAAACCAAGGTTTATCGAACCAGTAAGAGAAAGCCAAACTTCAGAAGGTGATGCTTGCTAGCTTCGCGACAATCCGGACAATGGCGCTAGAAAATGCTGGTGCGTAGTTGACGTAGGAGCTTCTTCACCTACCAGCAACGTGGAACCTGCGCACAACACAACCAAGTACTTTGCCCCAACTTACGATAAAGTTGTCAATCTCACCGGTTTGTTTTAAACAAAGGATTAAGCGTATCGAGTGGTAAAAGGTAATAGTATGCGAGAATGTAAACAATGTGAGTAAAATAGTAAACGGTAATAGCAATGTAAAGGAAATTGGACCGGGGTCCACAGTTCACTAGTGGTGTCTCTCCATAAGATAAATAACAACATGCTGGGTAAACAAATTACAGTTGGGCAATTGATAGAATAAAGATAACGCACATATGTCATGAGGATCACTATGAGATTCACTCTGGGCATTACGACAAAATACATAGATCGTAATCCAACTGCATCTATGACTAATATTCCACCCTCCGGATGTCGTCCGAGCAACCATCGGGTATTAAGTTGCGACCAACGGATAACTGCATTAAGCAAAGTGCGTAAAGTAAACAAAGCAAATGTCCTTGGACACAAAAATGTAGTTTTATCCCTAGTGGCAAGAGCACATCTACAACCTTAGAGGTTTCTGTCACTCCCCCAGATTACTAGAGGCATGAACCCAACTATCGAGCATAAATACTCCCTCTTGGAGTCACTAGCATCTACTCGGCCAAGATATATACTAGAAACGGAGAGCATGCAAGATCATAAACAACATAGAGAAAACATAAAGATAATATTCAGCACATCAACTTGACATAGTACCAATACTCATCGGATCCCAACAAACACAACATGTAGAATTACACAAAGATGATCTTGATCATGTAAGGCAGCTCACAATATCTAAACATGAAGAACATGGTGGAGGAGACGACCATCTAGCTACTGCTATGGACCCGTAGTCCCAGGTAGACCACTCACACATCACTCCGGAGGCGACCATGGTGGTGGAGAAGGCCTCCGGCAGGGATTCCCATCTCCGGCAGGGTGCCGAGAAGAGCTCCTGGATCCTCCCGATCTCGCGTCAATGATGACGACGGCTTGCAGTATGTTTCAAGGAAAAGCGATCCGTCCTTTAGGTTTTTCCCGTCAAAGGGGAATATATAGGCGGAAGGGAGGCGTCAGGAGGTGGACCAGCTGGTCTCACCCCCTGGTGGCGTGGGCCAGGGGCAGGCCGCGCCACCCTAGGGTGAGCCTGGCCTCTGGCCCCCATCCGTCTCATCTTTGGACTTTGTGAACCTTCAGGAAAAATAGCAGGTTTGGCTTTTGTTTCGTCCAATTCCGAGAATATTTCCTGTGTAGCTTTTCTGAAACACAATAACAGCAGAAAACAGGGAACTGGCACTATGGCATCTCATTAGTAGGTTAGTTCCGGAAAATGCATAAAAACGCCACAAAGTGTAACAAAACACAAAACAAATGGTGTATAAACAAGCATGGAGCATCAAAAATTATAGATACGTTTGGGGCGTACAAGCATCCTTAAGCTTAACTCCTGCTTGTCCTCGAGTAGGTAAGTGATAACAAAATAATAATTTTTGAGGTGACATGCACCATCACAATCTTGATCAATGAAGTAAAGCATTAAGTGCTGGGATCAAAGAACTTAAACATGGGCATAAGAGACATAATCTTGACAATAAAACTTAGCAACCATGTTATAACATGAAAAGAAACACAAACGAAAGATCATGAGTAATGAAACATTGAAAGTAAAATGTGTGTTCAAATCATATAGAAAAACATATCAAAGTGGTTTTCAGCTTGTCCTTCATGGAATAGCAAAACATAGGACACCTTCAAGTTTATAAGGGCGACTAGATACAAATAATTTAAGAACAAGTGAAACCAAAATCATGAATCAATCAATGATAAACTTTGGGACTATGCACATTAAACTCAGAATGGCTACTATGCTCACTTAGACGGTGCATAAAGATAGAAGGTGGAGACTCAACATAAAAGTAAAAGAAGGGCCCTTCGCAGAGGGAAGTAGGGATTAAACATGTGCTAGAGCTTTTCATTTGTAAAACAGAGAGATAAAAATTGGTTTTGGGAGGTGGTTGTCTTTGTCAACGACTGGCTATGGGGTTCTTACTATCTTCCATACAAAAAAGCAAGTTTTTGAGAGAGAAATTGGCACTTTGGTGCTCTTTTATAAAGCTTGGCACTCCTCCCCACCTTTTCCTTTCAAAAACCATGGCTAACCGATTTCATCGGGTGCCCACCAACTTTCACATACCATGGAGGAGTGCCTTTTTTTTCTTTTTTTCCTTTTTTTACTTTTTGGAATAAAACAATATGGAAGATATCAAATCCGACCACTACGTCCCCATGAGCTGAAAACAGTGTCACAAAATGAGAAGTATTTTGAAGGGTTTTTGAAAGGTAGCACATGAAAATTTACTTGGAATGGCTTGCAAATACCATGCATAGGAATTTATAGTGGACACATTGGAATAACTTGGTTTTTGGGAGTTGGATGCACGAGTAGAGCTCATACTCAGTACAAAATGAAGGCTAGCAAAAGACTGGGAGCGACCAACTAAAGAGCAATAACTGCCATAATCATGCATAGCGAGAAAAAAACATTAAAAGAAGCATAAAGTGGCATCACAAGTCAAAAACCAAATGATCATAGAGGCTTGTGGCGACTTGTTAGAGTCAAACATGTTGTAAGGATGCGCCAAGTCAACCCAAATAAAGCATCAAGGAGAAAACCAAATAAATGCTTCCATATAATAAAAACAACGCATGATTTTTTCAAAGGCTCATTAAGCAATCTTAGTCATTTGAGACAAGTCATGCTACAGAAAAAACTACTAAGCATACTATCAAAACGACATCAAGCATGGCATGCAAAAGTCTAAGCCACAGTCTAAACAAGCTCCTTTTTGTACCACTTTTTGCATGAAACTTTTTTCTCTTTTCCAACACCATTCAAACCTTTTTGAGACAACTCTTTTGATGAAAACCAACATAGACCAGAGGTATAAATACACCTTGATGCAAAGATATAACAAGATCTGAACAAATATCAAGGCGAAAAACGAAAGCTAAACGCAATTCTAGAAAAAGAGAACACTCGTTGAACAATAATAGTGAAAAATAGAGTGTTCTTGGAAAATGAAAAACGGAGTGCGTCCTATCCAAAAGAAATTTGTTGGGGTCCAACCATTTATTGCAGCAAACAAAACAAAATAAAACTGAAAGCAAAAGTAAAGACGCTCCAAGAAAAACGCATAGAATATGAAGCAATAAAAATATAGTGTGTTGAAAGGTGACCTGATTTTTGCCGATGAAGAAGGGGTGCCTCGGGGGCATCCCCAAGCTTTGACGCTTGTACCTCTTGGATATTTCTTAGGGTGACATGGGCATCCCCAAGCTTGAGCTTTTGTCCATTCTTCATCTCATCTCATCATTCTCGAATCCCTACACTTGAGAACTTCCTTCATACAAAACTTCACACAATTCTATTAGCAATGTTAGCATAAACATAATACTAAATCAACCCTTTTGGTTCAGTTTCAAACTCAAAAACACCACATATAAAGCATATACTACTGTACCAACTTCTTCAAAAGTTCCGTGATCAAAAGAACTCAAAAAGAAAGCGATCGAGAGGCAAACACAAATAGTGGCAGAAATCTGTCAAAACAGAACAGCTGACAAAGGTCGATTTTTTCGAGGACCTTCTGTTGCTCAAATCGAAAAGTGCAACACTAGTGAAAGTTTGGATATAACCTGGGGCATATGCACATTAATCACAGATAAAAAAGATATTCTGAGAATTTTCACGAATTTTTACGGTGTAGCATCGAAATATGTTTCAGGACAATCTTACCACCCTCAGATTAGAGGTTCTTCTTGGCACAACAACGAGATAAAAATGATACGGAGAGATCATTACAGTAGTAATAACTTCCAAGACTCAAATGAAAGAAAAAGTACTGAAAAGAAAACATTGGGTTATCTCCCAAGAGTGCTTTTCTTTAACGCCTTTGAGCTAGGCGCAGAAAGTGCAAATCAAGTAATATCAAGCGATGAAGCATCAAGTTCATAATTTGCTCTAAGAATAGAGTCAAAAAGTAATTTCTTCTTCCTTCTAGGGAAGTGTTCGATACCTTTCTTGAGTGGGAATGGATATTTGATGTGCCTTCCTTCATATCAATGATGGCACCTACAGTTCGAAGAAAAGGTCTTCCCAAAATAATAGGACATGAAGCATTGTATTCAACATCCATAACAAGAAAATCAATGGGAAAAAGGTTATTGTTAACCATAATAAGAACATCATTAATCCTTCCCAAAGGTTTCTTCTTAGCAACATCAGCAAGATGAACATCAAAATAACACTTTTCTAGCGATGGTAAACCAAGCATATCATAAATCTTTCTAGGCATAATAGAAATACTAGCACCTATATCACATAAAGCATGGAAATCAAAACCATTAACATGCATATCAATGATGGGCTCCCAACCATCTTTTAACTTCTTGGGAATAGAAACCTTTTGTTTCAACTTTTCCTCCCTAATTTTCATGAGAGCATTTGTAATATGATTTGTAAAAGCAACATTCATAGAACTAGCATTAGGACTCAAAGCAAGCTTTTGCAAGAACAAATTAACTTCAGATATATTGCAGCCATCAACATCAAAATCATTAAAAAAATAGAGCTATCATCTCCCATACTCCGAAAAATTTCAGCATTTTTTGTAGAAAAAGTTTTTGCAGTTTTGGGCTTTTTCGTATAGGGAGTAGGAGATTTCTCTACACCAATCAAAGTAAGAGGATTGCTAGCATTTGGAACAACATCATTAGAGGTGGTAATAGTACATAAGTTCATCTTTCTAGCCATCTCATCTTCTCTTTCCCACCTGGCATGCAATACTGCTAACATCCTAACATTTTCATCAATTCTAACCTGGATGGCATTCAAAGTAGTGCTTTCTTTCACATCATTAGGCAACACTTTTAGTTTCAGAAGTTCAACATTAAGAGCAAGGCTATCATCTTTAGAAGCAAGAATATCAATTTTACCCAACTTTTCCTCAACAGACTTGTTAAAAGCAGTTTGCTTACCGATGAAGTCCTTGAGCATGACTTCAAGCTCAGAGGACGTGCCCCTAGTGTTGTTGGAGGAATTACCATAAGAGTTACCATAACCATTACCATTGGTAGAAGGATACGGCCTATAATTGTTGCTAGCAAAATTGTTCCAATAAGCACTATTGTTGAAATTATTATTTCTAATGAAGTTTACATCAATATGCTCTTCTTGAGCAACCAAAGAGGCCAAAGGAACATTATTAGGATCAACATGAGCTCTATCTATAGAAAGCATAAGCATAATAGCATCAATCTTATCACTCAAGGAAGAGGTTTCCTCAACAGAATTTACCTTCTTACCTTGTGGAGCTCTCTCGGTGTGCCACTCAGAATAATTTACCATCATGTTGTCAAGAAGCTTTGTTGCGGCGCCCAGGGTAAGGGACATAAAAGTGCCTCCAACAGCTGAATCTAATAGATTTCTTGAAGAAAAATTCAGTCCTACATAAAAGGTTTGGACAATCATCCAAGTAGTCAGTCCATGAGTGGGAAAATTCTTTATCATAGATTTCATTCTTTCCCAAGCTTGAGCAACATGTTCATTATCAAACTGTCTAAACTTCATAATATCACTACACAACGCTATAATCTTAGCAGGAGGATAATATTTTCCAATAAAAGCATCCTTACACTTATCCCAAGAATCAATACTATTTCTAGGCAAAGATAGCAACCAATCCTTAGCTCTTCCTCTTAAAGAGAAAGGAAACAACTTAAGCTTAATAATATTACCATCTACATCGTTATACTTTTACATCCCACATAGCTCAACAAAATTGTTGAGATGAGCTGCCGCATCATCAGAACTGGCACCGGAAAATTGCTCTTTCATAACAAGATTCAACAAAGCAGGTTTGATCTCATAAAAAATTGCCTCAGGAGCAGGTGGCACAATAGGAGTGCAGATAAAATCATTGTTTTTGGTGCTAGTAAAATCACACAACTTGGTGTTCTCAGGAGTACCCATTCTAGCAAAACTGAAAGCAAGCAAGTAAAAGTAACTACAAAGGAAGCTAATTTTTTTTTGTATTTTTGATAAAACGATGCAAGTAAAAATAAAGTAAAGCAAAACAATAACAAAGTAAAAGATTGAGTGTGAGAGACTCCCCTTGCAGAAATCTTCTTTCTCCCTGGCAATGGCGCCAAAATAATACTTCATAGTGCATGTTAAGCACCCAGTTGGGAACCCCAAGAGGAAGGTATGAGGAGCACAGCAACAAGTTTCCCTCAGTTGTGAAACCAAGGTTTATCAAACGAGTAGGATAAAGCCAAACTTCAGAAGGTGATGCTTGCTAGCTTGGCGACACTCCGGACAATAGCGCCAGAAAATGCTGGTGCGTAGTTGACGTAGGAGCTTCTTCACCTAGCAGCAACGTGGAACCTGCACACAACACAACCAAGTACTTTGCCCCAACTTACGATGAGGTTGTCAATCTCACCGGTTTGCTATAAACAAAGGATTAAGCGTATTGAGTGGTAAAAGGTAATAGTATGCGAGAATGTAAACAATGCGAGTAAAATAGTAAATGGTAATAGCAATGTAAAGGAAATTGGACCGGGGTTCACAGTTCACTAGTGGTGTCTCTCCATAAGATAAATAACAACATGCTGGGTAAACAAATTATAGTTGGGCAATTGACAGAATAAAGATAACGCACATATTTCAAGAGGATCACTATGAGATTCACTCTGGGCATTAAGACAAAATACATAGACCGTAATCCAACTGCATCTATGACTAATAATCCACCCTCCGGATGTCGTCCGAGCAACCATCGGGTATTAAGTTGCGAACAACGGATAACTGCATTAAGCAAAGTGCGTAAAGTAAATAAAGCAAATGTCCTTGGACACAAGAATGTTGTTTTCTCCCTAGTGGCAATAGCACATCTACAACCTTAGAGGTTTCTGTCACTCCCCCAGATTACTAGAGGCATGAACCCAACTATCGAGCATAAATACTCCCTCTTGGAGTCACTAGCATCTACTCGGCCAAGATATCTACTAGCAACGGAGAGCATGCAAGATCATAAATAACATAGAGATAACATAAATATAATATTCAGCACATCAACTTGACATAGTACCAATACTCATCGGAACGCAACAAACACAAGATGTAGAATTACACAAAGAAGATCTTGATCATGTAGGACAGCTCACAAGATCTAAACATGAAGCACATGGTAGAGGAGACGACCATCTAGCTACTGCTATGGACCCATAGTTGTGGCGACCTCAAATTTGATAACAAATTCGAAGTGCCCGTTATGTATTCCACCGCAATCCCAGAATCATTGTTGCGATATACATAACGTAGTTGGTAACCAGTTCCATAGACATTACAATACGATGATTCAAATACAATGGTCATATAGACCAAGTCATATTACAACACAATATAGCAGCGGAAATAACGTTTTCGGCCCATGCCTTCTCCCTACAGGCAATTGGCGACTCACGGAGACGAGCTTAGTTCTGGTACTCTTCTTCATACCCTTCCTCCTGGTATTCCTCCCCATAGTCTGGCCAAGTTGATAGCCAGGGACACAGCCGTGAGTACATTGGATGCACTCGCAAACCATCT